>JAVXUO010002003.1:0-411556 GCA_033065855.1 Escallonia rubra
GGATTGTGACATTACTAAATGTTGGTCAAAATCCTAATTTATTTATGTTCATTAATAAAAAAAATTACAGTGGCGGAGCTATCACCTGACGGGAGGGGGCCATGGCACCCCCCCCCCCCAATTTTTTGGATTTATTTACTAGTTTTCTATATAATGATATTCATAGTTTACATATTTTACAAAAATACCATTATTTCGTAAAAGTAATTAATTAGGGATTCCTTTTTTTTATTTTCGACTCTTTGTTCCGTCGGCCGTCATAATCTTTTTCTTTCTCATTCTTTTTTTCCATCTTCACTCTTTCAAATTTTAAAATTTTTTATTACAAATGATCAAGGTTAGTTCTTTCTTTTTAGTTTGAATTATTGTAAAATATTGTTAACTTACACTACATGCACTATTGTATTCATATAACTAATAATTACATTAATAATACATCTATATAGTAAGTGTTAAGCTTTATTCACGCAAGATTAGTAATTTGTTGTTGATTCAACTTACCAAGTTAAACAAATCACTATGAATAAATAAAAATAATTAATAGTCAATTGAATAATTTATTTTGCATTTACCCTATTCAAGGAGTTACGCTAATTATAATATGATCAAAAAAAATTTACGCCTTTTTGGCCCCCCTCGATTAGATTTTCTGGATCCGCCCCTGCTTTTCACTAAAAGAGTTTGTGCAGCTTTATAATTATCACTCTATGATATAGTCGCCCCTATCTTGCGACAAAATGTCAAATCCGTTCCTTATGAGATATCATACTAAGTCCTTAGTATATACACGGTTGCAACGATATTTTTAAAAAAGTTGCACTTTATCCATTCGGGAAGTGTTCTTATACTTTTTCCATTCGTTAAAATCTGCTAATGCAACATGCTAAAGAAGTAAAAATAAGAAAGAAAGAAAAAGCAGCCTCAAGCGAATCAAGTCAGTGTTGAAGATGATGTTGCCCATGAACTATAAAATCATGATGTAGATGTTATAATAAGCACCCTCAATACTCCTGAAGTTTTCTCCCAGTATAATTAGTGTTGAGGAATTGTCTACTGTTTTATTTTAAAGGACATTATTTAGAATTAATTATCCTTTATTTATTTGTGTTGTCGTCGTGCGTTTATCTATATCTATATCTATATCTATATCTATATCTATATCTATACATATATAAAAGTACGGATGAGGTTAAATGGCTAATCTTTTCTTTCCTTAAGTTACCCTTTTCTAATTAATTTTTCCATACAAGGTTAAGGGTGAGTAAGGGCATTTTTGACTTATAACATTTTTGTCCCATTAAATACCCTTTCTAAATAAGAGTGTTATTTAAAAATAAGGGTGTTTTTTTACTTTTCATAGGATATCAAGACTCTTTCCCTAAAATACCCTTATTGGAATATATGTTTTGGTTAGAGTTAAGGATTGTTTTGACTTCAGACGAATTTTGTTTTCATTAAATACCTATTTTTAATAAAAGTGTGACGAAAAAAATAATAGTTTAAGAAAAAAATATTTAGTTATTCAACCCCTTGAATATCAAAACTTGAGAGTTTTCAAGCTAAAAAAAATTTATCAATCATTTGAGCTGAAATAAATTGGAGTCTTTATCAATTGAGTTTCATCTAATCCTATCACTTAACATGTTATCATGTAAATATATGATATATCGGGATACAATAGATCATAGAAAAATAATAACCATATGAAGGATATCTTGTCATGCAAATAAAGGTAATCCAATAACTCTAATACGATTATAGGATTATGTACTTGCCATAAACTCAAGTTATAATTAGGAGCAGACTTGTGTGATGTAGAGATTCTTATGCATTTAAAATTTCTAAAGGTCCAGTTTTATGATAGCTTTCTTACACCATATGTCTGTAATAGTTCCAACGTAAAAATATATTTTCATTGAATATATATATATATATATATATATATATATATATATATATATATATATATATATACATGCATAATTATTAAGATTTGTAGCAAATACATCAACATACAAATATGTAATACAAATTTCTGATAAAATATTTAATTTAGTTTAGGTAGATTATGTTTAATCTTAAAGGCTATAGAAAACACTGTTCTCTACAATTTGTTTTCATTAATCGAAATTGATGCAGAAGATGTAGTAGCTCTGAGGTATTTAACTTTAACGAGAATGGAAGCGATAGGTTTTGATAGAAATTTTTTGGTAATCAAAGAACGTGCAGTCAAGGGTAATTTTGTACGTTTTCATAGGAATTTTTCTTTTCTTTTTTCTTTTTTACAAAAAACAAAAGAACCCTTAGCTTTAACTAAAGCATAGATTCCTATAGGATATTCTAAGGAAAGATGTTTGATATCTTAAGAGAAGTCAAATATACCCTTATTTTATTTAACAACACTCTGATTCAAAATGGGTATTTGATGGGAAAAAAAATGTTTCAGGTAAAGAAAACCCCTAATCAACATTAATTTTGTATGAAAACTTCAGTTTAAAAAGGGCATCTTATGAAGGAAAAAAAGAAGAAGAAAAATAGTCATTTAACTCCAGTCAGGATTACACATGCCTATAGAAAATCCTAAAGAATTTCATTTTTATGATAGCTTCCACATACAAATATATCCATATTCAAAATCTAGAATTGAACTTCATGTTTACGATATTTTCAATGTACTAATATGTTTGTATTGAAATTTATATACATGCAGAATAATTCAAGTATGTAGTATAGGCATCAGCACAAATATGAAATACTACAAAATTAAAAAGGATTGAGTTTCCGACAAAATATTCAATTTAGTTTAGGTACATTATATTTCTAGAAAAAGGCTATAAAAATCTATTCTCTGCAAGTAGTTTCTTTAATCAAATATGATGAAAAAGATCTAATAACTCTAAGATAGTTTAGTTTTAACGTGAATGGAGGCGGTAGGCTTCGATAGGAATTTTTTCAATAATTAGAGAGCATGCAAGAGTTCAAAGGTGAATTAATAGGATTTTCATAGAGTTTCTTCTCCTTTTTCCAATAAAAGTCAACAACTTTTTACTCTAACAAAACAATATTTTCGAATAAAGATATTTTAATCAAAGAGACATGATATTATATGAGAAATCAAAGATACCCTTATTTTTTAGTCAAACTTTTATTAAAAATAGGTATTTAATGAAAAACAATTTAATGACAAAAGTCAAGACAATCCTTGACTCTAACCAAAGCATATATATATCCTAATAAGGGTATTTTAAGGAATGAGTCTTGATATCCTATGAAAAGTAAAAAACATCCTTATTTTTAAATAACACTCTAACTTAAAAAAGGGTATTTAATGGGGAACAAAAATGTTATAGGTCAAAAATACCCTTACTCACCCTTAACCTTTTATGGAGAAATCAATTAGAGAAGGGTACTTTAAGGAAAGAAAAGATTAGACATTTAACCCCATCCAATTTTGATTAATGAAAATAAATTGTAGAGAACAGTGTTTTCTATTGCCTTTAAGATTAAACATAATCTACCTAAACTAAATTGAATATTTTGTCAGAAATGTAATTTTTTTTAATTATGTATTACATATATGTGTATGTTGATGCATATGCTACAAATCTCAATAATTTGCATGTATATATATTTCAATGCAAATATTTTTTTGTTGAAACTATTACAGACATATTGGTGTAAGAAAGCTATTATAAAACTGGACCTTTAGAAATTTTAAATGCATAAGAATCTCTACATCACACAACTCTGCTCCTAATTATAACTTGAGTTTATGGCAAATACATAATCCTATAATCGTATTAGAGTTATTGGAATACCTTTATTTGCATGACAAGATATTCTTTACATGGTTATTATTGTTCTATGATCCACTGTATCCCGATATATCATATATTTACATGATAACATGTTAAGTGATAGGATCAGATGAAACTCAATTGATAAAGACTCCAATTTATTTCAGCTCAAATGATTGATAATTTTTTTTAGCTTGAAAACTCTCAAGTTTTGATATGCAAGGGGTTAAATAACTAAATATTTTTTTTCTTAAACTATTATTTTCAAGTTTAAAAGTTCTCTAAATATCTTGACTTTTTAAAAGGTGAGGCTAAATTACTACCGTTTTGACTAACTTTAAACATTTGAAGCTAAATAAATTCACTAATGCATCTTTTAGTGACAAAAGACTATGAATATAACCAAAACGGGTAAGAATCTGGTCCCAGCATATAAAATAATCTCAAGAGATCGATATGGCTAAAACATTTTTCATTAAAAGTACTCTTTTTAGAAATAAAAGGTTTAAAATTTTTAAGTGTATTTTTATCTTTTAAAAAGATGAGACTAAACTACAATATTTGAGCTAATATAAACAATTTGATGTTAAAGAGGTTAAAATTCACCGATGCATCTTTAAGTGACAAAAATGTGGGAGTGAATATCTAGCCCAATCCTATAAATATGATGCTAAGACTCTGTTCACCTTTAAAGAAAATCCTATCAAACCATAACCTTAAAACTTATCAACACCAAAATAACTCATGTCCATGAAGTTAAGGCGAAATTACAATAAATGACACTTAGTTTCAAAAAGTAAAGCTGTATTTATCCATTAAAAGAATATTATTTGCTCCTCATTGTGTATCTACAAAGTATATATACTATAAAATTTACAAAAATTAATTTTTCAATTTAGGTTTTTAACCCAAATTCTCCCCCCACCCCGCCGCTGCACCTTCCTCAGCAAGCGCTCAGCCTGCAAGTTGTCACACCGCCTCAGCCCCACTGGCCTCATCTCAATGTTGGTGAACGTCGCCCTCCACGTTATCCCACCATGTCCAGCTGCCATAAACATCCTCGGCAGCAGTACAAACATAAAAATTTTGAAAGCCGCCGAATCTGTAACATTAGTTTTGAGAGTGTGTGTGTAGGCATGTTGACTAGAGGTGCGGTGGGTCGTGGGAGGCTGATTGATGGTGATTATGATTTATGGAGGGTCGATTTAAGACGGTGGTGGGCCGTTCGATGGTGGTGGGTGAATTAAACAAGTAGTTGGGTGATTGGACGCAGTGGTTGGGTGATTAGTGATGGTTAATAGCGACAAACAAGAATAGTTTGATGCAAACAAGAATCTTATATATCTTCTTCCATATTTTGAACCCCAAATTCAAATTTTCATTTTTGTTCATTTGGTTTGTTGAATCGTGATGGTTTGTTGCAAGTGATTGGGGTGAAAAAAGGCTATGACAATTGATTGGGTGAGAAAGTTGAAGAAGACGATGATGGTGTGATGTGATTGTGGATGTGGTTGTGGTTGGGGTTGTGGCTAGTTGTGAGGGTGTGGTGGGAGCATAAGTGTGTGTATGTTGTATGTGTGTGTGTTGAAGCTGAAGAAGTGTAAAGAGATGATGGTGGTGGGGCTGTATGGTGATATGAAGGGACATGGACTAATATTTGAAGAATTATATTCCTAAGTGATGGGCATTCTAGTCTTTTCATCTTTCAGTATTTTTTGTTCGGTCAACTGACATAAGTGCTATTTGTTTCACCTAATTGACACGCGTGTAATTTTATCCTAACCTCGTGGTCATGGGTACAATTAAATCTATAGTTTTCTTAACTCTCAAAACCTTGTGCCTTGGGTAATATATTTTTTTTCCTTCTTACTTTGATGATATAGATCTTTATTTGATGAATGGTCTTGGTCATAAATTATTCTTGATAAATTTTTGTTGAGTATGTATTTATATTAAACTTGTAATGCATATGTATAAATATAGGGCAAAAACTGTAGGTTTGTGAACATTATTGAAATTACTTACTTTATTATTATTATCGATATCAACTTCACACATTTATTTCGTGGTATAGATTTTAAAAGGACACACAAGTACACATGCATATGAACTTTTTAGATGAGCATGTTTGGTATTATCATATAAGTCTGTATTAAATATAGAAGTCCGTATTGTACGACTAAGATCAACAAGGTCATGCTAGACAAAAATAACAGAGAGCTTTAGAGTTCACTATTAAGAAAAATTTAGAGTAAACTATAGATTTTTTAATTGAAAAGTAGAAAAAAGAAAGTATAATTAAGATTTTAGACAATTGTACTCGAACGTTGGAATTTAAGATTGAAAAAGTTGAAAAAAGACTTGCTTTGTATTTTTATCTTAAAATAAGAGATACATGAAAAGTATACCTTTTTCGTCGCAAATTATTTGATCCTAACTGCACGCTTATTTGGGATATGAGTTTTGCATTCTATTCCATGACAGAGAGAGAGATGGGAGGAAGAAAGTGGTTCAGTAGAGAGAAATTGATTAATTGATGACTAAATGTTGGGAGATAAGTAGAATAAATTAAAGTGTATAAAGGATAAACATGTAAAAACGCATACAAAATCTTTCTTAAATTGAAAACTGAACAATTTTTTTGGACAACCCAAAAAGGAAATATGATATTTTTTTTGGGGACAAAGGGAGTAATAGACTAGATCATTATCAAAAGTAAATAAACTGCATGATATATTTTGACCCCCCATAACCATCGCTACAAGAAATAACCATCATTGTATAGAAAGAAACAAGATGAATAATGAATGATACTGGAAATACTAAGTAATGATATTTTGAACTTTAGTGGTGATGTTTGCGGGGAAAAAGTGCAAAACTCTAAAAGTAAATATAAAAAACTTTGGAAAGATCATTGAAAGTTAGGGCTACTAAATTTATTGCCTGAGCAGTTTAGTTTCTATATATGACCTTAGTTTCTATATATGGCCTGCTAGATCTCATGAATTCGCTTGATTCTTAGTTTTAAATATGTAATATTTAATCTCACAACTTATTTCGTCTTACAAACTTTGTTATACATTATTAATCATAATTTCTTCCCGTTAGGTAATTTACTTTCGGCAATCCTCTTTGGGTTAATTTTTGAACTTTTGCTAATTCAAACTTTTTCTCAATTTCACTTCCTATACTTACATATGTCATCAAAATATATTACAGTAAATTAGACGACTCCAATATATACACTTGACCTTAATTATCTCTAAACACTTTCTTCACTTTTATTACTGTACAATCAAAATTGTAGTGTTTCAATGAGAGTTTGATACCCGTGGCAGAGACTAATTACATTATTAATGTTCCTTCGATAACAAAACAATCAGGATTCTCTTTAGGGGTAACTTGATATGACGAAAAAAATAAGTGTGGTAAATAGTGAAAAATATTAGTGATAATTGACGTGAAAAAATCGGGTTTGAAAGTAAGACCAGGTTTTATGTAATTAACATTTTATAATTCGAGTCTTTGACTAGCAGTTAACAATGATTTATTATTATAGTTTAGTTGTAATATATTGATTAATTTCAATTGTGTTTTTCACCAAGGTTCATAATATTTTTATTTCAAATTATTATATAACGTGCAAAGTACGTGATCCTTACTAGTAGAATTATAAAAAAATACATTTTTATTAGCGCCCCGTGCATTTGCACGGGTCCATTCTCTAGTAGTATTTAATTACTTAAAGTTAGTGTCTTTGCATCAATTATCAATTGAGATTAACTTAGGGAGAGTGGGAGTTACTTGATGTGTCAGTAGAAGCGGATAAATTGGACAAATTTTGACTGCAATTGAGGAATTGTTAGTCACGTCATTTTAAAAAATTATTTAAAAACCGTTTGTTTAGAGTTGAAGATAATCATATTTTGTACTCATAAGAAGGGCAAATGTATAATCCGGTGCATTTGCACGGATTCATTAAATAGTAAACTTGAAGTTAGAAGACGATCTCCATACCTCATATTATCGCTACGTAGTATGCCCTGCTCCCAATCGGGTATTTCTGGAAGCGTAGGACTATAAACTCCAGCCACTCCGGGAATGCTTAATGCCTGTTCAAGTTTGACGAACAAAGATACAAGCTTACTACACATTTTTGAGAACAAAGATACAAGCTTACTACACATCTCCAGATAAACATATTCTAGCAGGAATTAAAGAAGAGTAAACTCCCAAAGTAGGGTATTAAGTTTGAGTGGACTAAAAATTACGAGGCTTTTAAATCACGAGGACTCTGTCATTTCAAATGCAATTAAACCGGTGTAATGTTGGCCTAATCGAAAATGAAATTCTTTGCCGAGAACGTTGGATTAAAAAAAAAAAAAAAAAACACTACTCTACCATATAAAGATGTCAGACCCACAATAAGGACAACCTTCAAGAATGACAATCTCTTATGATATATGTAGCATGAATTGAAAGAGATAAAATGAGATTGACTTACCCATTTCATCATAGTCTATATTGATTGTGGAAATGTGGGCGATCTTATACCAGTCTGGGCCACTGCCCTTTGTGCAGCTTTTCTTTAACTCGGGACACCAGGTAATATACAGCTCGCGCAAGTTAGTAAGGCGTCTCATTGCTTCTACTGAGGGCAAACTCTTCAGCTTTCCGCAGTACAACAAATGCAGATCTTCGAGAGACAAAAGGTTTCCCAGCCACTCAGGGAGAGCCTCCAAAATATCACATTGAATTATGCGCAAAGATTTCAGGGCAGAGAGGTGCTGAAGTTGCTCAGGCAGAGACTTGAGCTTTGGCCACACATTCAACTCTAGATGCTTCAGGGTAGAGACAAGGAGGTGTTGAATATCACCATCATCCACCGTAGCAGCAGCAGCTCCAGAAGTGGAATGGGAGCTGGGGAAGTAATAAACTCCCTTTGAGAAGCCACCTATTTTTAATGCTCTAAGTCTGGTCAGACATCTCAAGTCCGGAACAGACACCAGAGCAGGGCAGTCCCTAATGCTCAAGTCTTCCAGAGAAGTGCAGAATTTTAGCCCACTATTTAAAGTAGTCAGCTTGTCACAGCCTTCAATGACCAGCGTTTCTAGACAAGTAAGGCCGCCTAAATTATCTGGTAAACGTGACAGGTCATCGCAGGAAACTATTTTCAACTTCCTTAGCGATCTATTGCTCTGCAGCAACTCTTCCAGTACAATTTGAAATTCAACGCCTTTGACACTGCTTATTTCCAGAGAGGTTAGAGTGTCGAGTTTGTTGTTCATCTTTCTAAGTGCCAGGCTGTTGCCAATTCCTGAAATGCTCAAATTCTTAATGCCTTGGAAATGACTTGGAGCTGTTTTCAACTTGGGACATGCTTTGATGGCCAACTCCGTAAGATGAGGAAATATCTTCTTTGAGGGATGCTCTGCATCATACCATTCCTCTAGGTTTCCCAACCAACTTAGAGTGAGTTTTGTCAATGCTGGAAACATCTCGACTGCCGCTTCACTGCTTATAGCGTCGGCATTTTGACCATAAAATTCAGCACCAATAAATTTCACACCATCCATCTTCTCAATGTCAACAACCTTGAGATATGGAAGATGCCCGAGTGTCGGGAGATATTCACATCTGCTGCAGTTCTTCAATTTTATCTTCACCAAGTTTTGTAAATCTGTCGATGACTGACCCGCTTTGATCATCCAGGATGCAAAACTTTCTCCCTTAAAGTATTCAATTGTTAAACGTCTCAATTTGGAGTGGGGTTTGAGACCTTCCAAGACATCCTCGTCATTGTACGACTCATTTCCCCTGCTGTGACCCCAGTGAAGTCCCAGTGCATGGATTTTCGACTTTTCAGATAATCTGGCCTGTCTAGCTTCCATCCTGTCTCTCACGTACTCGAGGCTGTGAATCCTTAGTTCACCTTTGAGCATTTCCAGACCTCCCAACTCCTTAATTTGACATCCCCTCTCTCGACTCACAACAAAGATAGGTAACGTCTGAAGAGAAGTCAACTGCCCCACTCCATAAATCTTACAACTCCTACTCTGATACTTCATAAACCTTATACAAAAATGCCTCAAGCTAATCAAATTTCCAAATGTTTTCGGAAGTTTTTCCATATACGTGACTCTCAAGGTCTGCAAATTATACAGCTGAGTGATGCAATCTGGCAGTGTATGGATAGAAGTTCTTGAAATGTCAAGATACTTTAAGTACTTCGCCTCCCCTATCGATCTTGGCAACTCTTTCATGTCATTATTTTCCATACACAAGACACGTAAGCGTTTGAAGTTAGTTATTGTGCGTCGAGTCGAGATACCGCCGTAAAGAAAGAGCGTTTGCAATCGCTGCAAACATTCTCCTAAACTTTGTGGTACTTCTCCGTCACTTAAAGTCAAGGATAAATGTACAGCGCCCTGAACATGGCTCACAATATTCGGAGCATAGTTCAACTCAATAGCCTCCAGAGAACGAAAGTAACCTTTTGAAAAACGCAACGCAAGGTCATTCGCATTACCAGGCATCTTGCAACCTATTATATTGCCGTCCTCATCCTTCACTGCATCTTGCAGGAAGGAATACCACAATAGAGTATTAAAATAGTAGTCACCCATATCCTCCAAGGAATAACCACTCCCCTCAGGAGGATGAAGCAATCCTGCGGCCATCCAAACCTGTACTAAACTTTCTTTTCCAATGTAGCAATCCTCTGGAAAAAGAGAACAGTATGCAACACAAAATTTCAAAGACGCTGAAGGCAGATGACTGTAGCTCAACATCAAGGAGGGTAAGAGCATCTCACATGAATCCCATATTGGACTGTTGAGGATTGACAACCACTCGCGTTCATCTTTCTTGGTATAGAGCAGAGCTCCTAATGTCTTTATTGCCAACGGCACCCCACAGCACCTTTCAACAAGCTGCTCACCTATCTGATCCAATTTTGGAGTCCTCGCTGCCTCACCATCGGCATATGCTCTCCCCATAAGCTTTTTTAAACTCTCCTCTTTATCTAGTGGTTGTAATTGGTATTCATAAGATGGTTTCATAATGCCAGTGACGCTAGAACCACTAGCGGTCACCACAATTGTGCTTCCCGTGGAACCACCACAATTAAGTAAAGTTGTTCTCAAAGACTCCCATCGACGTGGATCTTCATTCCACACGTCATCGAGTACGAGTAAATACTTTTTGCCATCTAGATTTTCTCGAAGCATCTGGGTGATTTCTTCAGCATCTAACATATGAACACGTGTACCGATGAGTGATTGTAGCATCAACCGTAATAGCCTTGTGACACCAAAATGATACGAGACATAGACCCACATTCTTTTATCAAAACACCTCGAGACCTCTTCACTACAGTAAATGCGCCGAGCAAGGGTAGTCTTGCCTAGGCCGCCTATTCCTACAATGGCCACAACTGGCAAATCAATTTTTCCAACTCCTTCAGTCAGCACCTTGGCCAGAATCTCAGACAATACATGGTCTCCTGCTGTTAACTTTTCATAGGCTCTTTCTTTGAAATATTCTACGCGGGGATATTGTCTCAAAATTGTACCTCCGGGTTGATCACCAATGATGTTAGCTGGCATAAGTCTCAAATTATCTAGCCCACGTCTGTATGTTTCGGATAGCTCTTCGTTGATACTGATTATCGTGCGAGCCATCTTTCGACGAAATGCTATTGGGTTCTTTGAGGGATAAACGAAGTTACGTACCTTGGTCTGGAGTCTGGTTCTCTTGGGTTCCCCTCTGCGTTTGGCTTCGTTGTAGGTCAACGCATCCACAATGGCTCCAGCATCATACGCCACGGCGTCGAGTTTCTTCAGCCACGACTCCACGCTCAACGACGTAAACCGCTTGCTCTCAGCATCACACAACAGCCTTTGAACTTCCTCAAGCCTTGCTGCGAGGTCATCAATCTCGCGCTCGATGCCCAGCCGACGAGTAACCTGTTGTCGTCGACAAAGAACTTTTAGCTCGCTCGCGAGGGCTTCGTTCATCTGATAGCTTTGACAGAAGAGAATTTGATCCAATGCGGCTCACTCCTCCATGTTATTAACTTTCGAATCTATCAAGAGCCCACATCTAATACCAGCATGTCTTCTTATACAAGAGCCGGGAAAGGACGAAGTTGTGTTTCCTTTTTCTTTTGGAAATCTTACACCCTATATGTACGATAAAGCTGAAACCTTGCTTGGCTTGGCAATTTTCGCGAATATTTGATAGATTCGCAAGCTGACAACGAGTATCACCAATTTATCATGATGTTTCCCGTACTAGCCCAAAATACCGTGCCCAACACGTGACTGTTTATTAACATTAATTTATTTTAGTAGTTTTAAAAATGCACAATAAAACATATTGCACAATTATATAATTATATGGTTATTTCATAAAGATAATTACTTTAAAATTTAGCTTGAACTTTCTTATAATAAAATATTTTCAGGTGAAATAACAATAAGCAATGTCCTTGCATATATTTGCTAATTCTGATTTGGTAACTGTATAGATGAACAAAAATATAAAGTTTTTTTAGTACACAAAAAAATATATATATATTCTACTAATAAAAATATGCAGAAAATATATTAAGATCAATTTTCTATTAAACAGGACATTTATATTATTTTATAAGTATCTTATAAAAATAATATGTACCTTTGAATGGGTTGCCCATAACGTTAATTACATATTACTTTAATTTTGATAGAGAAAATTTCGGTCCATATATTTGTTTATATCATGTGATGATTTATAAAAGTTAATCAGCATGACTAATTAAGTGAGGATGAAGTGGTATTTTTAGAAGCAAATGTAATCTACCAACAAAGTATACTGAGAAAATAGTAATCAATGCATGAGGCAATTAATTTAAAGTTTAAAAAGTTTAACCAGCATGACTATATATATAGGATGGGTTTGGATAGTTCAAAACCTTGTAGTAAGGAAATTGTTGTACAAAATTTAACCAAGATTTCACAAAGTACACAATAAGCATGCTTAATAAGTAAGATTAATCTTCAGATAAAATTAATAAGTTTTCAATCTAAGTTTTATTCTATATTCATCACAGCATAACTAATATCTTTTTATATTTTATATGCAATTCTATTTAAAATTTATAAAAGTTAACATAAAATCATAAATGATATATATATTGTTAATGCGTGATTTAGAATACTTAAGAGTTTAATTACTCACAATAAAAATACCATAAAAAAATTGGTGTAAAATTTTTCCAACAAAAAATTAGTTGAATTTAAGAAATGCTCACATAATTAAGATTTTAAATTTATACTATCTCATATATAATTTGCATATGTTATTTTTTACATTTAACCATTGTGACTAAATAGGATAGCGCAAAATCTTAGAGTAAGGAAATTACTGATCAAAATTTTTAATCAACATATTTATCAAGTTAGATTCATATTTGAATTTAAAGAAAACTTAAATATGAATTTGAAATATAACCTAATTTTTCTTATTAAATCTCTTAAGTAATATTTGCAAAATTAATTAGACATAAAAATAAGAATTTTTAAATTATTTATTAGATCACGTTTTTATTTTAAATCTCATAAGTTATTTTTGGGTCTATGGATTTACATTTTTATATTAGAAAACACTTTTAAGGACATAATTGTCAAAATGAAGTCTTAATAGATTAGTAATTGATTAGAGTTTTAGATTTAGTTTTTTAAAGAATTTTTATTTCAAATCAAAAGTGTTATTTTCGTTTTTTATATATATGAAATTTTATATTCATATTAGAAGTATTTATAAAGATAAAATAAAAAATTTTAAGTCCCATTAAGTTGACATAACGATAAGGTTGAGTTTTAGAATGATTAGAATTAGTTTTTGAATTTCAAGGACATAATTGTCAAAAATAAGTCTTAATTTATTAGTATATTGATTAGGTAGAATTTTAGAATAATTAAAATTAGTTTTAAAATTAAATAAGACTTAATAATATAAAAGTTAATTAATCTTTAAAAAAGGATCTAGTGACGTGTCATAAAAAAAGCGATGATGTGTCACGCAAAGAAGTTATCAATACTTTTTTTCGCTTCGCTTCGCTTATTATATATTATATAGATATGTCCCAATTTAAAGTTATTCCCTCTTTCCTTGAAAAATAAGAATAGCATCGCATTCCTCTGGTTTCGAGCAAAAGTAAATACATATAGAATTAAACCACACATACACTCCCCCTTTTACCCATCACTTAAAGCAATAAAAGAGTTCTTACATTTTTGTCATTTCGGCTACATAGTTTATAGGTTTAAAATATTTAAAAATATTGTAACTTGAACGATTAATTACCGAATCATTCCAAATTTACAATAAGAATTTTGTTATTCCACCGAATTATTTCTGATTCAATGACGGAATTTTTTGAATAATTCCCGAATTTCATATTATTGTCCATGCAAAATAATTTTTGAATGCCGAATTTTTCACTATGCTTGGCATGCATTTATATTATTTTTTCATTAAAAATTTAACTAATCAAAATTGATTTCATATTTCTTTATCTTTTGTGTCAACACTTCCCGCTTAAAAATTTTACTTATGAATTCATAATCTCAGCAATTCCTAAACATTAGGCAAAAATCTCTCCCTCTTTCTATCTCTCTTAATTGTAAATTTATATCTCACCACAAATCTTAAATCTTTTCATTTTTAGACAAGCTCAGTATTCAAATCTCCCTTCTATTATTTCATACTAAGCCATGTATATATAATCGTATCCCTTCTATCATCTTTATTTTTTTTTCCTCTTCTTAGTGACCTTTGTTAATACAAACTTGAACACACGGAGTATTATGGTCACTATTACTCTTATTTGAAAGAGACTATTTACTACAACTTTATATGTTAATTCACATTCTCATTTCTTGCTAAAAAGCTAAAATTTGCTACTAAAGTTCATTTCCAATGACCAAAATGGATAGAAAAATCATAGAAAAAGGTGAAAATAATGTGTCATTTATTATTATTGTTATTATTATTATTGTTATTACCACTTTTGTTATTAATATTAAGCATACAAGGACGAAGTTTTCCAATGAATATCTTACTGATCATTACTCCTGTACTGAAGGCACAGGCTTAAGACTAGATTATTTATTTATTTATTTGTTAAAGAAGATCACTACAACTCCCCCTACAATGACAGTCAATGATCGTTACATATAGTAAGGGCATTTTGGCTAACACTTTCTGTAACAATTTTTAGCGGCGCATTTTTAGCATAATTAAATAAAAGTCACAAAAGACATGTCATGACTATTAATTATCGGTATCCAGCCAAAAAATTTTGGTATGGTAATTCAAAAACATGCATACAGAAAGACTACAAGCAGTCTAGTTGCAACAACCTCCTAAATGGCAAGAAGATACACAGAGCGCTGACACATCACTCGGCTCCTCGGCTCACTTCGGTTGCTCTTAAACTCGCTCAGCAAGGAGTCTCTTTTCCTAGTGTCCCCCCTCGACCATCAGGATGTTCAGTAATAAAAGCCAGCAAGCATAACAACTAAACATATGAAGCACCAAATCCAAAATACCATTTAGCGACGGAATGTTCCCTCGCTAAAACATTTAGCGATGGAATGTTCCGTTGCTAAAACATTTAGCCCGTTGTTAATTTCGCAAAACAGAAAATAAATTATAATACGTAAAATAATTAGCGACGGACATTCCATCGCAAAAAGTTCAATATTAGACGACGGATTTGAAAATTTTGTCGCCAAACTTTTAGTAACAGGCTTTTATACGAGGGACTTTTAGCGACGGATTTTGAGCTTTTAGCGACGGATTTTTCCGTCGCCAAAAGCCTTATTTCTTGCAGTGCAAATTAACTACAAACCAACAAGATAGAACCACCGCCTACCAACCAAGCCCGTCTTAACTTTGCATGTAGACCTGGCAAAAGGGTAAATCCATTAGGTACGATAAAATCCGACCGGATATGGGTAATATTGGTTTGGGTAATTTTTACCCTTTTTTTAAGGCGCCCATAACCTATCCTTTCGGGCCAGTATTACCCGCAGGTAAATTGTTAAATATTTGAATTTTTTATTAACATATATTTACTGGGCTATTTTTTTTAGAATATTTTTCCTTCTTCTTTATTACTACAATAACCACTTTCTGATTTAATTTCTAAAGTTATCACTTGGCTTCCTCGACTGATCATCTCAATTTTCAAACCCAACACAATCATCTCAACTCAAGTCTCCAAATCACCTACAAATTAATTCCTAAGTCTGACGTAGTAAAATCTTAAATGCATACAAAACATTAACACAGATGTTACATAAAGATCTAGAAAAGTAATACAAACATATCTGGAAAGTAATACAAGCAGATCTTGGAAAAAAAATAATGTCATAAACAAAAACAATACTCATTATTTCTTTATCATGATCACGAGATTACGATAGGAGACAAATAGATCTCGAAAAATAATGCAAGCACATCTGGAAAATAATTATCTCAGAGACCACGATGGACTTTGATCTGTGCCGTAACTTCTACTTTTTTCTCTTTCCTGATCAGAGATAGTGGCTACAAATCTGTGGCAGATCTGGCAGCAGAGCATGAGAGGGACGATGGATACCGTCGAGTTGATGTGATTATAGAATAGCTATTGTCGAGTTGATGTGGAGTAGCTGGCCGTTGATGGATCTTACGTTGTGAGATATAGTGATGTCATGAGTGGGTTGTGGGAGGGGGGAGAGGGAGGGTGGAGCGGCGCAGATGGAAAAAAGGAGAGAAAGGAATGAGAGATCTGAAAACCCCCTTGCACTTATATATATATATATAAACCGACCATAGAGCAGGTCGATTCGGGTATGGGTCTAATATCAATAGGTCTTCAAAATATGTATCTGTACCTGGGTTTTCTTGTCAGATATGGATCGACCCGCAGGTGAGTCTTTTTTAGTCAGGTCTATTTGCGTGTCAGCCAGCAATAAGATAAGCCCAATGAAGTCAAGAGTTGTCAAGAACTCTGTGGAACCTAACATCTATCCATTCCACGACCAATGCCCCCGAGACCACAATAGTAGCTACACCCACAAGCACAACGGCTACGACCACGAGCAGTAGCGCGCATCACCACCATAGGCTGTAGCGTTGGAATTTCCTACTCCCGTCACTCCAGCACACCGCAATCGTGCACCGTACACCGTACACCACCACTAGCAACGAGACTCACCTCCAAACTTTGTGACATCCAACAAAACAATAAGTTCTTAGATGCCATACTGCTTCCTTGCCAGGGGCGGAGCCAGAAAATTTAGTCGAGGGGGGCCAAAAAAGCGTAAATTTTTTTGATCATATTATATTTAGCGTCACTTCTTGAATATGTTGAATGCATAATAAATTATTCAATTGACTACTAATCATTTTAGATTACTATTTTTAGTGATTTATTTAACTTGGTAAGGTGAATTAACAACGAATTACTAATCTTGCATGAATGAAGCTTAACAATTATAGTATAGCTGTATTATTAATATGATTATATGAGTACAATAGTGCATGTATTAATTAATATTTTACAATAATTTAAAACCATAAAAAAAAAGAACAAACCTTAATCATTCAAATTCTTCCGTAATATGAAAATTTAAAATTTGAAAGAATGAAGATGGAACAAACGAATGAGAAAGAAGAAGACTGACCGCCAATGGCACAAAGAGTTAGAAATACAATAAAAATGAAATCCTAATTATTTTACGATATAATGGTAATATGTTAAATATGAATGTTATTTATATAGAAAACTAAAAGATCTCAAATATTGGGTTGGGGAAGGGCGGTGGGGTGGGGGGGGTGCCGTGGCCCCCTCCGGTCAGGCGGGAGTTCCGCCCCTGTTCCTTGCGGTGGTTTTGTTTTTTGTTTTTTTTTCTTCTTTTGCATTTGGGTTTTTATCAAAGCTATTGATAGTTTCAGGTCAATATTAGTCGCCTAGGGGTAAGGTTCACTTTATCTTCACCCCCCGCGCCGTGTTTTTTTTTCCCTATTCTTTTATCGTGATCCAGAGGTGGTTCTCGTTTCCTTTTCTTGAATCTCATGTCTCTCATTGTGAGAGCCTGATTTCGTTCTGATGAGAACAAGGTGATCTCTCATCGTGATAATTGTGGTCTTGTTGCTTACGTTCACGATCAAATTGCACTACAAGAAATAGGGTCGATAGCAACCGCATTTAGCGACTATATTTGGAACTGCTATTACTCGCAGTCGCTAGGTATAGACAAATTCTGGCGGGGTCAACAAAAAAATTGGCGTGTATTTTAGCGAGCGCATTTAGCAACTGTCGCAACCGATTTTAGCAACCGTTATGACAGTCACTAACTTTAGCGACCATCTTCAACAACCGTTATTGGCTTATTGCAGTCGTTAAAGTTATCGACCTATTTTAGCTATCGATGTTGCAGTCCCTAAAATTAGCGACCGATAATGAAGTCTCTAAATGATAAATATATAAACACTTTTGTCACTTTGCCCTAATCGCTCTCTTTCTCCCTGCCTGAACTGCCGCCTCCCTCTATCTCACAACCACTGTGTTGCCGCCCAAGGACACATCGCCGGCAAGCCACCTCTCCATGAAGCCCACGCCGCTACGTTTGCCGTCCCTGCCGCGCTCTATGCCACCGCCAAGGAGTCTAAGTCGCCTCGAGGCTTCGCTATGCAATTCCGTTAAAAGATCCGAAGACCCTTATCGCTGATTCCCAATCGTGTCACAACCAAGCATCTCTTCTCCGATCTCTCTCCCTCCAATTATAGACGTTTATGGAATCTGAGCAATTAGGCATTTGGGTTTCCAATTCCTGCCATTAGAGATGTTGAATGAAGTTATACGTTTGGATGGATTTGTTTCTCCATCACTGGTGCATGTAGTATACAGATTATATTAAAGTTTTCGGTTAGATCTAATTGCCCCTGGATTTGGTGAGTAGTGTGGTTTTAAATGTTTTTGTTATTGTTTATCGGAATCGAAACCGTTAATAAGTGTGGTTTTGTAATTCATGTGGTAAAGGAGGTGACTAGTGTGGCTAAACGTTTTTGTTGTTGTTTATCGGAATCGAAACCGTTAATAAGTGTGATTTTGGACATATAAGAGAAAAATGCTTGACAAATTAGTGTGAGGCCAGCGTAAGAATTGCCCTATTATTTACTCGAATACCGTTTTGCTTATCAATTTTATTAATATTATTACCAAAGAGAGGGAAAAATAAAGACTCATTTGTTCTTTCTTCCCTTTGTAATTAAAAGGAATCCTTAAAACATTATTTAGGTCACAAGCCAGGCAGACTACCTGACTCACTAACTCGGAAAAGGGCCCATCCCACAAAAAACATCAACAACAAAAAAAAATAGAAAGAAGGGCTTGAGTAGATTGGTCCTGCAGGAAGGAATTATCATGTCTTGCTCTTTATCTACATTATTATCATTATTTGGGAGGCATACTATGAGTTGCTTGATCTTTTTGCGAATAAATTCAGTGGCTTGGCCTGCAACTTCTAGCTTTAGTTTAAGGGGAATAGTTAAAGTGACTTTAAGCACTACTCCACATGAAATTATTGCCAGCATAGAGTTACTTTACAATATAACTTCTAAAAGAGTAAGCATTCTTTAAAACCAATGTTAAGTGATTGCTCAATTTTATTTTGCTTTTTTATATAAGGTAATTTGGAATTCAACTTGTATCTGTTCACTTAGTAGTAAGAGACATATATCACCTCAGTTGATAGAAGTTGGGCGCAACAGAGGATTGCTCCAAGTGGGATTGGAGTACCAAAAAAGTTTAGACAAGGAGTAAACATATTTACTCTCCTCGCTTTGAACTAACGAGACTTTGCGGATGATGACAAGATTAAATGTCCGTGTAATGATCGCCAGCTGTTAAGTTGGAAACGCCTGACGATGTAACTTGTAATCTCCTCCGTAGAGGTTTTATCGATAATTATACGAATTGGACTCAACATGTAGAGATTTATGAGTAATTATACAAATTGGACTCAACATGGGAAACCAATTATGAGGGTGTCGGCTCAGGTGCGCACTGAGGTTCGACAAGATNGTCCTAGAGATCCGGAATTTTCTAAATATCAACATATGGTAATGGAAGCTGGGCCTAGTGGAATTAACTGGGATAACATTTTTAATGATGGGAATCTTAATGTGGAAGAAAAGCCAAACCCGAGTGCTGAGANGTTTTATAAATTGTTANAAGACTCTGNAAATCCAATNNGGANAGNAAGTACANAGCACACCNANTTATCTGCTACAACAACGATGCTACACTTAAAATCTTAGTATGGTCTAAGTGATAAATGTTTTGATGTTTTTCTAAAGCTTGATAAAGAAATGTTGCCAAAGGATAAAAAATTGCCTAACAAGTACTATAGTGCTAAGAAAACGACGATGAAATTCTGCTTAGGGTATGAGAATATAGATCCATGCAATGATGATTATGTCTTATTTTGAAAGGAGGCCAATAATTTGAAGGAGTGTCCAGTTTGTGACCACGCAGGGTATAAACCAACCAGTTGGAAGAAAATGAAGATAGCATGGAAGATATTGCGATACTTTCTGCTGATACTAAGGCTTCAAAGGTTGCATGTATTACTCTTCTAAAATAGCATAATACATGAGATTGCATAGTAATGTCCGCAGTAAATTACCCAATTTATTGAGACACCCTGTCGATAGAGAGGCATGGAAGGAGTTTGAACGCAAACACTCATCTTTTGCTGCAGAGGTTTGAAATGTGCGACTAAGGCCCGCTACCAATGGTTTTAATTCTTTTTGGCACTCTAGCACACCTTACTTTACAAGGCCCGTAATTATTGTCTCGTATAACCTTCCTCCAAACATCTTCATAGACAAAAATTATTGCCTAATTATCCATTTTGAAAACAAAAAGATAAATTTGTTAAAAATATGGAGAGTTGTGTTGAAACAAGTGACAGATTATCTGGGGATGAAGTGTATATATGCGTAAAGGACCTTGACATGGATGCGGTACCTTTCAAAAAATGTGCTGCCAGTTTAAAACTTCACGGGTTTAGAAAAACACACAACTAAAAGGAAATGTGTATCTTTTGGGAGCTGCCTTATTGGCCAATGTTCCTCCTCCGCAACAATTTTGATGTTTTGCATATTGAAAAAATGTTTTCGAAAATGTGTTTAATACAGACATGAATGTCAAGGGCAAATAAAAAGATCACTTAAAAGCACGAAAATATTTGCAGATGGTGGGTATACGACGTGAATTGCCTCCATGAATGGTTAATTCTAAGATGGTGTTGCCCAAAGCAATATATACATTGGATAAAATGCAGATTCAACAGGTGTGTGAGTGGGTTAAATACTTGAAGCTGTCAAATGGCTATATATCTAATATATCACGTTGTTTCAACTTTACTGATTGTAAGTTTTATAGTTTAAAGAGTGACGATTGTCATGTATTCATAAATAGATTTATATCAATTGTCTTTCGTGACCTCTTGCCTAAGCCAGTAAATGAAGCATTGACTGAAATGGGTCATTCTTCAGCGATTTGTGCTCAAAGATGCTTCGAGAGAGTGATGTTCAGATTCTTGAAAAAAATATTATTAAGACAATTTGCAGGCTAGAGAAAATGTAACTTCCCGGGATTTCCGGAACGTTAGCACTCAATCAATCATTTATACTAAGGCAATAAAACCCTCAAACTCAACCAATTTAGAATCACCATCCAGTAAGAGTAATTAAACTATTGAGTAAAATAATACTCTTAGCGCACTATCATAATTGAAACATCAAGTCTACGTCAAAAACTCTAAATAACAGTAATAGCCCACGCTGGGGTTCTAATGACTATGACTGAAACTCAAATTCTCTTTCGTTTGGCTCAGATTTAATCCACACCCAATTTGATCTATTGTTCGTTATCACCTCCGAAAAGGAAGTCCAACATGAGTGAACTTTCGAGAGCTCAGTAAGGTTGCTCAAACGAAGAAATTACGAAATAATTCACATATACAATTTAATGAAAATTTTCAAGAGTTTCAAAATGATCATTAATAGTTTGATCAGATATTACTAATTTTTTTTAGATATGATGCAAACAATCACAGATACACCGACTAGTCCCTCAAGGTACTAGCCCACTCCGATACACCGACTAGCCTGTCAAGGTACTAGCCCACAACAATACACGGGCTAGTTTGTTAAGGTACTAGCCCACACTAATACACCAACTCCTGTTAAAACACACCGATGCACAATCTCATGTCAATACACATAATGAAAACAATTCGATAATATAACATGTTATTCAATGCTCGATGGACAATAATTAATGAACACCGATAAGAGTTTTAATAAACAGTTTTAAAGCTCAATGAGAGGTTTACAAGGCAAGCGATGCAACTTGTATCAACACAACAGAGTACAAACGAATAGTGATAACAAATCAGAATAACATACGAAATCAAATAAGAGGATTTTGGTTCCGATAAAAAATCTCTTGCCTTAGTCCGAAGCTAGCTAATCACTCGATCAACTAAAATCGGAGGTCCTCTGAGTAACCTAATTGGGGGCAACACAGATATCTGAATGCCATTTCAACTACATTAGAATACGATCAATACTAACTACATGTACAATGCTCATTCTTACTATCAGAATACTCAATCCATAACGGTTCACATAGACAACCAAAACTAGTTAGAAACCTTAACACAACCCCAAAACTTAACCACACCTCAAAATTCACAATAAAAAGTCTCATAAAATGCTTTTATAGTTTAAAATAGTATATAAGATCAAAATACTGAAAGCAGTATATAAAATCTCATAAATTACTTTTATAGCTTAAAGCGGTATATAAGACCAAACACGCATCCGTGTGGGTGTGTGTTTGGTGAGGCTGTGAAGGGATGGTTGTCAGGGAAAGGGCTACCGTAGGGCAACATACGGATGAGTGTTTGTGTGATTAAATGTGTGATGCCAAGGAAAGTGGGTTTGCAGTTAACGTGGAGGTGCCACAATGAATGTAGTCCAAGTCAAATGCTAAGTATGCTGATGTGGACACAACAAGGGTAGAGCAAAGGCAGAGACCAAGGGCTTCCCAGACAGAGCATGAGGATGGCAGGGCTGCAAGGGCGATGTCGCGGGGTGAATACACGATGACAATCACAGTCCAATGCTTAGGCCCAGTCGAAGTGCTGTATGTTTCTCTCTCTAGAATTTCAAAGGATTTGGATCCTAGAGTGAGAAAGTAAAAATGTCAAATGAGGGAAGTCTGTTCAGAATGAGTCCAAAAGTCCACTACTTATAGGCAAAAGTATGCACGTGTCATCAATTGCCACGTGGCATCCCCTGGGAGTGACACGTTAACAGGGGGTCCAAAAATACCGATTCTCTGCGGACTGTCGTACCACATATTCAACTGGCTTGCTCCTCACAACGTCGTTCTATCTGTCTAGAGAGACTGGCTTCCACAGCATTGTTGTGGCCAGCGAACCCCCTTGATCTAGCCACCAATCCAAGCCCTTCCAGAGTCCTACAGGCTTGGCAGCGGTGGGGAAGACCCGACGCCCAACTGCCAGGCAGACTAGGCGCGATGCCCTCCGGAGACCTACTCCCATCTCGGAGTGACTCGGGGGTCATAGTCCCTAGGGCTGCCGATGAGTCCCCCAGTGCCAGAGCAGGTAGGCCAGTCACGTAGACACCCTAGCGGAGATATTGTCCCGGAGGGGTCGCCTATTCCGCAGGCCGAAGTAGCATCCCGGAGGAGCCATCTACCTGGCCGGCAAAGGTAGCATCCCGGAGGAGCCATCTACCTGGCGGAAGAGGAGTCTTCGTGCCGGAGCCCTTAGAGCTCCCTGGCAAAGATAGTGTCCCGGAGGAGTCGTATATCCCTGCGGGTGAGACCTTGTGCCGAAGCACTCAGAGCGCATCAAGGTAGCATCCCGGAGGAGCCGTCTACCCGACTGGTTGAGGTAACATCCCGGAGGAGCCGTGTACCTGTCGAAAGGGGAGTTGAAGAGCTCCCTGGCAAAAATAGTGTCCCGGAAGAGGCGCCTACCCCCGAGGGTGAGTCCTTGTGTCGAAGCACTCGGAGCGCGTCAAGGTAGCATCCTGGAGGAGCCGTCTACCCGATTAGCCGAGGTAGCATCCCGAATAAGCCGTCTACCTGGCGGAAGGAGAGTTGGAGAGCTCCCCGGCGGAGATAGTGTCCCGGAGGAGTCGCCTATCCCTGCAGGATACTGCACACTTTGTAGAGTGGGTCAAAGCATGTTCCATAAGTAAGGCAAGATGCACATGGTGTGGTGAAAGGATGAACCAACGCGATGAGCATGGTAGGGTGACAGAGAGCCAGGGGGTGTGACAATATCAGCGGTGCGGCGCACGGGCGCGGCGGAGTGAGTGAGGTGCCAGAGGCACGTATGTGTTAGTGGCGCAGCACATGGGCGCGACGGGGTGAGTGAGGTGCCGGGGGCACGGTAGTGTGACAGAGAGCCTGGGGATACGGTTGTGTAAGTGGTGCGGTGCATGGGCGCAGCGGAGTGTGTATGGTGCTGGGGCACGACAGTGTGACAGAGAGCCATGGAGCACGACTGTATCAGCGGAGCGGCGCACGGGCTCGACAGAGCATTGGAGTGCGGCGCGCGGGCGTCCGTGACAAAGGTCGCAGAGACGGCGCGCGCGAACGTGCGACGGGTGTCGTGGAGACGATGCACGTGCGTGGGCGACGGGGGTCGCAGAGATGACTACGTTCGCACGGGCGATGTGTGTCGCGGAGTTGGCCCGAGCGCGGGCGAAACGCCCTTAAGGTGGCCAACCCCCTAAGGGGGAAGGCACACCAAGGTTGTTTCACGAGCAATTCATGTGACTTGAGCATGTATCGCTTTGACCGGCTTGTGAGCATTGAAAGAATGACCGTTGAATATATGACGTGTCCATAAAACGGGACCCTGGTGGGCCCTTGGGTGCGACCAAAGTAAGTTGGGAACAATGTGTGTGTTGCGGGGTGTGATTGGGTGAAGAAGAAGCTAACATATGACGGCATGTTTGCAAGATGTTATGGGTGTATTGTGCGTGAGAATAGACTGTCGTAATGGCAGCGTGTGTGTGAGGTGTTGTTGTGTTTTTCATGGGTAAATGATAGGTTTTTGTACGTAAGAATGTGGCGAGAGGGGGCTACCATGAGGACAGCCGTGTGAGGGCCGTGCTCAACGGTGTATATGGGTTTCATTGGACCTTTAGTGACAAATGGGTGACAATTATACATTATGATCCTTAGCAAAAAAAATTAGAAGCCATAAGTTATAATTTCACGATAGCAGTTATAAGTGATAGTACCGATTTAGGTCTTTAGTGACGATTGGCGTGATCGATATTTTATTTAGAAATTTTCAGTGATGATTAGTGAATCGGGGTCATGCAACACCTTGTTAAATTTTTCTAGTACATTAATTTATTGAAATAGTGTTTTGGGCCTCTTGCATGACATTAGAAATCTTTGGGTAAAAGTTTGAAAATAGCCTAAAGTCTCGGAGGTTTTTGGTAAATTGCCAACTTAGAGTTCTAATATATAGTAAGGCTATTGAAAAGGAGTCGGCCCTAATTATTTTCTCACATATTTCTGAGAGAGAGACAGAGAGAGAGAGAGAGAGAGAGAGAGAGAGAGAGAGAAATTGGAAGAAAGGGAGAGAACAGAGAGAATGGATTAAAATAAGAGTTGGGGAATCGAATATCGTGATTTAGACGAGAATTTCATAAGGTAATCACCCTAAAATTTGTTTTATTTCGGTGTATATATGTGTATATATACACGTGTATATATAATTATATTTATACGTTTTCTTTACATAAAACTCTGCAAATTCGATTGTGGATCATGTATTATTATTATAGAATGTATTAGGGTGCTAGATTAATGAATTAGAGCAAGAAAAACGAGAAAATGAAGCAAAATGGAGACAGATTGAAAATTAGGGTTCTCGGGTTACTGTGTAGACATATATAGACAACTAAAAATAGAAATTGGAACTGGAATGGAGACACGTGAAATAATTTAATTCATTTAGATAATCAATTATTTTTACCTACCGCCCATGAAAATCCTTACACCTCATCTATACAAAACAGTTAGTTGTTGACACTATAACCGACAATTCATAAAACTACCTTCTTATAATCACTAAATAAGTGCCCCTTATAAATGTATACAACAACCATTGCGTGTCACTGTATGGGAGGTTATAAGTATCTTTCTATTACCTGACTAACGGCTAAATTGTCTTTTAGATAACTATCATTTTAAAAGATAGAATAAACCCTATAAAAGAAATAGCGTAACATTATGGTGATAATCGCTGTGTTTAATTATTTCACTTCAAGATGATGTTCAACAATTTTTTAAGGTGCGTTTGATCAGTTTTTGAAGATTTTCTAAACTAATCAATTTAAATATGCTCAATATTTGATTCTTTGTTTTGGCGTCAATAAGAGTATATGATCTCTACTTTAGACATTGAGGTTATTATATTAAAATTGATCCGTGAAGTAAACTACTATTTTGGCATTTTAAAGAATTCTAAAAATGAAGTCATATTCGTTTCTTATATTGCTTGTACAAAAATTAAAGATGTTAAGTGTTACTCCTTAATTTTGGTTTTCGTACTTTTTGTGATATTCTATTTTGGGGTTTTAAGGTATTAACAATCAAAATTAATATATTCATTGGGTAATGTTTTAAAAAACTTTAGAATTAGTTTCCTAGTTAATAATTGGGTCAATAATATCTATAATTTTTTTAACAATAAATTATAATAAATAGTCAATAAGTTGGGGAGAAAAAAGAAAATGACCAAAATAAATAGGATGACCTGTTGCATAAGAAAGAGGGGTAAAAAAAAAAACACTAAAAAAAGTTAGTGTATTTGAAAGTTCAATGTTATATGATTTGAATTTTAGAATTGGTTTTCTAGTTTCAAAAATTTTAGAATAATTGGGGCAATAATGTTCACAAATATTTTAATAATAGACTATAGTGAAACGTTAATAAGTCGTATAAAAAAAGGAAAGGTAAAAAAAAAATTGATGATGTGTCGTATAAGTAAAAGGGGTAAATAAAAAAAAGAAAACTTGAAAAAAGTTTATGTTTTCAAAGTTCAATGTAATATACTTAGAATTAACTGATAAAATTAAAACTCATATTGGTATTTTTTAATTATTTCAACAATGAACTCATAACCTTTTTGCATGTTTCTTACACGTAAAGAAAAAAAAAAGCTTTTAATTTGTGACTTACTAATTTTTTTATTTTCATCAGTAACTTATATTTTCTTTATGTTTGAGTATTTATGTTGTTATTAAAAATCTTCTTAATGTGTTAATAGTTAGAATCAAGTTCCAATATGTTGATACATTGATTAGGTAGAGTTTTAAAAGGTGTAGAATTGATTTTTTACTATTATAAGATCAACTAAATTATGATAATAATAACTAAATTATGATAATAATACCTCCAGATTTTTTTAATAATAAGTCATAATAAAGAATTGTGATGCATGTGTGACTATAATAAGCAGAGGTAAAAGATAAATTGAACATCAAAACAAACATGATGACATGTAATATATATATATATATATATATATATATATATATATATATATAATAAAGATGAATTGAAGATCAAAACAAACATGATGAATTTGAGTGTTTACTTTACTATTTAAAATATTTTTGGGGTATTATTTAAAGTACCTTTGAGGTGTTAATAGTCAAACTTAAGTCCTAATATGTTAATACATTGATTAGGTAGAGTTTTAGAAAGTATAGATATAAATATATAATATCTTGAACCAAAATATATATATATATATATATATATATATATATATATATATATATATATATATATATTAACAAAATAAAATTTTTGGCAACGTTATTTTTTTAAAATACTTAGCATTGACGTATATTTTTGCTAATGAATTAAAATTTTCTTAGCATCGATATACTTTTTAGCCACAATTAAATTTTCTTTTAGTATTGGTGTGCTTATTAGCGACGAATTCTCAAACGGGATAGCGTAACAATCTGTTAATAATTTTACAGCGCATAAATTGTATTAAATGTTTATTTTTGGAACTCATCGCGATAATAAAGTCTGGGCATGAAAAATGTAGCGACAAAATCAATGAGTAAGAGGTTTTGTAATTTTTCTAACTAGGGTTTTATTTATATTTATAGCACATTCTCTGGGGCATATTTATAGCATATTCTCCGGGGTAGCCGTCCAAGGCTCCCCTTCTAGCCGCCAGACCACTTTAAGAGAGAGAGAGAGATGAGAGAGAAGGGAGAAGGATCTAAGAGAGTGTTCCGGCGATTTTTTTTTTGGGTATGTTTTTCTTGATCTTTTCTCAGTTGTTATTTTCGGTTTACGGGTTAAAGGAAATAAAAAGGAAAATATGCCATTAAGGCTTCAGTTAGATCATTGTATAAGTTAATGTACAAGTTTATGGCCATGACTGATTTACGGCAGATTTGTGGGCATGGGAATTGGACGGTTGCTTGGGGAAGAAAACCCAGTTTTTCGCCGGGAGTGTCGTTGTCTACGGCTTCCACAAGGATGGCTGTGAAGTTAATGTAAAGTGAGTGTGCGCCGTGAGTGATGTAGTGTAGTTGTGGTGCATGTCTCGCCCTAAAATAGAAGTCGTGACTGTAATCAAAGTTTCTAAAATATTGCAATAACTCTGGTGACAGCGGTATAAACAAAGCAACTAAATCCTTTGGAACAAAATATCTCCATAAAACAAAAATCTAATACAATTCATTCTCCTAATAACCCCTTACAAAACAATCTACTAAAAACGCAGAGGCTAAAACAAATTACACCAAGTCAATTCAATCAAATTACCCACATCCAAGTAAATCTCAAACTAAGACTAGAAAGTTTAATTAACTATAACTAACTCTCAAAACTTCATGCTGTCATATGAATCCTTAGCCACTTCTTTCACCTGTGGCAAGGGGCAAGATTGAGTAATAGGGTGAGCTTGAATAGCCCAGTAAGGTACCAAAATTAACAAAATCTCAAGGGGAACTAACGGAACCGAACAAAAAATATTCGATAAAATATAAGCAATCCATATCTTACTATCAAATACCGAAACAATCGTAATTAAGCATTTCACCCTAAACATATATATATTTCGTATGCTGGGAATGCTGCACAATATAAATACGGTGACTATGTTGGTCATACGACCCAAACGTTGAACCTAACGTACAAACATCACACATATGCTACTGGGAGCGTGCTAGGGGTCCATTGATTACAAGCATAATCAAACATATGGCCAAAGGACCCTCTCAAAATGAGAGTTGTTCAAACATAGTCAATGCCAATTTTAAATTAACGGTCACAAATGTACGGATTCAAAGTATGCTCATCAAGGCATATTTGGAGAAGGACAACCAATGTTCTAAACGAAGGCAAAACTCGAACGAAATCAAAAATAAACAAATAGAGATGAACAGGATTGACGAAAGTATAAGTTTTCATATTTGAAATACACTTGTCACAGCAAAAAGCGATAAAATCTCTTATCTTAATCAAGCTTTTTGATAATGAAAATCATTAAAACACCACCTTAGAACTTAAAAAGCTTCTCAAGCCTTCTCCTGGAAAGAAATAAAAAGACTATTTATAGGAAAACCTTAATTGACAAATTACACTTTTATTCGAACGAAAAGGTATTCCTTCGACTGAACCTTCAGTCCTTTCTTCTTTTTGATTCAAAATGCAAAATTTTTCATTCAAAGCAAATGTTTTCATTCGACTAAATCTTTCAGTAGCTCTAAGATATCTCTGCTATTGTGTAATATCCCAGTTTCAAATTGAGATTACTATTGATTATGATAAATTTACTTAGGCTATTAGCGACCATTACTCGTTAGGTGTGACTTTACGGTTTAGCGACAACTTAAGAGTATAGGTGGAAAATGGTAAATTGTAGAGATAGTATTTTCAGTGTGGCGGAGCTCGAAATTTAAAAATGTTGATACTTGAGGTAATCTTTATCGGTGGATATTTGAGATCAGATATGATTAAAAGCAACAATTTGAGGCACAACAAATTTCGAGGACGAAATTTTATAAGTGGAGGAGAATGTAATATCTCGAACCTTAATATCATCTAGCCAGTTAATTTATTTTGTTAGCGATAATAATTATATGCAGTATTTAGCATCGTTTGGCTTAAGCTCTTTTCAATGGATCTTTAGCGACGAATTTGAAGAGCTTTAAATGTAATACCTCGAACCTTAATATCATCTAGCCGGTTAATTGATTTTGGTAGCGACAATAATTATACGCAGTATTTAGCATCGTTTGGCTTGAGCTCTTTTCAATGGATCTTTAGCGACGAATTTGGGGAGCTTTACCATTTATGATCTTTAGTGACAATTTTAGAGTCATAAGTTATAAATTAAAATAACAGTTATAACCTATATTGATTGAGATCTTCAATGACGATTAGCGTTAACGATATCTTTAAAAATCTTTAGCGACAATTTTCGTACTCTATCGTTAGCTTTGATATTATATTAATAGCTTTTAGTGATCATTTCTACTCATATCTAGTAATAATGTGCATGAGTAATATTTTATCGACAATAATTAACGATGATTTTTATAGTTAGCATCGATATTTTTATTAATAATATTTAGCGACAATTTTTATTTTGAAAAGCATAAGTTAGAATTTAACGATGGCAATTTTAAGGGATATTGATTAAGGTGCCTAGTGACAATTAGCGTAAACGATAATTTTTAAAAAAAAATTAGCGATGAATTTTTTTACTTAGCATCGATGCATTTATTAGCGACTTTTAGTGACGATCAGTGAAGCGGGGTTAGTTATAAATATAATTTTAAATTGGGGACTATTGAACAAATAAAAGAATACAACAAAATCTGATGTTTTGTTGTAAAAATGAAGTCAACTTTATAACTTTGGAAAAGAGGTAAACAAAGAGAGAAATTGGGGAGCAATTTAGGCTTACCTTAAGTAAAAGTCGGTTACCAGTGGATAGATAGAAATAGAGATAGAGATAGAGATAGAGAGAGGAAGAGATAAACACAACAAGAGAAAGAAAGAAAGAAAAGAACGAAGGGAAGAAGTTTTGGTTACAGAGAAGAAAAAGGGAGAAAAGAGAAAGAAAAGAAGATTTGCACCGAAAAAAAAAATCTCACATAGAAAAGGAGAGGGATGGCTGCGAATAGCGAAATCCGGCGATTGGAACATAATTTTCGGTAAGCCTTCTACCCATTTTTCCCTCAAGTTAACTTCTTAGAACTTTGGTGCTTGGGTGTACAATATATTTAGTGCTGAAATATGTTAGCGTGTGTAGACCTGTGTGTGTTTGTGGGTGTATTGAATGGATGTGTACGTCAGAAATGGAGAGGGGAAAGACTGCTCAACGAATGTGAGGTGAGTGCAGTGTGTGAGAGTGTGAGTGGGTGTGAGTGATGGGTAGAAAGCAAGAACAACACCACTGCCGTGAGGCAGTAGGTGGGAAATTGTGTGAAGTGAATGCTTTTGTGTGTGTTTGTGTACGTGAGGAGAGTGTATTGTTTGTGTTTATTGGTGTAAAGGCAAGTGGGTAACCTGAGTGATGAAGATGCTTTCCTTCCAAAATGTGTTAGAAAAGCTCTTGGTTGTGCCTGCAAATGATGGTGTTGAGTAGTTTTTGGTTAGTTTACTGGGATTAACATGAAGCAGAATGGATTAGAAAATGTGTATTGGTGTGTGTTGTCTATGTAAGTGGAAGGAAAAAGGGAAAGGCAGCCGTGAGTTGACTGAGTGTGTTGCAGAGAAGGGAGAGACAGAAGATGGGTAAACAGTTAATGGGCTCATGCAGTCGAGTGGTACACTGTGCTTGCACAGTTGTACCACGTGGCTGTGGGTATTGTACACTAGTCGAAAAATGTTGAAACTTTACACAAAGAGTCATAGGACAATATTAGAATTGCTGTTAAAATTTTGTATTTGGCTGATATTGTTTGATATTTTTAAAAACTTTTGTAATTTCAGTTTAACTAAAATTTGTTTGGAGCCTTTAAAATTCATATTAAATTATGAAAAAATTTCAGTAATTGTTTTGTATCACAAAGACAACTCAGTTTCAGTTTTGTAAATTTTAGAGTTGATTTGCTATTATTATCCATATCGCATTTTATTTAGCTAAATAGATGATTTTAAATTGATTTTGACACTCTTTCATTCTTGATTTTAATTTCTGTATTATCCTTGTATATTGTGAAGCTATTGAAAATTTTATGGGATTTTATTTTCACCTAGAAACAATTATGACTATTTATGGGGTTTTATTGCCTTTAAAGAAATTATTTTAATTCAAAAATATTCAAAAAATTAGAAATTTCATATTTTGAATTTTTATAATAGCTATAAAAGTGTTTTATTATAATTTGTAATAAATTTGCAATACTGTTACATATTAAAGAGCGTATCAGGCTTTCAGTTAGGTTAATCGTGTGCCAGATCCTCTTGGAGTTAAGCGATTTCGGATTTAGAAGTGAGCATCGTTTGGGTAGTGGGTATTAGGTTTATAGTATATTAGTATATATTATGTTCTGATAAATAAATTGCCCGACCTAGGTTAATTCAAAGGATTTTGGATCAAGGCCGTTGAGCAGTGCATAACTTAGACTGAGGTAAGGGATTTTTATCTGAACCTAACTCCTCTATTTGATTCTTATGTTATTCTGATTTGCTATCGTTATTTCTTTGGACTCTGTTATATTTGTTATGAGAATGCATTATTTGCCTTTAATACCTTTTCTTGAGCCTTAAGCGTTTATTTGAAAATCTTCATTGATGCTCGGTATTTATTATTCTTTGGGCATCGATTTATCCGTTGCATTATCAATTTTTGTATTCTGTATATTGACATGAGTTAGTGTATTGAGGAGTTATAAGGATGGTGTGTATCGGGGGTGATATAAAGGTGATCTGTTATTATTTGGAGATGCTAGTACCTTAATGGTTTAGCAGGTGTTCATATGCATATGTAACCACAGTGTTAATGAGCATCGCCTTTGTGGCTTTGCTAAGTGATTACCCAGCACTGCCTGTATGGCTTTACATATCACTCATGTTCAATATCATCTGCATTGTTTTCAGTTTAATTGAATTTGTTTCTGTCTATTTGAGTTTAGGGGTTGAGATAAATCTCTTCTCATTTTGCCATTGAAATGAATTCTCCAAATCATTTGTATTATCTACTGAATTTTGAGCGACCTTACTAAGCTCTCAAAAGCTCACTCCCTTTCTTGTTCCCTTCTGCAGGAAATAGTCGACAGTAAGAGTTCGGAACCAATGAGCTTGAGTGCGGAATAGCGTAGTCTTTTCATTAATTGTTATCTAAGCCCCTGCGAGGGAACTAGTATGTAATTAAAATAAATCAGTACTTTAAAAATTGTCTTGTGTTTAGAAGGGTTACCGAGTTAATTGAATTGTTGTAGTGCTCTGACCTGGAGGTTATTGGATTTCCTTAGTGGGTTTGTATTTATTTAATAATTGAGGATTAGATTAAGTGAGTGTAAACGTTCTGAAAATTTTGGGATGTTACATATTGATTCGAAAATCCCAATCAACTTGGTCAACTTACCTTAACAGTAGTGGGCAAAAAAAAGTAATATCAAACCCAAAGCATGTGATTTAAGGAGGTTATGTAAATACTTATTTATTTTAAAGAAATAACTTAGCATAAGTAAATATTGAGGTATTACATTCTCCCCACCTTAAAAGAATTCCATCCACAGAATTTAAACGTACCTTACACGTTAAAAAGCTGAGGGTGCTTTTCGCGCATAGCATACTCGAGTTCCCAAGTGGCTTCTTCCATTGAATGGTTTCGCCAAAGCACCATAACTAACTTAATAGTTTTTGTACGTAAAATTTGCTCCTTGCGGTCTAAAATCTCCACTGGGTATTCCTCGTATGACAGATCATCCCTAATCTCCACAGGTTCGTAATGAATAACATGTGAAGGATCTGGTACGTATTTCCTCAATGTAGACACATGAAACACATGGTGCACTTGTGACAAACTCGGAGGTAAGGCAACCTGGTAAGCAACTGGTCCAACCCTCCGCAAGATCTCGAATGGCCCAATAAATCTAGGGCTAATTAAGCTTGTTGTTCTTCCCATAACGCACTACTCCCTTCCAAGGTGACACCTTGAGAAATACATGGTCTCCTACTTCAAACTCTAGCTCACGTCTTCTATTGTCAGCATAACTCTTCTGGCGACTCTGAGTAACTAGCAAATTATTCATTAATCAAACGAATTTTCTTAGATGTAACTTTTACTATCTCCGGCCCTAAAACACCCAGAAGTTTCTCATCTCTAACCTCATACCAGGAAATTGGTGTTATACACCTTCGACCATACAAAGCTTCAAAGGATGCCATACCAATACTAGCCTAGAAGCTATTGTTATATGCAAACTCAACAAGTGGTAGATGATCATCCCAGCTACCTTTAAGTTTTGTGAGCAAGCCCTGAGCATGTCCTCTAGAATTTAAATAGCCCTCTCTGACTGTCCATCACTTTAAGGATGATAAGTAGTACTAAGGTTAAGCCGAGTACCCAGCATCTTGTAAACCACGCCAAAACATCAATGCAAAACGTGCATCTCTATTCGAAACTATGGAAATGGGCACGCCGTGGAGTTGAATAATCTCCTGAACATAGAGTTCGGCCAATCTCTCTAAGCTATAGGTAACTTTAACCGAGATAAAATGCACTAACTTAGACAAACGAACGATTAGTACCCAAACTGAATCATCACCTTGCCTTGTCCTAGGCAAACCAGACACAAAGACCATAGCAATTGTTTCCACTTCCACTGAGGGATGGTAAGTGGTTGTGAGGGTCCAGCAGGCCATTGATGTTCCACTTTAACTTGCTGACAAATAAGATATCGAGCAAAAAAATCATATCTAAAAATCTTGATGTGGACTGGATGGTGTATTGATGTGGACTAGTACCTTGACGGACTAGTCGGTGCATCTGTGATTGTTTGGATTTTATCTAAAAATCATATTGACATCAGATCGAACTAGTTATCATTCTATTGAAACTCTTGAAAGATTGTCATTGAATTGCATCTGTGAATTATTACTTAATTTCTTCGTTTGAGGGACCTTACTGAGCTCTCAAAAGCTCACTCTTGTTTGACATCCTTTTTGCAGGTAATGTTCACCAATAGGTTGCTTGGGATTAGGTTTAGAGAGCATGAGTATTAGAATTTAGTTTCCGTATTGGCTTTTAAAACCCCTGCGTGGGTAAATTTTGCTAGTTTATTATTCAGGTTTAAATTTAGTCTCTAAGTATGATTGTACACTGAGAGTATTACATTTATTGAAGAGTTTAGTTGCTCTGATAATGATTGTTGATTGGGTTATGAGGATAATTTCGTTTGTATGTGAATGATTCGAGCGAGTTTTAACATTCCAGAAATTCCGGATGTTACAATAGAAATGATTTTTTACTCTTATAAGGTCAATCAAATTTATGGTAATAATACTTTCGAATTTTCTTAATCATAAGTTATTAATAAATAGTCATGATGCGTGTGAAACGTTAATAAGTAGAGATAAAGAGGAATGAAGCACCAAAATAAACATGATCATATGTCGTAAAATTGAACAAAAATGATGTATCGTAATTTTAAAAGGTGTAGAAAGGGAAAAGAACATTAAAAAACTCATGTATTGCCTCCACAATGTACAATGTTTCGTCTATTATATGTTTATATTATATTTATATAATATGATATTATATATCTATACTATATATATTTGGATTTGGTTGACGTCTTCTGTGCCTACCAAATCTCAAATCATATATTCTTGAATTCTTATAATTTTAAAACAGAGATTAATATGTGTTAAATTTTGATTGGCCAAAAAAATAACTTCCAACTCATGAACTCTAAGCATCAAAGACCATGATCTCCATTCTTCAGGTACAAAGTAAGCTTTCTAGAAATTCGGCAAGAGACAAATTTTGTTGCCAAACTGAACGAACGAAGATCTTAAGGTAAGGTTTATCCATTAAGCAATTAACAGGCAAAATGCCCTCAAACAAAATTAAAGTAACTGATTCCATCGTTTTTCCAATGAATACTGCGAGGTTGAAGTGGGATCTTTAACTCTCTTGCATAAATTGCAAAGATAACTTATTGCACTTAGCTTTTACTTTACCTTTAGTAGTACAATTTGAATAGCGTAAATGTTACAAAAATTAGATTCTTCATAAAAGTAAGTTTGCATTTGCACTCTAAGGTGATTCTGGACCATTTGAGTACAGGGTGTTGTAAAAGGGCCTCCTAAACGTAAATGTTCCCAAAATTAGATTCTTAGAAAAAGTAAGTTTGCATTCATACTCTAAGCTGATTCTGGACCGTTTGAGTAAAGGGTGTTGTAAAAGGGCCTCTTAGCTTAAATGTACACAAAATTAGAATCTTAGAAAAAGTAAGTTTGCATTCGTACTGTAAGGTGATTCTGGACTTTTTGAGCCAACGATTTTTTAAAAGGGCCTCTTAGCATAAATGTGCCCTAAATTAGATTTTTAGTAAAGTAAGTTTGCATTTGCACTCTAAGGTGATTCTGGACTTTTTGAGCAAAGGGTTTTGTAAAAAGGCCTCTTAGCTGCCATATTATAGGAAGCTGTACATATTAGGAAGAATCAGTAGAAGCTTGGGAAACCCTTGCGTAGAAGAAGATCCTAAAGACTTGAGAAAAGAAAAATAAAAAGAAATTACCTAATCATCTGGAAGATCTTTGGTGATCAAACTGTTGATCTTCTTATCATCAACTGGTTTATCTTCCTCCCGGTATTATGCATTAAGATAATCATAATCATTCCAACGTATAAATAACTCAAGTGACTAAGGGTTAAGACAACACCTCTTGTCATCCAACGCCTTCCTGCTCGCTGAAAATTCTGAAACAACCGTGGAGGCTTGTACTGATAGTACATTTTGAACAATTTGGGATAAAGTTTTATAATTTTTTTCATTTTGTTTTCAAAAAGTTAACATATCTTCGCTTTCATTGGTAAAGAAGAATAATGATCAATATTTACAAATAAACCAATTTCATTAATAAAAGAGGGGGGGAAAAAAAAAGACAAACCTGTAGAACTAGAATTACCTTCCACTAGTGTTTGTTTTGCCACTAGATGTTCAAGGCTCTTAAGATGATCAATTTTTTTTCTTTCCAAAAAGTTCTTTAATTTCAATTTTGTTTAAATCAGACAAATAAAATGGAAAAATTGGAAAATACATAAACAACATGGTTTGGAACCATGTTTTCTTTAAAAACATGGTACTAAACCACGACTTTCAAAAGTGCATATGTAAGTAAAAAAATGTTCAAAATGCTACAGATAAGTATATATTAAATTGCATTATTTAATTTAGGAAAAAAAAACTCAAATCATGCACATAAATAACGTCTAAAAGGCGGCAAACGGGTAATTAAATGTTATATTCGTCCCACAAAAATTGATCATATTTATTTTTTGAGCCTTCGCACAAGAATTGCACATTTTTCAAATTAAGAAAGATTCGTTAAGTATTTTTTATATATTTATCAATTTTACACTTTTTTTTATTCTATTTATCTATTCGTATTTAACACTCAACCAATTCATTTTCAGGCTCATGGACCACTTATTTTATTTTTCTCTTTATATTTAATACTTTATGAACTTAATTTTTCTTTCCTACTTTCTTTGCATAAAATAAGAAATACATAACATACTGCCTAAATTCATAGTCTGCATGAAAAATAATAATTAATTTATATATATAACGGAGGGAGTATTCAACTCGAGGTATGTCCTGTCCCCAACTACTTGGACACCATCTATCTGGCCCCGCTTCTCGTCTTTTTCACACTGCAACGGTTGAATCCGCGGCCCCCAGGGCAGGGAGTCCACACGCCCGTAAACATGAGTAGCAGCGATTCCAGTAGCGAGAACGGTAAGCCACACATATCAACAATCTCTCCCCTAGTACATACATGTGAAGATGTAGCCTTTCTTATCTGATATCTCAACAAAATCTCATTGACAACCGATCGAAGAAGCAGCACAGACAGGTCTTATCTACGATATCGATCCTGGTATGTCGTTTCTCATCCTGATTTTGTACGTCCCAACCTTTGGTTACCATGAAGAAGCTGATTGATTAGCTGACAACACACTAATTCCCCTTCCGACAATATATAGAAGCCGCCGAAGAGACGGATCTCATCTACTACCTGCCGCTGCAGCAAGCCATACGCAAGGTCGAATGGGACGTCGCCACGCGTTTCGTCGAAGCCGATCCCGACGCCGTCGGTGCCCTCCTGTCCGCGGAGGCGGAGACTCCCCTGATCCTCGCGGCCAAGCAAGGGCCCAGGTCCAACCATTTCCTGGCCCGGCTGCTGGTGCTCATGACCCCCGATCAGGTGGCCCAGCGCGACAACACGGGCACCACGGCCCTCCACGCGGCTGCCATGCACGGGAACATCTCCGGGGTGCAGTTGCTCTTGATGAGTCAACCGGCGCTGACCAACATCCCCAACAAGGTCGGACACTTGCCGCTCCACCTGGCTGCTGCGCAAGGCCACCGGAAGACGGTGCGTTTCCTGTTCGGGCTGACCAGATATGACGTGGAGCCTAACCCGTATCAAGGGGACCACGGTGTTGCGCTCATGCGTTATGCAATGAATGCTCGCTTCTATGGTCAGTGACTCAAAACATTTCATCCCACCTACTGAGATCAGATTCAGAAGGTCCTTAAAATTTGACTTGTTCAATATTGATCCTTTATCAGGACTTCAATTTTTTTAATCATTATTTGGTTCTTAAGCTCCTAATATTTAAGTCTTTGCCAATTTTAAAGGGGCGCAAATGGAAGATAAGTGTTTTTTGTGGACAAATTTGAATATCTTGGCATTAATTGGCGCCTTAACTTGTGCTGAGCGACAGGTGCAAATATTTATGGGAAAAGAGAAAAAAGTTAAAAGTAAATAACATTAAAGGAAAACGGTTTTGTGGTCTTGTTCTAGTTCAGCCCCTCTCGAATTTACGGCACCTAATAGTTTAGGGACTTAAGATCAAATAGAAAACGAAAGTATAAGCGTCTGTTTGAAATCACTTACAGTTTTGGTTTCAGTTTTTTAAAAAAAATGAATTAAAGTCAGTTTAGTTTTTATTTTATATAAAAATAAATGGGTGTTTGATTACCAAGTTCTCATTCTGAATTTTTTCTTTACCATTTTTTTCAGAACTCCCCGAAGCACCGGTGAGGATGAAGGTGGGGGGGGCGGTGGCAGTGGCGGTTGGTGGTAGTGGTAGTGGTATCCAAACAAGAACCAAAACTGAAAATCCAAAACTCAAAAATAGAGTTTTCAAAAACAGCCATGTTTTAACAACTCGTTTTCAAAATTGAAGGGAAAAAAAAAACATAAACAGGCTGTCGAACATGATTTTTTCCTCTAGTTTACAGAACTGGAAAAAACAAAATGTTACCAAACTCTACCTAAGTAGAAGTCCAAAGTGAAACAAGTCTAACTTTTAGAACGGTTAAAATTAGGACCAAACATAAGGAATATTTTTTGTAATTCACCCTTATCTTTCTCAAATGTGGGATACAACTGTAAATGTCTTCGTTTTTACTGTTTCAGACATTGCTATAAGTATACTTCAGCGCCACCCGACGTCAGCGTGGCAGGGTTTTTCCCCGCTGGATGTATTAGCCCAAGAGCCATCTGCCTTTCAAAGTGGATCAAAGTTGAACACTTTGCAGCAATTGCTCTATTCTTGTCAGTCTCTTCACCTTTTTAAGCACATTGCTTCTATGTTGTGTCTTCCTCTGGTTATTATCAATGGAGTCTCGCCATTGACAACAGGAAGCAAAATTTGCTTCGTGAAATTCTATTCATCAACTCTGCTTGATTTCTGCTTACAATGCTTGCTTATAGAGACAAAAGTAAAGACCTTTCCTACCAGGACGAATCTAGAAGATTGCCAAAAAGAAGAATACTACTAAATGTAAAGGCACTTAGAGAAATATGGTAACTACTTGGACCAAAGACTAAACTTAATAACAAGCGGACTTAGATAATATGGTCACTACTAAAAGCATTTGCCCTTCCTTTGAACCCCATCATCTTATTTCTCCATCCGTTGCCTACCCTTTATATTTATCTCTCTTTTAAACCAATCAAGAAAATAGCAGCCACAGTGTATACAGTGTATAAAATTAATTGGATTCTTAGATATTTAGTCTTTTTTTTTCCCGGGTCTATGTTTACCTACCCTTGTACGTAGCGCCATACTATGACTCGTTAGTTTGTTTGTAAATCTTGTTAAACGACCTAATAGTCAATTTACCTTTAACGTATATCACAATCTTTCAAACAAAATGTTAAAAGTCTCTTTCTCTTATTTTGTCTAAGCTTAAAGATCGAGTGTTGTAAGGGTATTACCATATATAATCAATTTGAATGCAATAAACACACCATTTTCTGTAATAGCTTTTGTTTCAGAGAAAAGGCTGAATGACCATTTTGACAATAGAATAACCTTTAGCCTTAATGTTGTTTCTTATTAATTTTAATTCAGAGGTGGTTACTTCAGATTCATCTTATGTTTATTGGTGCTCGATAAACTTTCCTGAGATTAGTTGTATGTATAGCGTGTTTCCTATGCTCGACATGTCCATAGCTTTGCTTCCTGTGGCGGTCATATTCCTGTAGTAATTCGTTTTAGAACGAAGCAGTAGCTGCTTTTCCACATGATAGCTGCTCCTAGATACTGGTAGTTAAACCAATAAGACTTCAGATACAGGCCATTGGATGAAATATAATATCCTATCTTGATTCTATCGTCTGTCTTACCTTTGTGTGCATTCATAGGAGTTCACTAACGTGTTTTCAAGCTTATCATCCACTTACATAAAAGCTCTACAAATGGTGATTTGAGTTGGATGTGCTGTAGTTGTTGTTGTGACGGCTAGTGTAACCATTAAATTGTATTGGACACCACGGAGTTCTTGTGATATATACCATGAAACTCGTGCCAGGTTTAAGCAGTTGTGATTTAGTATATATATTTAACAAGTCTAACGCCGCATTCCATTTGCTACCCGTGAACATTTTTTGTGGAAGTTATGCTGCTAACTGTTTTATTTTCCAGGTGTCCCGATGGAGATAGAAAACGTGCCACTCGACCACAATGGAGATGATGTTGAGAATACTGGTGATACTTCAGATATTTTTCTACGCTTCTATGGTGTTGTTCATAAGTTATGACATTTACATCTAAGATTTCAATATTCAAGTAGCCAGTAGCTGAGTCATAGCACGCAGGCATAGGGTATGCAATGCCATGACAAGTAGAACGAAGTTAAGATGCTGTTCAACTCAGTTTTCGATATGGCATAACCAGTTTGGGCTTAATTTGTTTCTGTAACCAGACAGAGTCTCTGGATTTGCTTAATTTGGCCAGTGTGTTTAATCAGACGATCGTGTGGCATTTAACTAAACACAACCAAGCCCTAAACCTACACTAGTGTTCGGGTGGCTACAAGAATTCCCGCAGCTGTTAATTCTAGCTCATTGCGGTCTTCTCCTTTACCGCTCTTGCTTGTGCTATATCTGTATACAACTCTCTGAATTTTCTCCCATTAACTTGGTAAGTCACTCCTCATTGGAGGTCCAATGACCAACACTAAATTGGACCAATTGATCTAGGGGTTCTCTCTCATACTTAAATATTACCTAATTTTCTCGCTTACTTCATATTTATTATTACATCCAAAAGTTCACATCTTCGCTGGCATTCTCACTTAACTTCAGATACATTGACATAGCTGCACATGTTACTGGTCCTGTCTTGCACAAGCTCAATTTAGCTTGCAACTGACTGTAAAATGTTCATGCATTAAGAAATGCAAAAAAGGTACTCAAAGGTTCATGTCCCAACACTGATCGAGCAACATCCGTTGCCCTGTTGGTTGAAATTACTCGTGCCAGTGGTTTGTGTGACCTACTGCTAGAAATATTCTGTCACTTCTGCATTTCCCTTCTTTTTCTGACTGGTTTGGTTTACTTTCGCTTGTAGTGTCCCAGAAGTTATATGCAACCCTTTGGAAATTTCTTGAAATCATAGGTACAAAATTTTTTAAGCCACCCGTAACTGCATTGGGAAAACTTACTTGTAAGGCCATGTCGTCATTGGTTTCATGTTTATTGCAGTGCCCCATATGAAGAGCATTCGCGACACAAAATCTTTGCACCGTCAAGCTGTTCAACTTGTCAAGTGCTTGTGTGAGAAACTGTTATGTAGCTCGGATGCCGACAAGAGATGTTCTCGATCCATGCTTTTGGCGGCTAAATTCGGGATTGACGAAATTGTTGGGGAGATTTTAGGGAGATCATCCTATGCACATACTTTTGCTGATGAAGATGGACACAGTGTGCTCCATCTTGCAGTTATGTACCGCCATGAAAATGTTTTCAATGCCATAGTCAATGGTTTGAGTGCAGGGTGCAGAAAGTTCTTATTAGAGTCTTTGGACATCAAACGGAACAACATCTTGCATTTGGCTGGATATAGAGCACAGCAGCAGCAACTGGATCTTGTTTCCAGTGCGGTTCTACAGATGCAACATGAGTTACAGTGGTTTAAGGTAAAATGGTTACATGTCTTAATGTTTCAACGTCATTCTTTCCCGTTGACTGTGTAAATTCAAGGTTGAAGGGTACCTTGGGATGACCCATGCATTACTATGCAATATGTTGAAATAATAATAATAATCTTGATCTTTTTAGTCACATGTTACTAATGAAGTTAGTGTGTTAACGGCATGTTGGGGGTCATTAGTCAAGTGTTAGTGGGTGTTACTAATATGTTAGTGGGGTGTTAATAATATGTTAGTGGTGCATATGTTACCAATGCATTACTTGCATGATTATGAAGATGAGTAGTGGTCTAGTAATTATGTAGATAGTGGGGTGAGTGGTATGGTTATTGTAAGTTTGGGAGTTACTTTTAGGCATTATATAAACTCATGTACCTCATCCATTTTGATTAAGTGGAATGAAAGTATTCTCTCAAAATCTCTAAATTGCCTCCTCATATATTAGTGAGTGTGAGTTTGAGTGCAACAAAGTGTAAGCTTGAGTGACCATTTGTTTACAACAAAGTGGTATCAGAGCACCAGGTTAGTGGTGCTCAAGTGAGTGAGAGAGAGAAAGAAAGATGGCAAACAATATGGTTCCATTTCAAATCCCGCGATTCACCAAAGACAACTATGAAAATTGGTGTATTCGCATGAAGGCAATTCTTGGATTGCAAGATGTGTGGGAGGTGGTAGACAATGGCTTTACCGAGCCTCAAAGTGAAGCTGCACTCAGTGCTACCCAAAAGGAGGCCTTACAAGCCACTAGAAGGAAGGATCAAAAGGCTCTTGCAATCATCCATCAAAGCTTGGATGATGCGATGTTGCAAAAGGTTGCAAATGCAACTACTTCCAAGAATGCTTGGGAGATTCTCCAAACTTCTCATGGTGGAGTGGAGAAAGTGAAGAAGGTTCGTCTCCAAACGCTAAGAGGCGAGTTTGAAGCCTTACGCATGAAAGAATCCGAATTAGTTTCGGACTACTTTTCAAGAGTTTTGGTTATTGTTAACCAAATGAAGAGAAATGGCGACGATTTGAATGACGCACGAGTGGTGGAAAAAATCCTCCGTTCACTAGATCCCAAGTTTGACTACATTGTTGTAGCCATTGAAGAGTCTAAGGATGTAGACTCCTTGAGTGTTGATGAACTCATGGGATCGTTGCAAGCTCATGAAGAAAGACTAAACAAGAAGAAAGAAGAGTCTTTGGAGCATGTGCTACAAACAAAGCTTTCTTTGAAGGAAAGAGAAAGAAAGCAAGAAGGAGCCCAAAAGGGTCAAGGAAGTGGACGTGGAGGTGGACGTGGTCGAGGTCGAGGTCGTGGCCAAGGAAAAGGAAGAGGAGAAGGAAGCAATGCTCGCTCCCATAACAAAGAAGGACGATACCAAACCTCAAAGCAAGTAAGAGGTCGTGGTAGAGGAAACTATTCCAGAAAAAGGTATGACAAATCTCAAGTTAAGTGTTACAATTGTAACAATTTTGGTCATTATGCTTCGGAATGTGGATATGATGCTAATGACGTTGAGGAGGAAGCTAATTATGTTGAAAGTAGCGAAAATTGCAAAAACGAAGAAATAGAGCAAACTTTACTGTTGGCGTACAAGGGACAAGAAAGTGGCGAGAAGAATTTGTGGTATCTTGACACCGGTGCTAGCAACCATATGTGCGGAAACAAAAGTATGTTTGTGGAGATCGATGAATCAGTCAATGGCAAAGTTACTTTTGGCGACTCATCTCAAATTCCGGTGAAGGGAAAATGTAACATTTTGATTCGTTTGAAGAGTGGTGAGCACCAATTCATTTCCAATGTCTACTATGTGCCTTATATGAAGAATAATATTTTGAGCTTGGGACAATTCTTAGAAAAAGGCTATGAAATTGTTATGAAAAATCATAGTCTTTTCATGAAAGACCCGTTTGGAAATTTGGTTGCTAATGTTCCTATGACAAGAAATCGGATGTTTTTGTTAAATATTCAGGGTGATGTTGCTAAATGCTTGAAGAGTTGTGTTAGAGATTCTTCGTGGCTTTGTCAGCTATGTCTCGGGCACTCGCACTTTGGAGGACCAAATTTGTTGTCTAGAAAGGCAATGGTAAAAGGACTGCCCCACATTAATCACCCAAATCAGCTTTGTGAGGGGTGCATTTTTGGCAAAAAATTCCGGAAATTTTTTCCAAAGGAAGTTAACTCAAGAGCCATGGAACCCCTTCAACTTGTTCACTTAGATGTTTTCGGGCCAATTAATCCACCGTCAGTTTGTAAGAAGAAATATTTAATTTTGTTTATTGATGGATTTCGCCTCAAGACTTGGGTTTATTTTCTTAAAGAAAAATCGGAGGTATTTGATGTTTTCAAGAAGTTTAAGGCTCTTGTTGAAAGAGAAAGTGGTTATGATGTGAAGGCTATAAGATCTGACAGAGGAGGCGAATTCACATCAAATGCTTTTAAAAAGTATTGTGAGGAAAATGGAATTCGCCATCCTTTAACAGTTCCAAGGTCTCCACAACAAAATGGCGTAGCCGAGAGGAAGAATAGAACCATTCTTAACATGGCTCAGAGTCTATTGAAGACCAAAAGAATGCCCAAGGAGTTTTGGGCAGAAGCCGTTGATTGTGCGGTCTGCTTGTTAAACCGTTGTCTGTAACATCCCAAAAAAAATCTGAAACTGGAATTATGGTGAAAATCCCAACTAATCCTCTATCGGACCTTTAGTGACGATATATTTTATTATTTAACGTCGATGTGTATTTTAACGACGAATTAAATTTTAGCAATGAAATACTTTTTAGTGACAACTAAACTTTTAGTAGCGGTGTACTTATTAGCGACAATTTTTGTCAAACGAGGTATCATAATAACTGGCTGATGAATTTTCTTAACACATAAATTATCATAAAGATTTATTGTAGGACAAATTTTCGAGGTAATAAATATGGTTAATAAATTTTAGCGACATAAAGGAGGAGAAGGGTTTTAGCGACAAAAGGATGAGAAGGGTTTGCGTATAAATATAAAGCATTATCTAGGGCAGCCGTCAACACATATTCTCCTATCTTCTGGTGCGTTTCAGAGCTGCGGCAAGAGAGAGAGATCTTCACAGAAGGGATTGAGAAGTTTCCCTCCGGCGATCGAGTTGGTATTTCCGGTAAGTTTACTCCTTTTTCTCTCAACCTTTTTCAGTTTATTACGGGATCAAGGGGCTGGGTGTGCAGCCATGTTTGCGTGGGTGAGAGAGAGAGCGCCGTGATTTACAGAGTAACGAAGAAGTCTTAAATTTCAGTAGGGTGATGTTTATATATGTATACATTCGTACCCAAGTAACCATGATATACATAAATGGGTCTCGACTATGTTTCGTGAATAACTGTAAATGGGGTGATCTTAGGTGGGGAAACCGTGAGATCGTGGGTTATTATGGATGTAATAGATAGAGAATAAGGGACAGTCATTGCTGCCGTATCCAACCGAGATGAGGATATTTCAATGGGTTTTGTGTGTATTTGAGATGCATGAGAATCAGGTATTGTGCATATAACTGCTGCCGAGGGTTAGAGTTTTGCGTGAGATTTGGTGGGTTATGTGAGTGTTTGAGTGGAAGGAAGAAGCGACTGTAGTGTATGTTTTGCAGGTGTATAGAGAGGGGGCTGAAGTGTTTGGTGATTGGCCGTGAGGTAATGGTTGCTGTGAGTGTAGTGAGAGTGTCTGTTGGTTTTGTATGTTCTGGGATTTATGTAGATTGGTGAGCCTGAAAGAAGTGTGTGGTGCGTGCGTGAGTGTTACTGTGTGTGAAGTGGGCATGGGTAAGTGATTATATACATGCTGTTTGTGTGTGTAAGATGGGACATGGAATGGGTTTTAAGTTTAGAGAGAGAGAGAGAGAGAGAGATGGGAACCATAGAGTGCAGCCGTGTAGTGGAGTGTGATGAACTGCATATATGGGTATATATGTGTGGGTATCCGTGAGTGCAGTGTGGTTGGAACAAAGAAGAGAAGCTACTGCCGTGAGGCAGTAGCTGTGTGAGTTTTGTGTAAGTGTAATGCTTGTGGTGTAGTGTGTAAGTGTGTGAATATTAGAGTTTCAGGAGAGGGAAGAGAGGCTGGGTTTCAGCCATGAGAAAAGGTAATGCATGGGGCTTGAGAAATGAAATGGAAACAGTGGTGAGGGGCTGAAGCCAGCCGTGAAGTGTGTCATGTGTGTGTAAATGGTGTGTGTATGAGTGAGTAACAGGTGGGTGTGAAGATGTGTTCAGTGTGTGAGTATGTATATATATATGGGCTATGTGGGTGAAGTGAGTTGAACAAAAAGAAAACAGTGGGAGTGGAGAAGTGCTGCGAGGGTACAAGTGTTGTGCTGTGCTGTGATGTGTGTGTGTGTAGTTTAACGTTAGGCTTAGCACGAACTTTGTATAGCGTATAGTGAATATTAGAATGTGAAAATTTATATTATAGTACCTGAGACTATGCTAGAATTACTGGTAAGAGTTCATAATTGTTTGAGATCATATGTATTTTTAATATTTTCTGTAAGCTTAGAATAATAAAATTCTTTTGAAGCCCTTAAACCCTAAAAATGTTCTAGGAAAAATTACAGTAATACTCCACTTTTATAGTATAATAAAGACTCAGCGTAAATTTGGTAATTTTTAGAGTTCATTTGCTATCATTTCTCTATCCCATTGAATTTAACAAAATGAAAACTTTTAAAATATTTTTTATGCCTTTTTATTTCTGATTTCAATTTCAATAATATTTATAAGTATTTTAAAGCAGTTACAAAAATTATGAGCCTTTATTTCCAACTAGAAGAAATTATGGCAATTTATTGGTTTTAGTGTATTTAAGAAAATTATTTTCAATTCGAAAATAATCAAAAATTATATTTTTATCTCATATGCTACATTAAACTATAAGTAATGTTTAATGAACGATTAGAACATTTTGGAATATTTCTGAGTTTCGGGGAGAGTGACAAATTTCGGGATAGGTTGGCCATGTGGGAAACCGCTCCGAGTTTCATCATGTCCGGGTAGAGAAATGAGTACGCTATAGATAATTATATTTAGATTTTAATGTAGTGGTATGAATAAGTGTTCTGATAAATGACTCTGCCAACCTAGGTTAATCTCGAGGAATTTGGTTGAGAGCGTCTTTAGCTTCAGCGCTTGGATTGAGGTAAGAGATTTCTATCCGAAACCCAATTCATCAAATTGTCTTCGTATATGTTTTTCTGAATTGTTATCAATTTTTCTTTGGCATCTGTTATAATTGTTATGCGTACGCATCGTTTGCCTTTAAATACCCTGTTTTGAGCCTGACACGTTTATTGAAAATTCTATTCGATGCTCTGTATTCATTTCTCATTGTGCATCGATTTAATCATTGCATTATAGATTATTGCATTCTGCATATTGACATGAGTTAGTGTATTGAGGAGATATAAGGATGGTCTGTATCGGGGGTGATATAAGGATGGTCTGTTATTATCAGGAGATGCTAGTACCTTGAGGGTCTAGCTAGTGTTCATATGCATATGTAACTACAGTGTTATTGAGCATCGCCTTTGTGGCTTTGCTAAGTGATTACCCTGCATTGCCTTTGTGGCTTGCTAAGTGATTTCCCTGCATTGTCTGTGTGGCTTTGCAAACTCATGTCAATATCATCTGCATTGTATACAGTGTAATTGAATTGTTTTTGTTGACATCTGATTTAAGGTAAAGAGCTGAATCTCTTCCTTATTGCCTTTGAAATAAATCTGTTAATCATTTGAAATCCGTTTTCTGAATTTTGAGCGACCTTACTGGGCTCTCAAAAGCTCACTCCCCTTTGACTTCCTTTCCGCAGGTGACAGCCAGCAGTAGGTTACCTGAATATGGATTAGAGTTGAGCGAGCGAAAGCAAAGGAATTAGATTATTGGGCGAATAATATTATTATGATTGTGTAGACTAAGATTTGACATTCATTTTAAATCAGTCAGTTGAGAGTTTGGTTTGATTAATGGTTTAGTTGCTCTGACAGATTTATATTATTTGGTTGAATTGAGGAATTATTATCTTAGTGAACTGATCGATTGAGCGTTAACGTTCCGAATATTCGGGATGTTACAGTTGGTATCAGAGCTTAGGTATGAGATTCTGTAGATTCATAAGCCTAGGATAATTTGTGACTGAGATTTAACTTTGAAAACTTGTATTTGGTTTGAAGACTTATTTGGGGTTTAGAATTGGTTTGAGATTTGCATTGAATACGCAATAGTAGACATGTTACTTACCTAAGAATTTTCGGATCTTAAGTAGTAACCAAAGAAGATGATTGAAGGACAAGAAAGTGATCTTTTGTTTCTTTGAGTAGTTCCATCAAATAGAAAGTATGAACGGTTAATGTTATGATTGCTAATGGATGTGCAATATATGTGTACGTAGAATTTGATTTTTGGGTCCTTAAGGTAATACTTTTAATGTGATGGATTCGGTAATAGTGGTTTGATATCCGAGGGCTTAGCAAAAGTATAATGGTTTAGTTGCTCTGACAGATTTATATTATTTGGTTGAATTGAGGAATTATTATCTTAGTGAACTGATCGATTGAGCGTTAACGTTCCGGAAAATTCCGGGATGTTACATTGTCCCTTTAGAAACGTTCAAGGTGAGACACCACAAGAAGCATGGCATGGAAGGAAGCCAAGTGTCTCTCATTTGCGAGTTTTTGGTAGCATTGCTTATACGCATGTGCCAGATGTGAAGCGGTCCAAGCTTGATGACAAAAGTGAGAAGTATGTTTTCATCGGCTATGACTCGAGGTCCAAAGGCTACAAGCTCTATAACCCAAGCAATGGCAAGATTGTTGTTAGCAGAGATGTTGTATTTGATGAAGAAAGTGCATGGGAATGGAATATTCCACAAGAAAGTTACAATACTTTCCATTTTCTTGATGCGGATGAGCAAGAAGATGATGACATGGAAAGGGTCATTTCTCCTCCATTATCTCCTGAAGTATCCACACAAGAGCAAGCTTCATTTACTTCAAGTGAAAGTCCATAATGTCGCACAAGAAGCCTCCGCAACATATACGAAGAAGCAAAATAGGTAACTCAAAGAATTTGTGATGTGACTCTTTTTGTCTTTTTGGTGATAGTGAACATTTGAGCTTTGAGGAAGCGGCCAAAGAAAGTAAATGGAATAATGCAATGGATGAAGAAATTTAATCCATAGAGAAGAACAACACCTGGGAGCTGACCACACTTCCAAAAGACCAAAAAGCAATTGGAGTCAAATGGGTGTATAAAGCCAAGAAGAATGCAGTAGGTGAAGTAGAGAGGTACAAAGCAAGGTTGGTTGCGAAAGGCTATAACCAACGGCATGGCGTTGACTATGATGAGGTATTTGCACCCGTTGCCCGTTTAGATACTATTAGATTAATAATTTCTTTGGCGGCACAAAATGGTTGGAAAATCCATCAAATGGATGTCAAATCGGCATTCTTGAATGGCTTTCTTGAAGAGGAGGTGTACATTGAGCAACCCATGGGCTTTGTCATGAAAGGGCAAGAAGACAAAGTTCTTAAGTTGAAAAAAACATTGTACGGCTTAAAGCAAGCACTGAGAGCTTGAAATAGTAGACTTGACAAGTATTTCCAAGCAAATAACTTCTCCAAGTGTCCTCACGAGCATGCTCTTTACGCAAAAGTGAATGGTGATGGAGATATGTTACTTGATTGCTTGTATGTAGATGATTTGGTTTTTATGGGGAATAACCCAAGCATGTTTAAGGAGTTCAAGAATGCAATGGCTCAAGAGTTTGAGATGACGGACATTGGCCTTATGTCCTACTACCTTGGCATTGAAGTGAAGCAACGAGATAATGGCATTTTTATTTCCCAAGAAGGGTATGCAAAAGAAATTTTGAAGAAATTCAAGATGGATATGCCAATCCCGTGAGTACCCCCGTGGAGTGTGGAGTCAAGTTGTCAAAGAAAGATGTTGGAGAGAAGGTAGACCCAACTTTTTTCAAGAGCCTAGTCGGAAGCTTGAGGTACTTGACATGTACAAGACCAGACATTTTGTATGGAGTTGGGCTTATCAGTCGCTACATGGAAACTCCTATCGTGAATCATATGAAAGCGGCTAAGAGAATTCTTCGTTACCTCAAAGGTACAATCGAGTTCGGTTTATTTTATTCTCCTTCTAACAACTTCAAGCTTTCGGCTTATTGTGATAGTGATTTTGCCGGAGATTTAGACGATCTGACAAGTAACAACGGGTTTGTCTTTTATATGGGAGATACGCCATTTACATGGGGCTCAAATAAAGCAACGTATTGTGACACTTTCTACTTGTGAAGCGGAGTATGTCGCCGCCACATCATGTGTTTGTCAAGCTATTTGGCTTAGATTTTTGTTGAGGGAGCTTCATTTGCCACAAAAAGAGTCAACCGAGATTTTCGTTGACAATAAGTCGGCAATAGCATTGGCCAAAAATCCAGTGTTCCACGATCGAAGCAAGCATATCAATACAAGGTATCACTACATTAGAGAGTGCATTACCGAAAAAGCGGTGGAGCTCAAGTATGTGAAGTAACAAGACCAAGTTGCTGATATTTTTACCAAGCCCCTCAAAGTTGAAGCATTTCGCAAATTGAGAAGTTTGCTTGGAGTCAAAGATCAAGTTTAAGGGGGAGTGTTGAAATAATAATAATAATCTTGATCTTTTTAGTCACATGTTACTAATTAAGTTAGTGTGTTAATGGCATGTTAGTGGTCATTAGTCATGTGTTAGTGGGTGTTACTAATATGTTAGTGGGGTGTTAATAATATGTTAGTGGTGCATATGTTACCAATGCATTACTTGCATGATTATGAAGATGAGTAGTGGTCTAGTAATGATGTGGCTAGTGGGGTGAGTGGTGTGGTTATTGTAATTTTGAAAGTTACTTTTAGGCACTATATAAACCCATTTACCTCAACTATTTTGATCAAGTGGAATGAAAGTATTCTCTCAAAGATCTCTCTATTACCTCCTCATATATTTGTGAGTGTGAGTTTGAGTGCACAAAGTGTAAGCTTGAGTGGTCCTTTGTTTACAACAAAGAGATGTCTGCGGTACAATTTAGTCACTACTTATGAATGTGGATCCTCCGGAGTACTTCTTGTGTGTGTGTGTGTTTGATCTCAATATGTTCTCCGCATATTTTTATCAGTCGCATTTACTTTTTCTTTTTTGTGTACTGAATAGGCTTCTAGTTTTTGTACATCTATATAGTAACTCAATCAGAATTAACAGATTTGCACAAGGACATTACTTATTGATATTTGACCAGAAATGTTAATTTATTTTATTACAAGAAAGTTCAAGCCAAAATGAAAGTAACTATCTTTGATTAAATAATCATAAAATTATAAAATTGTGCAAGATATTTTATTATGCATTTCAAGACTACTAAGATAAATTATTGTTAATAAACTGTCCCATGTTTGGCACGGGATTTTGAGCTAGTAATATATAATAAGCGAAGCAAGGAAGACATTGATAACTTCTTTGCGCGACACATCATCGCTTCTTTTTATGACACGTCATCATATCCTTATTTTAAGATTAATTAACTTCTATATTAGTAAGTCTTATTTTATTTAAAAACTAATTCTAATCATTCTAAAATTCTACCTAATCAATATACTAATCTATTAAGACTTCTTTTTGACAATTATGTCATTTAAACTCAAAAACTAATTCTAATCATTCTAAAACTCAACTTTATCATTATACTAACTTATGAGGACTTAATATTTACTATTGTATCTTCAAAATCACTCTCTAATATGAACATAAAGACTCATACATATAAAAAAACGAAACAAAATAATTTAAAAACTAATTCTAATCATTCTAAATTTTACCTAATCAATATTACTAATCTATTAAGACTTCATTTTGACAATTATCTCCTTATAAGTGTTTTCTAATATAAAACTTAAAAGCAACACAATCTACTCAATTTTTTTTAAACTTACAGTTCAAAGGAACTAAAACAAACATATATACCTATGCAAATGTTCCGCAACAATTACAAACATATATACCATCTAATCAAAACTGCAATTTTAAATGTGTATGAGATGAAAAAAATATTCTACTGGATATCATGTTCGTATCTTAATAAGTTGGTGATTTTTTCAAATAATGATTCATGAAGAAGATAATAATGTATTATGACATTTACGACTCCGAAAATAAAGAACTCTTAACGTACTTTTGAAACTAAAAGACTTGATTTTGAAAGATTGCAGGTTGGACCACTAAAAGAACTTAATAATAATATAATTTTGATAAGTTACTTGAAGCTCTTACAAATAAAGTTTTAAAAGTTTCTTACCAACAATTGTAGTTTTAACAAAAATAGATTTTTTTCCCATAAGATGTTAATCTCTTTCTATTTCTTGAAATATGATATGCATTGATACACTTTTTGTAGCTTTTGAAAATATTTTATTAGCTTACTCGAACTTGACTCAGGATTCTGAGTTATAATATCTAATAACTGAGGTGAGAAATGCAACGATAGCTCATGACATCTCATTACATTGTGTTTCTAATATAAAACTAATATTAGACATATTAATGTTGCTAACGATCGATCTCCAAACATTATTTTGAACGGGTCCTTAATTTTGCAATTAATTAGATCGGCAAATGCAGTAAACATTTAAGTAATAAGCCTTATGAAATTCAAAAATCAATTCGAAACACTCCAAAATTTCTAGCCAATATAGTAACCTATTACTTTATTTGAATATAATATATCGAAAATGCTCTTTAACATGAAATATTAACCTGTAAAAAAATCATTAAGAGATTTAATAAGAAAAATTAGTTACTATTTCAAATTCAATTTTAAGTTTTCTATAAATTCAAATATGAATCTAACTTGATAAATATGTTGGTTAATAATTCTGGTAAATAATTTCCTTCCTCTAAGGTCTTCACTATTTTATTTAGTTGCATTAGTTAAATGTAGAAATAACATAATATGCAGATTTTATATGAGATATATGTAAAAAAATAGTGTTCATTTAAAACCTTAATTATGTGAGCATTTCTTAAATTCAACTAAATTTATTTGGAAAAGTTTTAAACCAATTTTTTCTATGATATTTTTATTGTGAGTAATTAAACTCTTAATCATTCTAAATTCTACATTAGCAATATACCATATATGATTTTATGTTAACTTTTATAATTTTGAGTAGAGTTGCATATAAAATCTAAAATTATATTAGTTATGTGATGAATGTAGATTAAAACTTAAATTGAAAACCATATTATATCTAAATATAAATCTTACTTAGTAAGCATGCAGATTGTATACTTTGTAAAATCTTTGTTAAATTTTGTTCAACAATTTTCTTAATACAAGGTTTTGAGCTATCCTACATAGTCAGTTATGTTGGTAAAACTTTTTAAATGTTATTTAATTATCAAATGCACTGATTACTAATTTTTATGTATACGTTGCTGGTGGATTACATTTGCTTCCAAAAATGCTACACATCCTTACTTAATTAGTCCTGTTGATTAACTTTTATAAATCACATGCTATAAACAAATATATGGACCAAAAATTTTTCCTATCAAAATTAAACTAATAGCAAAATGATCTCAATATGTTCATGCTATAAAAATCGCATGCTATAAAAAGATAATTAGTGAATAATAAAAATATCGTGCGCAGTAGCAAAATGATCTCAATATGTTCTCCACATATTTCTATCAGTCAAATTTACTTTTTTCTTTTTTGTGTACTAAACGAACTGTTAATTTTTTTTCATCTATATAGTTACCAAATCAGAATTAGCAAATATGCACAGTGACATTACTTATTGATATTTAACCAGAAGGAATAATTTATTTTATTACAAGAAAGTTGAACCCAAAAATTAAAGTAACTATCTTTAATGAAATAACCATAAAATTATAAAATTGTGCAATATATTTTATTATGCATTTTAAAACTACTAAAATAAATTATTGTTAATAAACTATCCCGTGCTTGGCAAGGAATTCTGGACTAGTATTGATAATGTTTCATAAGTTTTTGCTCGGCTTGATTTTCTACGAACTCATGTAATTCGTAGTATAATTAGCATGAGTTTAAGGGCAGTGTTGGACAATTCAGCCGATGATTCTACATATGATAAGTGGTAAGCATAATTTAGTCAAGTTATTACTAGTCTATTAGTATATTACCCCTTCTAGGGTTCTCAACACCGTGGTTATCAGAACCTAACTAGACCGGCCAGTCGGAGTGGTTAAACTATGAACCGATGAATTCACCAGTTTGATTCTTGATTTGGACAAGTTTTGCACTAGAATCGGACGACGTGGCATTAACGGGCCAGTTCTAGTGTCAAAACGGCCTGTTTTGGGTCAAACCAACCAGTTGGACCGGGTTAACACCCATGGACATGTTTACATTTGTGTAACATACTCATGTTGTGTTTGGTGCACCTGATTATTCACTGGGATAGCACATGATAAGGGCGGAATTATTCACTGGGATAGCACATGATAAGGGCGGAAGGGCGGATAAGCCAGGATAAGATATCTTGTCAGATAAGGCTGGATATAAGCTACAAATCCTATCCTACGTTTGGATCAAATTTAGATTACGGGCCGGATAGAATTATCTTGCCTTCTTCACCACCGGCAACAACCACCAGTTAACTATCCTAAACGCATCAACGCACCACCACATTAGCTTGCCCACGACCACATTAGTACACCCACCACCACCACACCACCACATCAGGACGCTCATCACATACTCTATTAAAACGCCACCACGTACATCAGCGAGCCCACCACTACCAATGCAACCATTATTGAAACGTGGAACACCACCATTCTATACCAACCACCAACAATTGCCCCATCCTCCATCCTCTATCTTAGTTACTTTGCGTTTCATTACATTTGGGGCCGCAATTTAGGCTTTGAACCATTCGTGGCCTATTCTTCAAACAAAACACTGCTGAATCGCACTTGGAATCTTCGTCATGGGAGATAGGTTTTGACTAGTATTCAAAGCTAGGAAGGCAACTAAGGATTGAGGATCGGAAAGAGGTACCCAGGGATAACTTTTGTTGGATGATCAGGATTACATGAGGAGGGAAAAATTGATCATGTTACACAGAGCTTTGGAGCAGTTCTTGTGGAGTATCGTGTGGTCATGGTGTTGTGTATGCTAGAGAATGTTAGGCAACTTAGAAACGTTGTGAACATAAGGTGAGTGTAACTGAAGTGTGATTGCTTTGGTGGATAAGAGCGGGGAGCATGAGGTATAGAAAAAGGAATGATGATTCAGAAACGGGAGGGGCCTATAGGTGCCGTAATAAGAAGCGGTGATTTATGGCAAGTCGATGGAACAAGAGGGGAGCTAGAAATATATAGTTTGAGATTTAAATGGGAACAAAAATATATATATGGTCATGGGCGGATGAAAAGCATGACCAGGGGGGCCATGGCACCCCCCCCCCCCCCCCAAAACTTGGAAATTTGTGTTTAATAGTTTTAAGTAATGGTTAATCAAGTTTAAAATATTTAGGAAACTTGTCATTATATTGTAACATTAATGTATTATTTTATTTTGTTGTGTCTTTGACTTTTTGTCTCACCGGCTGTTATATTTTTTGTTTTTCTCGTTCACTTGTTCATTTTCATTCTTTCAAATTTCAAATCTCCAGTTATAAAGAAAAGATCAAAGTTAGTTTTTTTAAATTCTTGCAGTATTTTAACTTATGCGTGATTATTTTTCTCGTACAATTAATAGTAATACAGAATAGATCGACAATAAGAGGTAATTTTTCTATGAAAGATTAGTAATTTGTTGTTGACTAAACTTACCAATTTAAGTAAATCAGTATGAATAGTGAACTTGTATGATTAGTAGTCAAATTAAGTAATATATTTTGCATTTAACGCATCAAATAGTGATGCGAATTCGTTTATGGTTGTCATTAATTTTTCTTATAGTTTTTTGGCACCCCCGATTAGACTTTCTGACTCCGCCCCTGTATATGGTTCCTAGGAAATCAGGAGAGCACATGTGCTTAGTCAAGGCCAGTAGTTTGGGGGAAAGGCTTAGATAATGATGACAACGACGACGATGGTGGGACTAGCTAGCTATGTCGTGTGGCACCTAATGTTAGGCAACTAGGAAATAAAACATGCCTAAGGTTTGCGTAGGTGAATTATAATTATTGGGTGGATAAGTTGACTCACCATGAAAAAAATTAAAAACTAGAAGTGATGATAATAGCAAGGTGGGAATAGCTGAGAGAGCATCACCTCGAAATGGTTTTAACGTCTTTAATGACCAATATATAAGAAGCCAAGAAAACTTGCTTATGCTAGGGTAACATGGATTAGAAGGTAGAAATGGCTTTGTTGGCAGGAAAATATAGAAGGGAACAAGTGTTTAGAACTTTAGACAGGGGAGTTAGTTTAAAAAACTTGATCTAACCAATTGTAACAACCCCAAGGGGTGGGTGAAGTGGCAAAGGTCTTGAAGAATAACCTCAAGATCCTGAGTTTGAATCCACATACTGACGGGCCATATAATTTGTAATTCTAAAATTATCAAAAGAAAAACAAAACCAACTACAACTTGCTTGAAGCAAAGGTCTTGTTGGGTGGTGTTAGAGGTTTTTTGGAGTTTGTTAGCTGGGAAAATAACTTAGGACTAACCAAGGTCTTGTTGGGTCGCATTGGAGTTTGTTAGATGGAAAGGACTAACCAGACCGGTAGGTGAGCAAGAAACTGGAGAGAAGTGAGGGACATTTATCTATAAAAACATATCAAGCTAGCTCTCTGATTCAAAACTTGAACTCATGCATAACTTAGGACTAACGCATGCATAATTACTTAGGACTAACCAAGATTGGCAGGTGAGCAAGAAACTGGAGGTTTTTGAGGGACATTTATCTGCTAAAACATAACCAGCTAGCTCTCTGATTTAAAACTTGAACTCATGCAGGAAGTGGATAGTCTTGTGATGCCTGAACAAAGACAATACAAGAATGAGGACCTTAAGACACCTATCGAGGTATTTTACGTTGAACACGCTGACATGGTCGCATCAGAAGGGCAATGGGTGACTGGCATGGCGAATTCCTGCACGGTTGCAACAACAGTTATCAGCACAATAGCATTTGCATCAGCCATTACAGTACCTGGAGGGTACGAAGGTGATGGCCGCCTTGTTTTGCATGGAGGAATAGCCTACACAGTCTTTGCTGTTTCGAATGCCCTTGTTCTATTCTCATCCGTCTCTACGTTGTTAGTCTTTCTATCCGTGCTTACTTCACGCTATGCAGTAATTGATTATCTCTACGCCTTACCCAGTAGACTAATAATTGGCCTCATTACCCTATTCCTTTCCGTAACATCCATGATTATAGCTTTCACTGCCATACTCATTTTGTTTGGGCCGAAAAATTCAGGGATTATTTGTCCAGTTGTCGTTCTAGCTTCTCTACCGGTGACCTTGTTTATATACTTTCAATTCCCCTTGCTGTTAAATATGATGAAATCCACATATTGGCTAAGCAAATTTATGTCCTTCAACATGGCTGATAATGTAGAGCTCTGATAGTCAGCTCAATGATGTAACAACTTGTATGAGAGTGAAGATTGGTATTGCTACTGAGCTAATGCTATGAACTCAAGGGTATGAGTTTTAGTTTCCTTTTCTACTTCTCCATTCTTCCTCCTTCCTAAAAGAAAATTTGGGTGTGGCCTAATAGCATGTTTTGGACATGGCATTTCAATGTAGGTGTTGCTAATCTGGTGATATTAAACTTACTACATCTATTTGTGTTTATTTTCTAAAATATTTTCACAGTGAACTGCTTTTCTTTTACTAATAAGAAAAAGTATGAGGAGTTCATATTATACTTGACAGACACTTGTCGAGAGAACTTCTCTCGGTTAGACCTGAGTTTTGATGTCCAGAGAACTGTTCAACAAGTGTTTCTGGTTAATAGAACAAATAATAAATAAATGAAAATAAAAAGATAGTCGAACTGTTATTGTTCTCTTACACTGTCATGTGTTGGGGACTAAAGACTTCACTAAGTTGACCCTGCGGCGCTTAGCTAGTTCAAGCCCTTGCAAAAATGATAAGTCAGCCTTTCCCTCAGGCTGGGCAACGATAAGAGCAATTTGAATGAAGGGACACGAGTTTTGGATTGTTTAACTATAGTACTTGGATAATGCTTGTGTACGTGCTCGGATGCCTTGGCCAAGTGATGGCTTTGGCTATTTATACAACTCCACGTCCTCAATAGACAGTAGGGATTCTTCCTATCCAACACTCTATATTTCTTATTTAGAACTCTCTCTAAAGATGTCTTGATATTTACACGGTTTCTTACCTTTCTAAAGTTCTCTTCTAACACACTAGAATTTTCTCTTATGTACAAGATGGGAGTATAGAGAAATAGTAAACTTTCTGGAGACCTCGAGGTTGAAGCTCTGATCTGCTCCAGCAGATCTGAGATTTGAAAATAGAGTGCTGAATGAAAAGAGGTAGATTATTCTCCTTTGCTTTACCATTATATAATATATAATGTTATACTCTTTCCCATACTTTTCCAATTTTGAAGTTTATATAAGTTGTTTGGAGTGATGTGTTTACTTTTCCAAAGACTGCAACGCTTCAATGCCTTTATTCAAACGATGCATTCTTCCACTATGAACCAAAGCGGCAGCTTTCTACTAATGGAACAAAACAACCGCTATTCCATCTATCTATAAATAACGAATCATCAGTTTGGCTCATAACTGCGAGTTACATTTTCATTATTTCTGTCGCATTCAATCTCCCGTTGCCCGTTACAAGATTTTACCCATTATATGTTAACTGCACTTTATAAGCGTAAACATTTTCAGAATACATAATGGACAAGAAAGATCTTGAGTTTCTTTATCCAAGGAGTTGTACTTCTGTTGCTAAATCTTTCATAAATACAATTCCAATATCAAGTAATGCCCTTTATTTCTTGTTTGGTCCTTTTTTATTAACACACCATTGGAACTACGTATTTTAGCATTTTCTCCGTTAAAATCTTGCTAACTTGTTGCAACAAAAAATAGTGAAAATGACGTGCAAGCAAGAAGAAAATTCTATGGCGCATGCCCCAGATGTTATGTATCGGATCAAGCCCGAGAAATATGTAGCGAAAGTAATCAAAAATTATGTTGCACCATAAACAAGAGAAGCCAACAAATGGAAAGAAGCCTTGCAACTAGCTCTTCTCAATTAAGGCAATTTTCGGGACAAAACTTGCCCCAAACCTTGTATTTTGTGACGCTCGACTCTCCAATTCTTCGACAAGATGTTCATGAAAATATGATGACGATTAATCTCCAACTCTCGAAGTTGAATCAAATGTTGGGCACATTACAAGGTAGGAGGAGAAGTTTTGGAAGAATATTGTTCAATCAGCCTATGAGTGCAAATGTTCGTGTCATTAAGTTTGTCAAGGAAAATACAACTCATTCGCATGCACTAATTGAGGTTTCATATGAAGATGAACATACTGGTCTAAATATCAAAAGGAAGCATAGGGTAACAAAGAATTTTTTTTTCTGTCATATGGTTATTATAATTTTAAGTACTCTTAAATCTAATATGTTTTTCGTGCAATTACAAGGTCTTCAAGACCATGATATCACTCTAACAACCAATAGACCTTCTCAAAATTTTGAACCTATTCTGAAATTCATGTATGGCATACAAACTTAAGGTAACGCACTCTCATATGGAACACTATATTTATACATTTGACATTGCTCTTAATAAGGCTTTCTCTTTTTGTTTATCGCGTACATGCATCAGTTCGGAACAGTAAGATGGTCGTTAACTGATGTTGCTCCACATACATTCTCTTTAGACCTAATGATTGTTATATCTATATATGTAGCTGTAATTTGCTATAGTTGTATAAATGGATGACATCGAGCCGTTTTGATGAATTTTCTTCATACTAGGTATAGTTTGTTGGTGTTAAATGACATTGATATTTTCTCATAATATATGTGTGGATTTCTTCGTGCTCACTTTTCTTTCCCTTACTTTATGTCAGTTTTAGTAACTTTGGTTTTCATATATGATTATACCAGAATTACATAGGACAACCTTTGAACTTAGACGTGTTCAAGATGGCCTTCAAATACTCTTCGCATACATGATATCCATGCCATCGAATTTTTCTATCTAAATTCTATCTCTCTAGCTTAAAGAATGAAGAATTTTGGGACATCTTTGGATACAAAATCGTCCTTGGTTAAATGTTGTTCAGGAGAACTTCTGGCAGATGTCGATAGTGTTAAATATCATGGCAGGTTAAGCTTGAAGGAATATTTTGCCAAATTACGGAATATTTGGAAACCAAGTCAAGAAAAAAGGAATTCTAATTGTAACTTCACAATTAAAGCCACTTCCCCCTTTTTCTCCATGGAAATAATAGTCGAGGGAAGTAGAGCATCATCGATTCGCTTTCCTCCTTCTCTGTTCCTTTCACTTTTTTATGCCGACTTATCTAGATTAACTCAGGCTGTATGTTGGTTAAGTTAATATGAGTGAGAATTACAATTCTTGAGTGCTTGGACCTTCTCTTGGTGCCGCTGCTGGTATAGCACATATGAACGTAGCATTCTGTGAGATATTCAGCATTCTATTACATTGCTCCAGCTATGCATGTTGACAGCTACACAGTTATTTTCTTAGATGTGTCATAACAACACAATTCACTTGCCATTAATGCAAAAACATATAAGTCCTCTGCACCGCTAGGGATAAATATGTTTGATACATGTGCCTCACAGTTTCTTGTGTATCCAAGTTAAGTTCTTTTAGTAGCAAGAATTGGATATGTTAATGTGTGCATGGGGTATAACCAGCGTTTACACATCCAAAAACAACCAGTTGTGGTATTATACTCATTTGCAAGTTCATCATACATACAGAAACCATGCATTTGTTTAGTGTGTTACATTTGATAGTTTTATGCAGCTTTTTGTGAATGGATATACTGCAACTTGACTACAGTTGCTGGAAAGACAAACCTCTAAATGTTTTGATAACTTTTGCAGGAAGGGGAGCAATATGCGAAAGAAAATGGTTAGCTATTTTTTGAAACTTCGGCAAAAATAGCACAGAACATAAATGAGCTTTTATATGAAAAATGGGTTATTATAATGGTTTCTGGTCGAAAGGCAATCTGACCTTTATGCAATTGTTTTCAAGTATGGTGCCAACTGTGGGAGTCAAAGGTCTGCCTTATTTGAATTCCAAAAATGTTATGAGTGGTAACATGTTTATTAGACAAACAGAGAGTAAAAAATTTGTTGTTTTTGTCCTAAGCTGAAGTGATTAGTCAACTAGGCAACAACTTACAATTTCTGAGGTCCTTTCATGGTGTCATTCCTAGGCATTGGTGTTCTTTCTTCTTCATGTTTTACTATAGGCATGCATGCAAGCATGCATGCGTGCACACATTTAAAAATGTTGTTACATTCTTTTTGTATGTTTTGATGAATTAGTATCTGAGGTAATTGGTAATAACCATATGCTGCACTATTCAGGTTGCCAGGAGTTGAACAAATTGGAAAATAACCCCCGCACAATTCAGATTAACAATATTGTTCATCTGTTAATTTGTAAGTCAACATTTATGAGAAGCTCGATGTAGGAGTATTTGATGAGACTGGAGAGCTCTTACTATACAATTTTAGGGAGCAAATACTAAATAAAACGAAAAACATTTAATCAGTTGCTTAAGTTGTTAAATAGCCCAGTTTTTGAAATTGAACAGCCATTATATGGTTAGTGGCTTTGGCATGGGTGCGTTCAATATGTTCTGCTACTGCTGGACTAGCTGCATAAATTCCACTGAATAATCAATGTTGAAACAATTCCCACAGGATGATGCTTCCTTTGTATCTTTCTCCTTTGCACTTTTCCTCTGTTTATTGTTTTGAGAAGGTTGTATTGTACTTCATTGCTACTTGACTTATATCATAACCTTTTGGAACTTACTAACCTTTTTGTCACTTCATGTAGTTGTGTTCCTGGATGTACAAGACTCAATATTGAGGGTATCTTGAATTGCTTAAAGGTTTTTAATGCTGATAAAGTTACGCTAAGGATAAAGCATTTAAGAATCGGTGGGCTGTATGGCGTGACACATGAGCATTTTGAAGAGCTGAAGGTTTTGTTGGGTGCTGATAGACACGTGCATGAAAACAATCGCAAACCATATTTTTTGGCTTTACTGCTAGCGTGGTCCACATCAAAACATCTGATGGTAATGAATTAATAGCGAAGGTATATCTCAACTGTTCTTCAAGAATACTTTTTTTGAAGAATACTATTTTTGGTTTAATTTTTATCCCCTAGGTACTTTGTTATCGGAGTTTTTATTATTGTACCAAAAGAACTTTTTTATTTTCTTTATTACCTTTGGATGACTTTGTCAATTACTGTTAACAAGCATGATTTTGGATTAATTTGCAGCTAACACTAATGTTGCTATATTATGTGCAGAGCTTTTCAGCTTTAAAGCAGCTACTAGATAACTGCAGAGTTAGTGGGAACTCATACTTCGGGCACTGGGTTGGCTTGGTGGAGTTGTACTCATAGGTGTGATGATAACATGAAAATTTATTATCCTTTTTAGCAGTCCGGGAACTGGTTTCTACTTTTATGTACACAGACGATGCATCTGGAAGAGTTATGTATGAGTCCAACGCTTGCATTACTGCTATTCTATCTCAAGTGGAACATAATCTGGAACATACTAGAACAAAAGGTTTAGCATATCTATTATGTTTGTGCTTAGCAACTTCCGGATCAAGGCTCATATCCAGTTTATCAAACTTGTTGCATGCTGCTTGAGAATCTTGTACGGATCTTTGTTCATTGATCGATGCTCATGAAGTAGTTTCTGTCAACGAAAATGCCTATTGTATTCACACTTCATGCTTTCCAAAGCCATTCCTTACTTCGACTTGACATCAGAGACCAAGACTATCGTTCACTTGTTGGGAGAGGTTCTACAGAAGTTGTCAATGCAGTGACCGAAGCATACCTCAGGTCGAAAGGTATACAAGTTGCTATCTATTGCTGCCTTCATCAACGTTTTAAGGCTGTTGTATGTGCAGGTACCCAGGTGTTTTTCTTCTCTCATCGTTTTTGACATTTTCCGTCTGACATTGCAGATGCATGTCATGAAAAATAGACCAAGAATAACATTGTTTAAACTAGAAAGTACTTAATTAAGATCAGTAAATCATATTGTTAATCTGTGAAAGGTTATTGAAAGTTGTTCTCCATTTCAATGCTTGGGATTTCTGTTTTGCAGAAGTCGGGTTGCCTCCATATATGTCACCATTTTTATGGTGGCAAAAGGGTATTGGTGCTATAGAGTGACTTAAATACAATGATCTTATCTCGTTCCTTAACCACCATAAGAAAATTTGTAAATTGGCGTTTCAAGGAACTAGCGAAGGGTAGTCAAACTGTGGTTGTGTCTTTTGATTGTTACATCCATCATGCTCATGTCAGCTTATTTCCACGAAAATTTAAGAAAGTATAGTCCTGCTCTAGTAATTCCTCTAAGATATGTGCACGAATACACAGAGTTAGCAGGATACCATATCCCTGCTAGAAATGAGTTTGTACTTTTTCCTTTCTTAATTTGTTACCTTTTTCCCATTTTTTCTTACTTCCTCCGACCAGTTTAACACTTTAACTATGGAGTTGCTACATTGATCTATGTAGATTGCTTAAACATATACAGATGTATCATGGAAGAAAAAGTGTGGGAGCATCCTGAAGAGTGGAGGCCTGAGAGATTTCTTGACGAGAATAATAACAGCGTAGATCTGTACAAGATGACGACATTTGGAGGAGGAAAGAGGGTATGTGCTGGTGCACTCCAAACTATGCCAATTCTTGTATGGCAATCGACAGATTTATACAAGAGTTTGACTCCTAACTCAAAGTTGGGGTGGAAGAAAAAGTTGATACTCAAGTACTTACGACTCAAAAACTTCATCCCAGCTGCTCTTGGCTACAACTTAAAATCTCAATGACAAGGATGGTATCGAAGAAACGTTTGTACTAGAAGTACAAATGTATTTTGATTTTAGTTTCAAGTGTAGTTGATACTACCTGCCTTTCACGGGATAGTTTGCTATCCAAAATTGTTGTCGACTTTCGTCGAGTTGTGAGGGTTGATTCTATTCTTAAGAGTAATGCCGGCTATAAAAGGTGTTGTGTGATAATCATACTTTTATTAAATGATCTTTTTACCCCTAATGCTGGTTGTTTCAATATATGTACCCTACATTTGCTATACTATTCTGTGAAAAGTAATATTACAATATCTTCCTTTTTAATGGACTATTAAGTAAAATTGATCAATATATATAGAAAACAATCCACGTGCAACGCACGTGCACACAACTAGTACTTAAAAAAAGACCAGTTAATTTAAAACTTACACATGTCACTCTACATTTCAGCGTCGAGACAAACTTTCTGAATGATAAAAAAGACTGCAATTTAAATGAATTCAAAGACGAAACAAGTTATTAGTTATTTCTTAATGGAAAATTATTAGTTTATACATTCACCATCTCACTATTCACATGTAATATTCAAGACTTGGCTGAATACCTAATAAATATCAGTTAATTTGCAACTTGCATGTCCCTTCCACTGCATTTATATTTTCAAACGAGGACTTGCCAACGGTTGAGCACCATAACTGGGCACTGTACCTTGAGTGCACTGTTAACGGCACCGGCTTCTGCCGCGCCTTGGTAGACACAAAATATCACCAAGGTAAATTATGAAAATCATATGTGAAATTTTAATATTAATACTTCACAAGATAAAATATTTCTTCTTTTATAACTGTTTAACATCAATCATGTGCAAAACTTTTGTAAAACACTCTTAACTTTTTATGATGAATTAAAGTAATCATTAGTAGTACAATATACGCATATGTTTAAATTGATTGTCTTAGAAAATCTTCAAGAATAAATCATACAGATGGTCAAAAAATCATCAAAAGTGACCTTGAAGAAAACAATAAACGCAGATACATAATGCTATTTAATATCTTTTTATATTTAATATTACATTTTTAAAGGGTGTTTATTTGAAAGTAAGTGGAATAGCTCCACGTGCTTTATTTTCTATACAAAGTTTCACGGCATGTTATTAGGGAGTTATTTAAGTCTACCCAAAGATTTACTAAATAATGGTTTGTGCCCTTTTTACCCTCTTTTATGAGTTTTGCATTCAATTTACTAGTAGTCATCAACTATATCAATCATCCATAGAATGGGAATGTTGATAAATGATGTGAAATGTAAAATGGAAAAGAAGAAAATGCCTACATTTACTTAGATGGAATATTGATAAAAAGTTCATTCAACGGTTAATAAGTAAATAAATAAAAAAAAGTATATATATATAGATATGTTTGGTTTCTTGATGTGTAAGCTCGCTTTTTTTGTACAAAACTAAAATTAGTGCTAACGTTACTTTAAAATAGAGTAAAATTATAATTTGACGTGCAATAATTGATTATTTATTACATGCTTTACTTTTTAATGCTTTATTTTGTATGTTTCAATATTAATATTATTAATAATTTTGAGTATATAAAAAAATTGAACGATAATAAAACTATATGCAAATGTGCCCAATAAATTTTATAAATCTAAATTAAAAGCCATCATTTGACATTTCTTTTATTAAAAATCATGTAGTAAAATATCATTTCTAACAATACATATTACATAATAATTATAGGAGGATATAAAGAATTAGAAAATTAGAATGTCAGTGAAAACTAAATATATTTTCACTTTGATAGTAGTTTTAGATATACATTGATATAATCTATTAGCATAGTGATGTACCAAAATGAGTAATTTTGATTTTTTTTTATTATTATGTATATATGCATCGATGCAGCGAAAGTTGTTATATTTATTTTTTAACTTAAAAGCATTATTAACTATATTTTAATATAAGATTAATGAGAAAATAAATTACATCTCCACCCGTGCATCACACGAGTCCATTAGCTAGTAATAATTAAAGGGAGAATGATGGTTAAAGAAGATTTCGTTATCTTTTTTTTAAGGTACTCTCACTCTGAGTGGTGCCATTTAGCGTGTGGTGACACACTTTCTTTAGAGGCCACCTTTTTTTTTTATTAATTATATTATTTTCACAGGTGTTCATTTATCATATTAACTTTTTAAATTTCTTTATTACACCTAGTCCCGATCATATTTATGTTTGTCTTCTTTTTTACTTGTTTAATACGGGCATTGTATTCACCCTGGGGACATTTAAAGCTACTCTCAAATCTCAATCTCATTGGAGCCCTTTTGTTGAGGGCGACACCACTTAGTTTTGATGCTGTCTTATTTATTTATTTATTTATTATTCTTACAGGAAGTAAAAGTGTTCACTTAGCATATTGAATTCTCTCATAATTTTTACACCAACAAATCGTATCTAGTTTCATCTTATTTCGAAATATAACAAAAATCATCTTTCTCCTTTTGCCTTGGTTTTGATTTCGTCCTTGTGTATTCAACTTTTTTTTTAGTTAGTCCACGGAAAAAAGATGTCAACGTCATCTATTAGATGCAACTGGGGAAGGGTAAAAAGGCAACTTCCTTTGGATAAGTTAAGATAAAAGAACAACCCTACTAAGCTCCTCCTTTCTAAATCACTTTCTGCAAAGGCTATGGTTGTGATGGTTGGTGACAATAATGATTAAGTTGATCGTCCAGAGACGGGGCTGAAAGGTGAAGGGTAGTGGTGACGATTATTGTATGACAATGATCGTTGCTAGTTGATCAGAATTATGGACATGATAAAAGGAGACTGGATCAGAGGTTTCTGGGGGTATGGAAGAAGCCATGAAAGATATTGCATCTGGGTTTAGGGGGCTCTAATACTATATTAAAATGGTATTAGATTGTATTTTTTTTTTTTTGTGAGAGTGCAAATTACAAATTTTCGTATATACGGGTCAACCTAAAGTTAAGTTCTGTGATTAATCCCATACGTGAGGAAAATGAGAAATATAAAGAAAGGTCAGATCTCTGATCATAAGATTAAGTCATGCAATTAAGCTATGCAATTGTATTGTTACTTGGTTTCGTGATCAAGTCTGTCATCATGAGAGTTGTTTCGCCTCTCAACAGGAGAGTTGTTTGTCTCCTACTTTAACGAAACGGAATCAAGAAGAAGATTATGTCACAGTCAGGCTGTTTCTTACAGCAAGAAGTACACTAATCTACTAAGCCCTTTTTGCTATGGACTTAAAATGTTCAACACTGATAAACTGCGGTGAGAAAATCACAAGGTAGCAAGATCTATATTCATGTTCTAATAGGTTTTGATTCCAAATTAACTTAGAGTAATAATCATTAAATGGAGAATGATGGTTAAAAAGCTTCCATCGCACCCAAAGATTTCCTTATCTTCTTTTTAACTAATCTAATATCGGGTACCCCACACGGCATTATTGTGTTTAGTGGGTTTCCACATTGGGGGGGACATTCGGACAAAGACACTGTCACATTGGCTGGATGCCTTTTGGAGCCCTTTTGCGAGTGGTGACAAAACTTTCTTTGGAGCCCGTCTTACTATTCACATGTGACTGTCAAGATTTGGCCAAATACTTAAAAAAAAGACCGGTTAATTTGAAACTTACACAAGTCACTCTACACTTCAGCGTCGAGACGAACTTTGCATAAATGATAAAAAAAAACATTGCGCCAATTTAAATGGATTCAAAGACGAGACAAATCATTTGTTATTTCTTAAAAGAAAATTATTAGTTTATACCCTCACCGACTCACTATTCACATGTAATTGTCAAGGCTGAATACTTAAAAAAGACTAGTTAATTTACAAATTGCATAGGTCACTCTACATTTCAGCGTCGAGACAAACCTTCCTAAATGATTAAAAAGACTGTGCCCGAGTGGTGACAAAACTTTCTTTGGAGACCGTCTCACTATTCACATGTAATTGTCAAGACTTGGCCATATACTTAAAAAAAAAAAACCGGTTAGTTTGCAACTTGCACATGTCACTCTACATTTCAACAACGTCGAGACAAACTTTGCTAAAAGATAAAAAAAAACATTGCGCAATTTAAATGAATTCCAAGATGAGACAAATCAATAACATTTCTTAATAGATAATTATCAGTTTATATCCTCACCGTTTCATAAATGTAATTATCAAGACTTGGCCGAACACTTAAAAAAGACCAGTTAATTTACAACTTGCATGGGTCACTCTACATTTCAGCGTCGAGACAAGCTTTCTGAATGATAAAAAAGACTGCAATTTAAATGAATTCAAAGATGAGACAAATCATTAGTCATTTCTTAATAGAAAATTATTAGTTTGCATTCCTACAGTCTCACTATTCACATATAATTGTCAAGACTTGCCCAAATACTTAAAAAAGACCGGTTAATTTGTGACTTGCTCGGCTCATTCTATATTTCAACGTCCAGACAAACTTTGCTAAATGATAACAAATACTGCGCAATTTAAATGGATTCAAAGACAAGACAAATCAGTAGTCATTTCTTAATAGAAAATTATTAGTTTATATTCCCAACGTCGCGCTATTCACATGTAATTATCAAGACTTGGCCGAATACTTAAAAAATGCTAGTTAATTTGAAACTTGCATGGGTCACTCTACATTTTAGCGTCGAAACAAACTTTGCTAAATGATAAAAAAGGACTGTGCAATTTAAATGAATTCAAAGATGAGACAAATCATTAGTCATTTCTTAATAGAAAATTTTTAGTTTATATCCTCACCGTCTCATTATTCACATGTAATCGTCACGACTTGGCCGATTACTTAATAAAGACCAGTTAATTTTAGACTTGGACGAGTCATTCTACATTTCAGCACCAAGTCAAACTTTGCTAAATGATAAAAAAAAGATTGTGCAATTTAAAAGGATTCAAAGACGAGACAAATCATTACTCATTTCTTAATAGAAAATTATTAGTTTATATTCCCACCGTCTCGCTTTTCACATGTAATTGTGTAAGACTTGGCTGAAACTTAAAAAAGACCAGTTAATTGGAAACTTGCACGGGTCGATCTACATTTTTGCGTCGAGACAAACTTTGCTAAATGATAAAAAGGATTGTGCAATTTAAATGGATTCAAATACGAGACAAATCATTAATCATTTCTTAATAGAAAATTATTAGTTTATATCCTCATTGTCTCACTATTCACATGTAATTTTCAAGACTTGGCTGAATACTTAAAAAAAGATCAGTTAATTGGAAACTTGCACGGCTCACTCTACATTTCAGCATTGAGACAAACTTTGCTAAATGATAAAAAAAGACTGCAATTTAACTGGATTCAAAGACGAGACAAATTATTAGTCATTTCTTAATAGAAAATTTTTAGTTTATATTCCCACCGTCTCACTATTCACATGTAATTGTCAAGACTTGGCCATGTACTTAAAATACACTAGTTAATTTGCAACTTGCACGGGTCACTCTACGTTTCAGTGTCAAGACAAACTTTGTTAAATGATAAAAAGATCATGCAAAATGGATTCAAAGAGGAGACAAATCATTAGTCATTTCTTAATTGAAAATTATTAGTTTATATTCCTGTCGTCTCAGTATTCACATGTAATTGTCAAGACTTGGCCGAATACCTTTTAAAAGACCAGTTAATTTGGAACTTGCACGGGTCACGCTACATTTTTGCGTCGAGACAAACTTTGGTAAATGATAAAAAAAAAATATGTGTAATTTAAATGGATTCAAAGACGAGACAAATCATTAGTCATTTCTTAATAGAAAATTTTTAGTTTATATTCCCACCGTCTCACTATTCACATGTAATTGTCAAGACTTGGCTGAATGCCTAATAAAAACCAGTTAATTTGCAACTTGCATGGGTCATTCTACATTTCGGCGTCGAGGCAAACTTTACTAAATGATAAAAAAAAAATCTGTGTAATTTAAATGGATTCAAAGACGAGACAAATCATTAGTCATTTCTTAATTGAAAATTATTAGTTTATATCCACACCGTCTCACTATTCACATGTAATTGTCAAGACTTGGCCAAATACTTAAAAAGGACCTGTTAATTTGCAACTTGCGCGGGTCACTCTACATTTCAACGTTGAGACAAACTTTGCTAAATGATAAAAACGACTGTGCAATTTAAATGGATTCAAAGACGAGACAAATCATTAATCATTTTTAATAGAAAATCATTAGTTTATATTCCCACCGTCTCACTATTCACATGTAATTGTCAAGACTTGGCCAAATACTTAAAAAAATTAGTGAATTTGCAACTTGCATGGGCACTCTACATTTCAGCGTGGAGACAAACTTTGTTAAATGATAAAAAAATACTATGCAATTTAAATGGAGTTAATGACGAGACAAATAATTAGTTATTTCTTCATAGAAAATTATTAGTTTATATCCTCACCGTCTCACTATTCACGTGTAATTGTCAAGACTTGGCCGAATACTTAAAAAAGCTAGATAATTCGAAACTTGCATGGGTCACACAACATTTTAGAGTCGAGACAAACTTTGCTAAATGATAAAAAAAAGACTGTACAATTAAATTCATTCAAAGATGAGACAAATTATTAGTCATTTCTTAATAGAAAATTATTAGTTTGTATTCCCACTGTCTCACTATTCACATGTAATCGTCAAGACTTGGCCGAATACTTAAAGACTAGTTAATTTACAACTTGCACGGGTCACTCTACATTTTAGCACCGAGACAAACTTTGCTAAATGAAAAAAAGATGTGCAATTTCAATGGATTCAAAGACGAGACAAATTATTAGTCATTTTTTCTCAGTAGAAAATTATTAGTTTATATCCTCACCGTCTCACTATTCACATGTAATTGTCAAGACTTGGCCCAATACTTAAAAAAGATCAGGTAATTTGAAACTTGCACGGGCCACACGACATTTTAGCGTCGAGATAAACTTTGCTAAATGATAAAAAAGACTGTGCAATTTAAATGGATTAAAAGACGAGACAAATCATTAGTCATTTCTTAGTAGAAAAGTATTAGTTTATATCCCCACCGTCTTACTATTCACATGTAGTTGTCAAGACTTGGCGGAATACTTAAAAAAGACTAGTTAATTTGTAACTTGCACGGGTCACTTTACATTATAGTATCGAGATAAACTTTGCTAAATGATAAAAAAGACTGTGCAATTTAAATGGATTAAAAGACGAGACAAATCATTAGTCATTTCTTCGTAAAAATTTACTAGTTTGTATTCCCACCGTCTCACTGTTCACATATAATTGTCAAGACTTGGCCATATACTTAAAAAAAAGACTAGTTAATTTGAAACTTGCACGGCTCACTCCACATTTCAGCGTCGAGACAAACTTTGCTAAATGATAGAGAAGATTGTGCAAAATGGATTCAAAACGAGACAGATCACCAGTCATTTTTAATAGAAAATTGTTAGTTCATATTCCTACAGCCTCACTGTAATCGAACGCTTTGAGTTTGCACTCAAGTTAAGAAGGGCCGTCCTTTGCATTAATTTATTATCTTCCTTTTACAGGTGTTCATTTAACATAACAACTTTTTACGAGTTTTTATTCCACCTAGTCATTTCTATGTTTGTCTTCTGTTTGAACTACTGTTCGGGCATTATTGTGTTTACCACGGGTGTTGTGTCCGCATTGGCGACATTTAAAAGCCACTCTCAAATCTCAGTCTCATTGGAGCCCTTTTGTTAGTGGTGACACCACTTACTTTTGATGCTGTCTTTTCTATTTGTTTATTTCCTATTTTTACACGAAGATAAGTGTTCACATAACACATTAAATCCTCTCAGATTTTTTGTGACAATGAGTGATATCTAATTTCATTTTATTTTGAAATATAGTAAAAATCATCTTTCTCCTTTTGCCTTCGGTTTTGAATTTGTCCTTTTGTATTCAACTTTGTTTTTAATTAGTCCTCACGAAATGATTATATGGTCCAAAGGTTCTTTTAGTTAATTTCATCAATTAGATCCAACCGGGAAAGGGTAAAAAGGCAACTTCCTTTGGATAAGCTAGGTTAAAAGAACCAACTTTATTACGCTCCTCCTCCTTTCTAAATCAATCACTTTCCGCAGCCGCTGTTGCCAAAGGCTATGGTTGTGGACGGTTGGCGACGAAAATGGTTAGGTTTGATAGTCCAGAAACGAAGTAAAAGGTGAAGGTTAGTGCTGATGATAATGGTGGGTAGCAGATCCGAGCAGGGGAGGTGGTGGGTAGCGAATCCGAGAAGGGGAGGGGTGGCGGCGGTGTAGGGTTGGCGTGATAGTGATAGCACTTGCAATGTGGGACGATAGTCTAGGGTTAACGAAGTTGATGACAATGTCGAGGTGGGTGACAGTGCGATGGTGATGGTTGTCTCCAGGGTCGATGATCCTGTCTTTTGGAACTGTAGGGAGTGAGAGCGTGATGGTGGATGGTTGCAGATTGAAACGGGCTGAAGTGGTGGTGGTCTTGTTTGCGGTAGTTGACTTGCTGATGGCTAAGGTTGGGGAAGACAATAACGTTGAGAGATTGTCGGTTATGTCCTTTGATTCACAATGGAAGTGATTTTTTTACTCTTTCCGAATTGGATTTAGCGGATAAAGTTGAGAAAAGAGCCAATTGGAACACGGAATCTTCATAGAAAGACCATTAAAAAAATAGGCAAGAACAAAAGAACGGTAAAAATTGAAAGAAGGATGAAGGAGAATGCTTTTTGCCATATTCTTGTTCATACATGTTCTGTGGAACTAATATTTCTTCCATGTGCACCTCAACAATTAGCACGGCAATTTGCAAAAGACAGAAGGAACAAATAAAACTTAATTGAACTAAATAGGATAGAGAACTATTTTTATATGTTGGTGAGGAACAAAATTTTGCTAAAAGTTTGAGCAAATCTTACAAACTAAATTGGGTCTCTTCCTAGTTAAAAACAAGCCAGAGTGGCTTCGCCACAACTTCAAAGCGAAGAAACAAAATTTGGAATATGAAAAAATAAATACAACAATACTAGTACAATTTTTGTAACTATAATGTGTATAACAAGTATTTTATCTCTTAATTGTGACAAGAACATTATCTTTTATTATTTCAAAATTTCCTACAATTTGTTATAGTTAATCTTCGGGTACAAAGTAAGCTTTCTAGAAATTGGGCAAGACACGAATTTTGTCGCCAAACTGAATGAAAGAAAATTATAATTGTTGTCCCAACTAAATTGTCACAGTGAATTCAGTATCAACTATACTAATATATTATGCAAAGCAAGCCAAACCCAGAAAATAATATGATGCAATCCTAAATAGCAATAAACAACCACAAGACACAAAGATTTAACGTGAAAACCCTCAAAAAAAAAAAAAAAAATCACGGGCCAAACTCCGAACCAAATCCACTATATCAACAACTTGCAATATAATGGTTCTTCTCAAATTTACACCAAATTTGAGGAATCACAATAAACAGAGAGTGCAAAAGGATTGCCTATTTGAGTTGACAAACCCAACAAAAATCTCCCAACTTGGTTGCTTTCCCTAAATTTTCTCTCTAGATCTTCTCCAGAAAATTGGTGAAAATGATAGGCACTACACGAAAAGGGACTTTTAGCGACGAACATTTCCGTCGCTAAAAGTCCATTTTCCGTCGGAAACGACTTTTAGCGACGGTCTGTCCGTCGCTAAAAGTCCGTTGTAAAAAAGGCCGTCACTAAAAGATTAGCGACGGAAATTGGTGGTCTGTCGGAAAAAGTCAAACTTTTACCGACGGACTTTATTACTTTTAACGAAGGGTTTGTCTGTCGCTAAAGGTAATTTTCATATTTTTCAAATTTTTTTATTTTTTGATTTAAAAAAAATACTTTTAGTGAATGAATTTTTCCGTTGCTAAAGGTATTTTATGTAGTTCTCCTAATATTTAAAAAGACTTTTAGCGACGAAAAATTATGTCGCTAAAAGTACGTCGCTAAAAACTTCATCAATAAAAATTTCGTCGCTAAAAATTCATTGCCTAATAATAAAAACTATTAGCGACGGATAATCTGTCGTTAAATGTGGCTGAATTGTTTTACATTACTTTTAGCGACATAATTTCGTCGCTAAAAGGCCACAATAAGGTTAAAAAAAGGTTTTTTTTTTATTTTTATTTTCTTTAAAAATTAAAATTTGTTTATTAATAATTAAGATCTTAAGCATAACCATTAACCCGAAATATTATTACTCAATGCTGCGATTTCCAAGTATCTTTAAAATACATGGAGTACCTATCCCATGCGTCATTACTACTCATAACTACTATCATGACAAACATAACAGCGGTCAACCAAATTCACAACTCTTTTAACAATAGTTTCAACCACTAATATCTTAGGATGCTAATTGTCAATGATAATCTTAGTCATATGAAACCTTTAACCAAGTATTAGAACGCTTTTTGACAATGTTTGCAATATCCTCTTGGCAATCTTTGCAATATCCTCTTCCCACTCGACCATGATTTCTTGAGTATCCTTCAAGTCTGAGGTAGAACTGCATTACATTGCAAAACATTCATGTTCTATGCTGATAAAAGGAAATCAAATGTACTTAGAAAACATAAATTCATGAGTGTAAGGTACTGAAGGGGAGAAAGAGTATTGCAAAACATAATAAACGTCTGCTAATTAGATAAAACTTGCACCGCCAGGTATCCTCAAAGACAACTCTGCTTTAGAACCCAGGTTGAATATGGTTCCTTCCTGTCAACGCATGTTATGAACTTCGGAGGTTAGCTGAAACAAAAGGTCACAGATTGATATTAAACCAACCAAGTACCAAAGCAAATGCAATGAAAAAAGGTTCACTTTTGTACTTAAAAAAATTCAAAAGGATAACCAAGGTCTAAATTAGAAAACCTAGACCTACCGAATTTTTCCTTTTTTCATTAAGTCCTTCATTAACCATTGTAAAACAAACAATCATCTTAGAATCTTAAGAGTTAAAACTCAACAAAACTAAATTAAACATGATCAAGTTACCAGCAAACTCTCAGGGATCTTCCTGTTCTTACATAACAACTTGCTCCTTTGGGGTAATTAAATTGAAACAAATCAAAGAGCAGTAATTTCAGGATTTAAGGGTGATGTGCTCGAATAACATCCCAATCGTATGAAGAGATATATCACATAGTTGACCATATAAACAAAAAATAATTCTAGATCCTAAGCACTCGATTCACATAATTTACCCTACTCGAAGTAGTGATAGTAAAAAAATTAGACCACACACACTACAAAAACACACAGAATAACTCAAAATTACATACATTTTGGCCGTTGTATCACTTGATTGCAAAGATCATTAAGGAGATCTAGGAGGTGGGCGGCGGATGCGGGGAGATGGGCAGCAGACGCGGCGTGGGACGTAGGCGGCAGACGCGGCGTGGGACGTAGGCGGCAGACGCGGCGTGGGAAGGGGGAGGGGAGGCGGTAGCACGAGTACTGTGTGGGTGGGATGTAGGCCGCAGAAGTGAGTGAGAACAGAGAGATAGAGAGAGAGAGAGAGAGAGAGAGAGAGAGAGAGAAAGGAGGGGAAAAGTTGTGCGGCTGACGGAAAAGAAAAAAGGGCTAGGGTTTTATCCTTTTAATAACTTTTAGTGACGGATTTCTAGCCGTCGCTAAAAGTCCGTCGCTAATTAGTATAAAAATATTATAAATATAAACTTTTAGCGACGGAATAGTTCCGTCGCTAAAACTCCGTCGCGAAAATTATTTTAAAACTATTTTTTTATTACAAAAATAGAAAAAATAAGAAAATCACAATTAGTAACAGAATTTTCGTCGGTAATAATCCGTCGGTAAAAGTCCGTCCTTAAAGACCTTTACCGACGGCACTTTCCGTCAGTAAAATTATTAGCGACGGACTTTTAGCAACGGATAAATCCGTCGCTAAAAGGTACTTTTAGCGACGAATTTCATTCTGTCGCTAAAAATCCGTCGCTAAAAGGCCTTTTTCTTGTAGCGAGGGTTCCATTTGTTTTATAAGACTTCAATAAAGAAGCCATTACCCATTCAAACTAGGCAATTGCCCCATGCCACTTAAAGAGACCCAATGGGTCACCTCATGGGTGAGGATCCCTGTATACTTAACAATCTCCCCCTCAGAACTTATGAGAGGAGGGAATCCAAACACGACCACTCACTTGGGATCCATTTCGGCAAGCTCCTTGCAAAGCTTAAGCTTCTCTCTAGGAACCACATTTGTCATCATGTCAGCTGGATTCTTGTCTGTGTGGATTTTTTCTAGTTTCAACAACTGATTTTTTATCACCTCGCGTATCCTATGATAATGAATATCAATGTGCTTCGTGTGAAAATAGTATGTGGCATTTTTGCTCACTTCTATAGCACTCTGAATATCACAATGAACTACATACTCCTCTTTGTTCAAACCTAACTCTCGGAGAAAGCGTTTGAATCACAACATTTCTTGACTAGTCTCAGTAATGGCAATGTACTCAGCCTCTGTCGTAGATAAGGCAACACATTTCTACAGTATAGACTGCCATGACACAGCTCCCCCTGCAAAAGTAAATAACAAACCCGGTATAGATCTTTTACCATCAAGGTCACCTGCCATATCTAAATCTGTAAAGCCTTGGAGTAGAACCCCTTAACCACAAGCACAAACTTAAATTACCCTTTAAGTATCTAAAAATCCATTTGACAGCTTCCCAATGCTTTCTACCAGGATTAGAGAGATATCGTCTCGCAACACTAACTGCATGAGTAATGTCTGGACGAGCACAGACCATTGCATACATAAGACTCCTTATTGTAGACGAGTAGGGAACCATTGCCATATCTTCTCTTTCTTCATTGGTCAAGGGACATATATTATTGCTCAGCTTAAAGTGACTAGCAAGGGGAGTGCTAACTGGCTTAGCATCTCTCATGTTGAACTTTGCAAGCACTCATTCAACATATTTCTCTTGCGACAACATAACTTCCTTGCTTTCCTGTCACGGGTAAATTTCATACCCAATATCTGTTCCGCATTCCCTAAGTCTTTCATGTCAAAAGACTTGAACAAATCATCTTTAAGTTGATGAATCATGTTAGCATCTTGGCCAACGATCAACATATCATTCACATAAAGTAAAAGAATAATGAAGTTACCATCTAGGAATTTCTTCACATAAACACGATGATCAGCTGCAGTTCTCTTATATCCACAAGCCACCATGAATGAATCAAACTTCTTGTCCCACTGCATTGGTGCTTGCTTGAGGCCGTAAAGACTTTTCTTCAATTTGCAAACCATGTGCTCTTTCCCTTTAACTTCAAATCCTTCAGGTTGGTGCATATAAATCTCTTCCTCCAAATCCCCATGAAGAAAGGCAGTCTTGACTTCTAACTACTCAAGCTCAACATCCATGCTAGCCACTAACCCCAAGACTACTCGAATAGAGGTCATTTTTCACAATCGGAGAAAAAATCTCTTCAAAGTCAATGCCTTGCTTCTGCCCTACGCCCTTGACAACTACTCTTGCCTTGTACTTCACTAGCTTCTCTCCATCTTTCTTTAGCTTGAACACCCATTTGATTCTCAAGGCTTTCCTACCTTTAGGAAGTTTTACCAACTCATAAGTGTCATTTTTCTACAAAGAATTCATCTCTTCTTCCATTGCTTTCACCCATCAATTCTTGTCTTTATGAGTTTGAGCTTTTTGGAAGCTCTCTGGCTCCCCTCATCAGTAAGTAAAATATACTCATTGGGTGAGTATCTAACTGATGGCACACGTTCTCTAGTAGACCTCTATGTCTAAAGCACCATAATCGCTAGGGGTCCCTAATGCTCCCTCTAATCAAGACCCTCCGTCTCTAGCTCAACTTTAACACCATCTGTTATGGAATATCTATCTCAGAAGCTTCTTCGTTAACCTCTTCCCCGTCTGTAGCATCTGGAGATGAAGAAAGTACTGGTGCGAGGTCAAGAGCTCTCACATTCTTAGGTTGTGTCTGTTTCTCCAAGTGTGCCAAATTTTGATTCTCTTGAAATACCACATCTCTGCTTCTGAACAACTTCTTCTGTTCGGGATCCCACAACCTGTATCCAAACTCTACATCTCCATAACCACGAAAATGCACGGAATTGACTTGTCATCAAGCTTCGATCTCTGCTCCTTTGGTACATGTGCAAATGCCTTGCACCCAAACACCCTCAGATAGAAGTAGGAGACACCACTCAATTTCCACACCTTCTCTAGAATCTCAAAATCTAATGGAGACCTATTGATAAGGTAACAAGTAGTGCGAACAGCTTCACCCCAAAATGACTTCGGAAGTTTGGACATATTGAACATGCATCTGACTCGCTCCACTATAGTGTGGTTCATTCTGTCTGCTACACCATTGTGCTGGGGTGTGCGAGTAACTGTCTTCTCATGCCGTATACTGTGACCAACACAATATGCTTCAAAATTATTTGCACTGTACTCTCCTCCATTTTCTGTGCGAAGGCACTTCAATGATTTTCATGTCTCTCTTTCAACCATAGCATGAAACTTCTAAAAATACTGGAACACTTGGTCTTTTGTTTTCGAAAAATAAACCCACACGTTACGTGAAGGGTCATTAATGAAAGTCAAAGTACTTGTTTCCTCCTATTGATTCAACCTCAATAAGACCACAAACATCAGAGTAAACCAAATCTAACAACTTAGATTTTCTTTTCAAAGAGGAACTAAATGAAACTCTATGATGTTTGCCAAATAAACAATAATCACAAGGGTTCAAAACATTACCATTGGCAAAAGGAATAAAAGACTTCTTTGCCAGAATCTGCAAGCCTTTTTCACTCATGTGGCCAAGTCACTTTTGCCATAAGTTCAGTGACGACTCATTTTCAACCGCATTCAATCCATTAGAACACACCTTAACATAGGTCTTGTACAAGGTACAACAAGCAGCCCCTCTTGCAACTACCATCGAACCCTTAGTGAGCTTCCATTTTTCATTGCCATAATAATTTTCAAAGCCTTGTCTATCCATAGCTATTCCTGAAATCAAGTTGAGACGCAAATCTGGAATGTGTCGAACATCCTTCAACACAACTATGCAACCAACAATTGTCTGAATGCACACATCACCTACTCATACAATCTTTGACTGGCTTATATTACCCATCCTCACAACCCCAAAATCACATGCTTTGTAAGTTAAGAAGAATTCCTTCCTGGGAGTAACGTAGTATAAGGTCGATATATCAACAACCAACTCAATAGCCTGATCCAAAACATGCAAGCAATCTTCCTCACCAACAGAAAGTACTACCACATCTTCATAGACACTGGCCGTAGTGTTCTCGTCTGGCCTTCTTCCCCTTGTCACCATTTTTTTGCTCTCGCTTCCAAATACGATAATTTCTCTTCAAGTGGCCTTCCTGTTTACAATGGTAACAAACAAATGACTCTTTCGAATCATCTCATCCTTTAGACTTAACTTTGGCACCTCAGCTTTTACTGCGATTCTTATACCCCTTATTTCCACATTTGTGCCACTGTCTGCCCCTGTTCTTGGTGACAAGAGTCTATGATTGATCAGCACCTACATCCTGTGCCTTTCTTCTTCATTTAACATGTTATATTTGACCATGCTCAAAGTTAGCTTCCCATTAGGAGCAGAGAGATACAGCTAATGTCTCCCAACTGTCCGGTAATGAACTCAAAAGCAACAAGGCTTGCATCTCATCATCTAAATTCATCTCCATTGTTGTCAACTGATTGACCAAACTCTCAAAATCACTCAAAGGCTCAGTAATAGAATTTCCATCTTTGAATTTTAAATTCATTAACCTTTTAATTAAAAAGGCTTTATTCTGAGCCATTTTCCTCTCATAAAGCGACTCCAACTTTTTGCACAAAGTCTGGGCATTCGCCTCTTGAGTCACAAGGTGAAATACAATGTGGTCAATCCATTGCCTAATTAACCCAACAGCTTTTCTATTTAATTTCTCCCATGATCTAGCATCCATATCTTCAAGTTTTGAACTATCTCCCTCAATCAGGTCCTATAAATCTTTGCAAAATAAAATATCTTCCATTCTTGGCTTCCAAATTGAATAATTTGTACATGTAAGCTTTAACATGGCACCTGCCGAATCCTCCATTCAATTCACACAGACAATTAATACAAAGAACCAGGCTCTGACATCACTTTATTGTCCAACTCAATTGTCACAGTGAATTCAGTATCAACAATAATAATATAATATGAAAAGCAAGCCAAACCCAGATAATAATATGATGCAATCCTAAATAACAACAAACAACCACAAGACACAAAGATTTAACGTGAGGTTTATCCGTTATATCAACAACTTGCAATACAATGGGTCTTCTCAAATTTACACACCAAATTTGAGGAATCACAATAAATAGAGAGTGGAAAAGGGTTACCTATCACTCTTTTGTTGACGAACCTAACAAAAATCTCCCAAGTTGGTTGCTCTCCCTCAATTTTCTCTCTAGATCTTATGTAAAAAATTGGAGAAGATGATAGAGTTCTATTTATTTTATTAGACTTCAATAAAGAAATCATTACACACTCAAACTAGGTAACTCCCCATGTCACTTAAAGAGACCCAATTCAAATGGTCAACTCATGGGTGAGGACACCCGAATACCCAACATATAATTAAGACTTCTAGGCCTAAGGTAAGGTTTATCCGTTTGAGCATTTGACACGTAAAGTACTCTCAAACATGATTGAAGTAACTCACTCCACGCACTACAAGAAAAGACGTTTTTTGGGACGGATTTTCAGCGACGAAAGTGTTTCCGTCGCTAAATGAGCTTTCACTGACGGATAATTCCATCGGTAAAAATTACGTCGTTAAATACTATTAGCGACGGAATCTGACGTCGAAAAATGTTTTTGGCGACAAAATTTTGCCGGCGGTCTTTTAGCGACGGAACTTTCGTCGCTAAACTTTTTTTAGAATTTTTTATTTCCGAGGGTTTAATACAAAAATTTAAGCGACGGAAAATCACCGTCACTAAAATTCCGTCGATAAAAATACGACCTTTACCGACAGACTTTTAGCGACGTTTCATTTCGTCGCTAAAAAGTCTTTATTAAGTCCCCCAAATCTGGTTTTCCTCTCTCCCCTTTTCTCTCTTCGAATGCTCTGAGTTCTCACCGCCGGCAATCCCACGGTGCCCCACCTCCACTGCCCCGTTCTCACCTCCACGATGCCCACCTCCGGTGACACCTCATCCTCCCCCCAACGCTGCGTGACCAATATATCCACCTCCACTGCTGCCGCGCCACCAACACCGCCGCCCTGGACTGCTGCCGGCAATAATTACCCGTCAGCCTCACTTAAAAGGTATGATTTCGATCTTCCAACAATTTTAATTTTGAATCTGTATATAGTTTCGTACGATGACTACAGTGGGGTGTGATTTTGATATTCATCCATGTTTTTTCAGTGTGCAATTTGGATTTGGTTTCATTTTTAGATTGTAATTTTAGCTTGGATATGCCAAACACCTTGAGATGCTGATGATGCATAATATGTAGAATACTAGATTGATTGTTGTCTAGTCCAACTTTATGTAGTAAACTAATTATAAGGGGAGTACACTAATCATAAAATCAGATACGAACATACCATATTCCTCCATTCATTTCTACTACATTATCTTGACAATCTAAGATTTTCTTTGTCCTTAATCACTAAGATGTATTTCTACTACACTCGTGCCCAGCTCCATCAGGTACTCTACACCCCAGTACCTCGGACCCGCAACTAAAGCACAAAACCACAGTTGGGGCAAAACATAGCAAGTGTGTAAGACATAAAGCTGAGATTCCTGCCTTCTTACTTGTAATTCGAAGTAAAAAAAAGAAATACCTTCAGTCACAAACCAATGCCTTAACGCCATAGATTCTAAGAATGACGTAGGTATTGATCAACAATTTCATCACCTTCAGATCTTGTACTCTACCAATCGAGGGTGTGGAGTGTGGTAGATTTACCACCAGCCCAATCAGGCCCTAACCTAAAAAGAGTGTAAGACACAGAGCGGAGGTAAATATCACATGGGTGCAAACTGCAAAGCTGGAAAAGTCCAAACAAAACTTTTATGTGCTTAAAAGGATGAGCACCCAAAGACTGGAAAAGTTAAAACATAACTTTTCTCTACTGATAAGAATGAGATTAAAAAGTCTAAATAATAGTATCCTAAACTTTCTACGGCTCAATGATACTGAACTTGAATTGAGATACCTGCGAGTGTTGAAAATATGAAATAAAATAGAAGAAGTATGTTCATGAAATGCTCTTTAAAGGTTGTATGATGGGCTATATCTTTTATTATACTTCAACTTTTAGCATTGCTATAGGGTAAGCAATTAATGGCTGATGCTTTAGGTAACTAGGTTGCTATAGAGTAAGCAATTCATGGCTGATTCTTGGTTTCCTGATTTGATTAGATTAGACAAGTTACAAGAGAGACCACTAATCTGAAATTCAAGGAATAGTGGGGACACCTAAATTGAAATAATTGAACCCCCTAATTGAACACTAAATTGAATGCCCCAAATCAACCGAACCCTAAATTGAATCAATAGAACCCCCTAATTGAACCCTAAATTGAAGTAATTGAACCCTAATTAAACCCTAAATTGAATGCCCTAATCGAATCGAACCCTAAATTAAACTAATTGAACCCCTAATTGAACCCTAAATTGAATGCCATAATCCAACTAAACCCTAAATTGAATGCCCCAAATCAACCGAACCCTAAATTGAACTAATAGAACCCCTAATTGAACCCTAAATTGAAGTAATTGAACCATAATTAAATCCTAAATTGAATGCCCTAATCGAATCGAACCTTAAATTAAACTAATTGAACCCTAAATTGAATGCTCTGATACAATCAAACCCTAAATTGAAATAATTCAAGCGCATCGGATATGTGCATTTTGAACAATTTTTTCCCATTTGAACATTGATGATTTGTTTAATAATTTTAGGTTGTTAATTGTGCATTTGAGAATTGTGATTATTAATCGATGATTTTAGGTTGTTAATTGATGATTTTAGGTTATTAGCTGTGCATTTGAAGTAACTGAGATTATTAATTGATGAGTTTATGTTGTTAATTAATGATTTTATATTGTTAATTGTGAATTCAGTATTTGAGGTATTGAGATTTTTATCGGAGGATGAGACCCAATTGGATTGAATGTGTAATTTTTGTTAATTTTTATTGCATTGAGCATTTTGAGACTTGAGAATTGAGATTGTTGTCGGAGGATGGGAACCAATTGGATTGAGATACATGTTAATTAGTACAGACACGGACACCACGTCTGATCGACAGTGTCCGACATTTAAAAAATAAATCAACGTATGTCGATATGTCCGGAGGTGCGTGTCGGATGTGTCCGGAGGCGTCGGACACGTGTCCAGAGGTGTCAGACACGTATCGGCTACCATTTCGACACCCTATATGAGGTGTTGGAATTGAGATTGTTGACTTTGCATTAAATTTTGGGTTAATTAGGTTAACGCGACATTTTTGGCATGCACCCCCTGGAATCTCATCGTGGCTCCAGCACTGACTATAATTAGCCCTAATTAGTCCTGATTAATAATATTTTAATAAATCAATTAACCCTAATTAGCTCTAACGAGCCTAATTAGTTATAATTAACCCTAAGAACCTAATGAAAATCTAATTAGTTGTAATTACCCCAAATTAGCCCAAATGAACCCAATTACGCGCATATTGATTATAGTTAGCCTAATTAGTCGTAATTTGCACTAACATAACCCAATTAAGCCTAATTAGCGCTAGTTAGGAATAATCAACACTGGCACAATTAAACCCTAATTAAGACTAAATAACCCTAATTAGTCCTAATCAACCCTAATTAGCTATAATTATCCGAAACTAGCTCTCATTAACATTAATTACTCCTAACATAACCCAAGTAAGCCTAATTAGGACTAATCAGCACTACTCGGCACAATTAAACCCTAATTAGGACTAAATAATCCTAATTAGTCATAATCTAACCTAATTAGCTATAATTAATACTCGTAATTAACCCTAATAACCCAGTTAGCCCTAATTAGCCCTTATACATCCCATAATTACTCCATATTGCCCAGAGATGGTTCAATTACTTGTTGTTTACAAATCCTGCCTTCTTTATATTAGTTGTTATTTTGAGAAGTCCATTGGCAACGAGATGGTTCAACTCGTTGCCAACGAATTCTATTTAATGTGGAATTGGTAACATATGTAACGATCTTTCTACATTTTTGATATTTCGAAAAGATTCTTGCATATGTTATCAATTTCTGAACGCATGCATGCATAAAAACCCTTAGTCCCCGTTCAAAGGTACTCATTACAAAGTAATGCTTTGTAATGAGCCTTTGGATGTCCAGTTTGGACAATTTGGAAAAGCTAATTGTTTATAAAATATTGTTTTGACTCATGCTTTGTGTTCTATGTCGTGGATATTTGGTACACGTTCTCGTGTGTTTCTCCGGGTGCATACAGATCTGGTGTTCTAACATCCGTCAAACCTTGCAAGGCAAGGTTAGATGAATGTTAGAACACCTAATCGATGTCGTGTACTTGGAGAAATGTGGGGAGATACTGCCGAATTTTTTGCAGACACGGGACTAAGCATGAGTTATTCATTATTTTATAAACATGTGCTTTTCTGAATGGGATAGGACCACTACTTGTTAGAGAATGGAGGGGAAATATATAGACATGTTGTAATATTCATGCATTCATATTTACATCGGCAATGCCTAATGACTGGTCATAATTGAAGGTGGTATACAGTACGATAATTCAGTCGTTATGTCAGTCAATCGAAGTTGGATGAAAAGGAAGAATACTGAAGATTTTGAGTGTCGTGTTGACGAATTTTTCGACTTCGCTTATGCGCATCCTGCACATGTTGACCTTGATAAGATAAGGAGTATGTGCGGGAGAGGTGAGTTGTTGCATTGGCGAAAAAGAATTGAAGTAAAATGACATATTTGTCGGTACGGTTTTATGGGTGGGTACATAAGGTCGACGCAGCACGGGGAAATGATAGTATTGTCGTCCAACCCGGCTAGTCAAACTGAAGTTAGGGAGGAGGCACGATATGATTACCGAGATATGATTATGGATGCTGGGCATGCTAATGTTGACTAGGGTAACGACGGTCCACAACAGCCGAACGAGGGGGCTTATCAATTTTATGAGTTGTTGAGAGCTACAGAAGAGCCACTGTGGGATGGAGCTCCGAAACACACACGACTATCTGCGGTTAATAGGTTATTACAGTTGAAATCAGACCACGGGCTGAGTGAGAAATGTTTTAACGAGTTTGTTACCTTAATCAAAGAAATACTACCCGAAAGTGAAAAGCTACCGCCATCGTACTATGACGCGAAGAAGATGATGAGGAAACTTGGGTTGAGCTATGAGCGGATAAATGCGTGCAATAACGATTGTGTATTATTCTGGAAAGAGAATAAGGAGTCATCACGATGTCCAGTATGTGATCATTCGAGGTACAAACCGGACAAAAGGAAGAAGAAAAATATTGCATGAAAGATATTGCGATATTTTCTGGTCACAGCACGGCTTCAGAGAATGTACTACTCATCCAATACGGTTGAACATATGAGGGCTCACCGTGAGACTCGTAGCAACGATGTCGATGTGCTGACACACCCAGCTGATGGAGAAGCGTGGAAGGAGTTTGACCTTAGGCATCCAATCTTTGCTCATGAGGTTCAGAATGTTAGACTTGGTCTTGCAACCGATGGGTTTAACCCTTTCGGTTAGTCTAGCACACCTTACTCATGTTGACCTGTTATTATTGTCCCACACAACCTTCCACCAGGGATGTGTATGAAGAAATTGTTCGTGTTCTTGTCGTTGCTTACTTCGGGGCCGAAGAGTCCTGACAAGGACATAGATGTGTATTTAAGGTCGTTGATTGATGAGTTAAAACAGTTATGGAATCATGGAGTCGAAACATATGATGCATCCCTTAAACATAATTTTCAGATGAGGGCTGCTTTGATGTGGACTATACATGATTTCCCCGCATTGGGAATGACGTGTGGCTGGAGCACACATGGGAAGCTAGCATGCCCTGCTTGTATGGGCGTGAACCCCGGTCATACGTTAAAGCACGGCAGAAAGGCCTCGTGGTTCAGATGTCACCGTAAGCTTTTGACGGGACAATCGAGCGTGAGTTTCTCACACTGTACTACCAATTTGGTAAAGACGTACTCTTACACCTGCAGACACTTGATATTGACATACCACACGGCAAGGGTGTGTCAGTTCGGAAGATTCCAGAGTACGGGAAAGAGCACAACTGGAGAAAATTTTGTATCTTCTGGGAGTTAGCCTACTGGAGGACGCTCGTTATCCGAAACAACATGGATGTGATGCATATTGAGAAGAACTTTTTTGATAATGTGTTCAACACAGTGATGAATGTCAAGGGCAAATCGAAAGATCACCTTAAAGCGAGAAGGGATCTACAACAGTTGGGTGTACGCCGTGAATTGCATCCTCGGACAGTCAGTGGGAGGATGATACTTCCGAAAGCACCTTACTGTCTAGACAAGAAACAAGTGGAGAAGGTCTGTCAGTGGGTTAAGAATTTGAAGCTTCCGAATGGGTTTGCGTCCAACATATCTCGTTGTTGCAATGTATTGGAATGCAAGTTCCAAGGGATGAAGAGTCACGACTGCCACGTATTCATGGAGAGATTCATTCCTATTGCCTTCCGGGGACTGTTGCCACGGGTTGTTTGCGAGACTTTGACTGAATTATCTCATTTCTTTCGAGATATATGTTCTTCTACGATCCGGGTGAGTAACATGGAAGTGCTTGAGAAGAACATTGTGGTGACGATTTGCAAGCTGGAGAAAATCTTCCCACCTTCGTTCTTTGATTCAATGGAGCATCTGCCTGTTCACTTGGCATATGAAGCTAAGATGGGTGGACCCGTGCAATATCGGTGGATGTATCCCTTCGAGAGGTAATCTTTAAATTGTTACAGTTGTTCGTTTACACTTAATGCGACACCTGTTATCATTGATATTCCACCTAACTCGATTCGCTAAACTTCTAGGTTCATGTTCCATTTAAAGAAAAAAGTCCGCAATAAGGCTCGGGTTGAGGGCTCAATTGCGGAGGCTTACGTAATGGAAGAACTTGTAAACTTTTGTAGTCAATATTTCGGGCCTGATGTTGGTACAAGGTTAAATCAACTAGGCCGAAATGATCCCGGATCAAGCACAAATTTGGAAGGGCAATTGTCAATATTCAAGCAGTCAGGTAGTCCGTTCGGCCGAACGTATACTCGATGGCTAACGGATGAAGAGTACAGTGCTGCAACAATATATGCCCTTCTAAATTGCGATGAAGTTTCGGCATTCGTTGAGTAAGTTAAAGTCTTAATTCACTTACATTGTTGTACATAATTGAAAGTGTGTGTTAAGCGAGTCAACTATATTGGTTTGCAGTGAGTTCGATGCGGAATCTTTAATCACTGATCCCGCTGGACTTGAATCTCATCGGAAATCACAATTTGTACAGTGGTTCAAAAGACGTGTAAGATTGTTTAACGAAATTATATTATGTGTTATATACAGTTCTGTGGCCAATTAGTATACTGATTTATCCTTAATTTTTACCGTCATCTACAATAGGTTCAGTCAATGGATAGACCAGTGGCCTCCTGCTTGAAATTACTAGCTGAAGGCCCTAACAAACAAACATCCTGTTACGGAGGCTATATCATCAACGGGTTTAGGTTTAACGTAAAAGATGATGACCGAACAAAACAAACCCAAAACAGTGGAGTCTTGGTCAACGGCGACTGTTATGCCGAGAATTGCATGGACTTTTACGGAGAGCTAGATGAGATTGTTGAGCTAACATATCTGGGTTCCCAAAACCGCCTGGTAATGTTCAAGTGTACGTGGTTCGATGTCACATGCAGTAGAGGAATCCGTGTTAGCTCTCAAGGGATTGTAGATGTCAATGTCAAGTCAAGACTTGCATCAGACGAGCCCTTTGTGTTTGCTAGTCAAGCTGTACAAGTCTTTTACGCGGAGGACGTCGCCAATCCCAAATCTCATTGGTATACAATTATCAAGTCCAAGAAATTGCCCGTGACATATGACAGTGAGCTAGACTCCTTTCAAGCCGACCAACCACGTGTCTTGTTCCCTGTTGAGGTCAACAACGAGGAGGACGATCTTCCTCTTCCAACAACACTTCATGTAGGAGAAGAAGTCGTAGATGATGACGCGGAAGACGTGGAAAGTGTTGGAGATGATGTGACCGAGTCTACTGATGAAGAGGATGAATTAGAAGATGAAGAGGACGACGAGTCCCACGAAGAAGAGGACGACGAGGAAAGTGATGAAGATGATGATGATTCTCAAACTGAAAATGATTGACTTGTAATGTTGTAACATCACGGGAAAAATGTAACATTTTAGAACTTGGTTCATATTGATGTGTTTTTGCACCTCCGTTCATATATATATATATATATATATATATATATATATAGTGCCGATGATGATTTCTGCCAAATTATTGTTTTTAACGTGTTAATGTCTTTGTAATTTATCTATATGAAGTCAGATATGGATAGGATACGGGCTATTCGTGGCCGGGCTGGACGCCGAGCTGCTTCCTCCCCGGTGGGTCCCACCTCGTCATTGCCCACTGATGACGAGGCACAGAGTGATCACGTACAGCAGATGGGGCCCCAGCTCCAACCGCCGCCCCAGTCCTAGCCGTCGCCCCAGCCCGACGCAGATTCATCCCACACGCGCGTTGATTCTCCTTCTTCCGTGGGTTCTACCTCAGGTATAGTTGATAACGGTGTTTAGTACATTTTCGCTAGCCTTATATTTAAAGTATATTTGAACTGTATTAATGTCTGTGTTTTGTAGGATCTCGACGAGGCCGTGGTCCGACACGCGGGGTACGCATCGACCCCCAGCGTAAACAGAGAGTTACGCTCACCCAGGAGGGCCTGTAAGTAAAAAAAATATCACATCATGCCTTATATTTAAAATTTTGGGGTGTTAATTTATATTTGAACTGTATTAATTAATTAATTTACTTCTTTGGCAGGATCCTGGAGAATCAGGCGAGGACGAAGATCGGCGTTCTTGTGAAGGGCCGATTCTTCGAGCCACGCCTGTACTGGAAGGACTGGGATGCCGCTGCGAGGGAGTCCCTATGGGAGGAGTGGCTGGTACGGTGAAGTATTTTTTTTTTTTTTTTTATTTGTTTAATTAGAGTTTGTTTTCTGTAGTTAATTTGTGTTATTGAATGCCTTATAGGAGGGGTTCACGTTTGACTCGCCTGAGCAGCAGGCACTGGGGCAGCAGGCCTTCTTTGCTTACATCGGCAAGAATTACCGCCGATGGCTCCACGACGCACGGGACCGGGCGAAGAAGATGCTGCCCGAGGGTGCCCCGATGACGGAGATGACGAGATATCCCCCACATTGGATATCTCCGACTGTATAGGGGGCAATGATAGATCGGTGGGCTGCGGATCCAGGTTGGGACTCCAAGAGTAAGAGCGAGGCCGAGAACAGACAGAACAGAGATCCGACGCACACGGGGGGGTCGGTGCCACACGACATCGTCCGACACTTGAATGCGGTCGAGCACCCGGATCTGGAGGAGGATGAGGTCGTAGCTCTGACGTATAATCAGACGCACGTGCGGAAGAAGGTCAAGGACGAGGCGCACCGGGCGGGCGACTATATTTCAGATATTGCCCGGCGGATCGATGTGAGTCAATTTGTTTAAGTTGTTAATTTTTTGTCTTTCTATCCTCAATGTCTGTTGCGTTAATTAATGCCCTAACATATCTTTAAATCACTGTTTTTGCAGGCCTCGTATGAACAGCTTAGGGGGTCCGAGCAGCAGTCCGGACAGCCATCAGCGTCCACTAGTACGGGTGCGAGTACTGGGGCGTTGAAGCGATGGCTGGATACGCCGGAGGTCGTCAATCGGCCGAAAGGCCGCATACGCGGCCTGCCTAGCACGACTGCTCGTGCCGTGATAGGAGCGTCCTCACCCCCCGCTGCCCCTCCACAGACACCGGCTCCTCGGCATCTGTTGGACGAGGAGGAGATCGCGCGCATTGCTACGGTGGTGTTGAGGATGATCAGGGAGCAGGATCGGCAGGGTACTGCAGCTGGACATGCCGAGTCGGCTTCGGATCAGCAGGATCCAGATCTAGGACTCAGCAACCCCTAATGAGCCCCTTCTCGTGCCCGGTCCCAGCTTCCCCCCCCCCCCCTGGCGCCTGGCTTGTACTCTCCTCCCCTCCCCTAACCGGCTGTATCCGGTTCCCAGTTTGTACATAATGAGTCTTTTTTATAATAAACATTTTTTATGATTGGTTATATATATTTCTTTGTGTATTGATTATTGCGCGTTGTTGTTGAGAAATGAAAATTTTATTACAGGTCTGGGTAATAGAAAAATAAATAAATAAATAAAAATTTTAACTTTTGGCGACGGATTATATCTGTCGCTAAAAGTGTTCCTACTATCAGTTTTTTAGCGACGGAATATTCCGACGCTAAATAAGATAGTTAGCAACGGAATATTTCGTCGCTAAAATATTTATTCTGTCGCTAATTTAACAAAAAAGAAAATAAATTAAAATACATAAAATATAATTAGAGACGTATATTCCGTCTCTAATTAATAAATAAATCCGTCGCAAAAACTTAAATATTACAGGACGGATTTGAAAATTTCGTCGCAAAACCATTAGTAAGGGCTTTTATACGAGGGACTTTTAGCGACGGTGAATCCGTCGCTAAAATAATTAGCGACGGATTTCCCCGTCGCTAAAAGCCTGTTTTCTTGTAGTGACTGTTTCTCACATAATATCGCCGGGTTGAGGTGGGATCGTCAATTCTTTTTACATAAAATTGCAAAGATAATTCGTTGCACTTAGCTTTTACTTTACTTTCAGCTGTACTATTTCAATAGGGAAAATGTACCCAAAATTATAATCTTAGTAATTTTTATAAGTTTTGCATTTGCACTTTAAGGAAATCATGGACCGGGGAGAACCTTGCGTAGGTAAAAGGTTGTGTATTTGTAAAGGTGAGTAGCTTCCGAAGATCCCAGGCACAAGGGCATCCAAAGAAAATTTAAACAAACACACACACACATACACTGAAAATTAACCACACCAAATAGGATCTTACACCACCATGCCACCACACACCAAAGGAAATCAACGATCGTGACGGAGGAAGGAAGAGAGAGGCGGAGTTGTGAGAAGTTGTTGGTCGCTAAGAGAGGAAGAGAGATGATATGGATCACCAAAAACATCATAAAGTGATTTATGCCACCTCACACCTTAGGAAATCGACGGTGTTAACAAAGGACAGAAGAAAGAGGCGGAGTTATGAGAAGGTGTTTGTCGCAGAGAGAGAGAGAGAGAGAGAGAATATTGACCATCAAAAACATCATAAATTTGATTTCCTTAATATGGACCACCAAAAACATCCAATAAACATTTTGGTTGATGGGTCGGCCATGCCGTTGACGCATAACAAGTTATAAACAACTAAAAATTCACAATGTAACCCCAAATATTTGTTCAACTCGGTTATCAAATCATACCTTCCCGCCACTATTTCACCATAGTGACCCAATAGACTCTTCGACTCAGTTACCAAAACATACTTTCAAGTTTATCACCTTCTCGACATTTTGGAAGATAAAGTATTGGAATAGTTATTGGTTGACCAAAGGGTAATTATCTTGGAAAATATTATCATAGATTGATAAGGTAATTATTGATAAGGTAATTGTTGGCGGAAATATGGTATGATTTCATGACTAAAAATAATATGACTTTGAGGCACGTTGTAACGTTTTCCTTAAGTTTATATTTGCCTCCCCCCCTCCCCCCCCCCTTCCCGAAATGGTATGCAGCGAGTAGAGGTGTCAATGGGCCGGGCTTGGGCCGGCCCAGCCCGGGCCCAGAGGGCCTCCAACGAAATCGGGCCAGGGCCGGGCCTGAAGGAGTGAAAATCGGGCCAGGCCTGAAACTGGTATACTTGGGCCCAGTCTAAGCCCAGGCCCTAGGCCCAATATTTAGGGCCTGACTTGGGCCGGGCCGAGGCCCAAAAAATTTTTTGTTTTTTGTTTCCCAACTTCTTGTTATTTATTTGTGTCGATGGTCAACAAGAATACATCAAATTAATTGGTTGAGATTGATACGTGTTAATTTGGTGTAATATTGACAAGTCTTTTTTGGCCTACTAACATTATAATTTATAAGTAGCATTTTTCGAAAGTTTGGTAAATAGAAAATGACAATTACATCTATCGAATTGCTTAATACAGTAGCTATTTAAATTTTCGCAAATGTTTGCATGGCATTTGATTATTGCAACAAAGAAGAACGATCATCATAATTAATGTTAAGATTTAATACTCATTCGATCATCGTTGGACACGCACACTTATATATAATAATGTGTGTGTATATAATAATATTAGGCCAAAAGAGGGGCATGTGTGTAGGGCCAAAAAAGGGCCAGAAATAGGGCCAAAAGGGGGCCAGTTTTTGGGCCAAAAGGGGGCCAGATTTCGGGCCAAAAGGGGGCCGGGCCGGGCCCGGGCCTGTTTCTCAAAAAATTCGGCCTGGCCCTGGCCCAAGCCCTAAGGGTTAGGGCCAGTCCGGGCCAAAAACGGGCCGGGCCGGGCCGGGCCAGCCCGCGGGCTGCCCGGCCCTTTTGACATCTCTACCAGCGAGTTGCCGACAAATATTCTCAAAGATACAACGAAGCGCACTAGTGAATATCGTTTGCACACACGATAATCACCCCACAGAAAAGCGTATGAAAATCCGGACAATATTTCTAAAGAAAAAAAAAAGGAATTCTTCAGAAATTGTTCTAGTGGAAGATCTGCATAAAAGAAGAAGAGGACTAAAGAAAGGCTAAGTTCTACGTGTCCAAAATTTAGATTTTTTGCTCTATTTATAGAGCACTAGTGACTGCTTATCAAGAGTCACACCCTTTCACCATGAACCCGTTCAATTTGAACTGTTGAATCAGAAACTCAAAAGATTAATGGTCTAGAATATGGACCCTTAACCACCTAGCTCCCAACGGTAGGTCTCTCCAAATCGGCACAACCCATCTGCCCAAAAGGTACAACCGCTCGGGTCTGACCCGATTTGTACAAACGTAACCGACCAGCTGTAACGGTTGGATTTGCCCTGATTTGAACAGCTGCACTAGTTCATCACACCTATCTAAACCAACGGCCCAGATTCAATCACGAAAACTTAAAGGCGTCTAATTGCGTCTCCGGATGATGCGTACGTGTGAAGTGCAAAGTGTGCCATCAAAACGCCACATTGCGCCTCACAGCCCATCGTCACGCTCAAACAAGCGCTCTTGTATACATGTGATAATTTCTCATATGGTGCTTCGCACGATACTCGGTGCACAAGTATACACCTTAGCGCATACCACATAAGTATATACGTAAGTAGAATTTCTTACTATATATCCACTTATTTTTTCAATTCCCTTTTATGCGGGAATCTTCCTTCTTTGCTTCTTCAACTACATAAAATGAAGCCAAAAATTAAAAAAATATTTTGAAAAACAGTAACAATCCTCCATTTTACAAAATATCAGAAGAATAAAAAACAAAAGCCTGATCTTATTATTCAATGAAGTATATGCATAAATGAAGATGTCTTACGACTTGAATCTTCACTAAGTGATTACATACACAAGGCTAATCTGAATATTTTGTTAGATAAACTTTGAACCACCGATCTTTGTTGAATAGCCTGTCACATATCCCACACGGAACTCCTATCCATACACAAATCCAAAAAAAAAAATAAACAGTCGAGGCTTTGCAATTTGTATCTTCTTTTTCGTGAGTGCTCTAGAGTTAAGCCCTTAAACTCGAGAGAAGCAGCTCCACTTCATACTCTCTGGTTAGATCTATCAAGAGTGTACCGTAACTAACACTTTAAAGAATGATCCTTTTATAGACTTAATAGAGCCTATTGCTCACTTTATTCTTCTCATAATAGTTACCAAGCATATACCTTTGGGATGACAACAAATTCCAAGTGCTTGCAATCACCTTTATTATGTAGTTTTGACTCGTTGAACTCAAAACTTGGTGTCAACAAGTGTTGAGTCCAGATTTCTATAGTTGGTGATCACTGAAATGGGATTGAGACCCATCCGTTGTGAAGTCCTAATAACCATTTGACTTGCAAGCCCTTTGGTTAATGGATCTGCCAAATTTTCCAATGACTTAACATGCTCCAATGAGACTACTCCTTCGGTAATCAACTGTCTCACATAGCTATATCTAAGACCAATATGTCTAGACTTTCCATTTTACACTTGATTAACTATCACACCTTATTGATATTGGTGCCATAGGTTTAGGCTATAACAGAATTTCCAAAAGTAAATTCCTTAGCCATCTGCTTCCTTGCCCCTGCAGCTAAAGCAAGAAACTTTGCTACCATGGTAGAACCAGTGATGCAAGTCTGCTTCTTCAAATCCTATGATATTGCGCCCCCACCAAGTGTAAAAATCCTTCCACTTGTTGAAGTATAATCCTCCTGATTTGTAATCCAATTGGCATATGTGAACCCTTCCAAAATAGAAGGATACCCATTGTAACATACACCAAAATTCATGGCTTGTTTGAGGTACTTAAAGACCCTTCACACTGCATTCCATGCATATTAGTAGGACAGATAGTATATCTACTAAGTTTCTCTACTACATAAGCAATATCCGGTCTAGTACAAGTCATGGCATACATTAAACAACCTATTACACTTGCATATTCTAGTTGTCTCACAGCTCTACAATCGTTGGGAGACAATACTTGATACTTGTTAGTGATGTACAAGACGATGAATTTGTTAGTGATGCACTTGTCAGCCCTCCCCAGCCGCATGAAGTCGAGCCTTTGCCTCCAGAAACTTTGGGCAGAAGGTAAGTCCTTGTCTCTTGTTAACAACGAAGTCAACAATTTCATGGTAGAGAAGTACCTGCCAAAAGTGAATCTGTACTTGTTAGAATCATCATATAATTTGCATGCAGGCACAAAAAATGTGTGTTAGCCTGGATGGTCATGGGGATGGACTATGTCAGTGAAATAATTTTGACCTTTGGGTGGGTTAATTTCCATAGTGCAGTTGAGAAGTTCTAGTCAATGTCAAGTCTATTTTCCTTGAAATTGGAATGATGTGAAAAGAAAGAGCCCAAATAAAAACATTAAATTAGAATGGTAGAAAGATATGTGGCTTAGTAAGAGACAATAAACTATGCACGCTCTCTCTCAATTGTGACATAATATTCACTCAAAGGGTTGTTGCCTCATTCAACTAAAATATCTCAAAGGGGAGTGATACCTCAGGTCCAATTAAACATGACGCTTGCTCCAATAAGTATTGTTGTTTCAACAAGTGAACTAGGCAAATTTGGTCGTTATTTTATCAGGAATAGTTCACTAAGAGTTCTTGGGCTCTTTGTAAATGGTCGTTGTTATATATATATATATATATATATATATATATATATATATATATATATATATATTATAATTGAACAAAAAATATATACAATATTGTCCAACTGTGAACCAAATATAACAGGGGGCGAGGAAAAGAGTAGGAGGTAGATAAAAATAGGGAATAGGAGGGGAGCACAATTCTAGGAGTGCAGGGGAGGGGAAGAGGGGGAAAGGCTCAGGGCTCATCAAGACTGGGATCCGGACCTTGATCGTCGTCGTCCATAGGGGTACAGTCATCAGGATCCAGCTCTGGTTGGGAAGCAATAATGTCATTCATTAAATACACGCACGCATTCTCATTAGTAATTGTGTATTGTGTTTATTCATGTATATATTGACTTCATAAAATTATTGTTTTGTACCTCATCCTCCCTGATCATCCTGCCAGCTCTCAAGCAATGCGACGAACATTTTTTGGGTATAACTGTTGTTCCGCAGTCATTGTCTGTGTTTGTGCTTGTGGAATGGCAGTAGGGGGTGGGGACGCTCCCATCACGGCACGTGCAGTCACACTGGTAGGCCGCATAAACACATTTTCCTTCTATTGTCGACCCCCGATGTATCCAACCACCGCTTCAATCCCCTGGTACTCGTACTCATACTCGTGAAATCTGATGGCTGACCAGACTACTGCCCAGTCATTCTAATCTATCCATACAAGCCTACAAAATAGTGATTTGACATTGAAGACATAAATACAATAGACATTGAAGACATTATCAAAACTTTAACTATAGATATGTTAATTTGGAACTTACATTGATCTATTGAGCAACCTGCAAACGAACTCCCTCACCGGATATGCATCATCCTTATCTGTATCCCTGATGTGCCTCTGAGAATACGTCATGGCATACGCCTGATCCTTCTCTAGGTGCAGGTTTTTCTTTGCATTCTTTTGTCGGATGATGTCGTGAGGCACTGACCCTCCCGTGTGTAGGATCCTGATACTTTTTGTTAGCCTTCCCATTCCTACTCTTTAGCTCTCAAGATGGATCAGACATCAACATATCAACCATCTGCCTCCATACAAATGGCGAGATCTAGTGAGAGGGAAACCTCTTCCACTCTTCCTTCGATGTACCCTTTGACACCAACTTTGTACCCTGCTTCCGTGCGTTGTGTAGCCATCACCTATAAGTTTAGCTATGTACACAGAAAAAGCCATATGCCCCAATGCCTGTTCCTCATACGACTCAAACTTGACCCCCTCCTGCAAGGCATCCAATTACACTATTATGATTACATAATTACACAATTAGTACGATTAGTTTAATAATAAGGTACTAATTAAAAACAATTAGCTAACAATTTATCAAACCGTACCAGCCAATCCTCCACAGTGCCTCCCTCCTCCCAGCATCCCAATCCTTTATGTACAACAATGGCTCAAAGGAGTGGCTCTTCACAAGGATGCCGATCTTCGTAATCGCCGGACGCTCTAGGATATTGATAAAGAATATCATTAATGATATTAAATAAGTGAATAGTAATAACTATCAAAATCATTAAAGTGCCAAGTACTGCATTATGTGATTTTTTACTTACTAACCATCATCGGTGAGAGTGACTCGATGTTTTCGCTGAGGATCGATGTGGACCCCGTGTGTGGATCTACGACCTTGACAAGATCCTAAAAAATACCAACATTAATGCAGTTCAAATATAATTGAAATATAAGGTAGACACGATGACTAAATGCTAATATCAAATATACCTGATTTGGTCGAACCCACTGAATAAGGAGAACCAGCATGCGGCTAGGAGGGCTCTGCCTGAAAAGGCTACTGGGGATGGGGCCAGGCTTGTCGGATGCTTATGCTATGTGCCTTATTGTCAGCCGGCAATGCCAAGGACCCAGCCACCGGCGTGGATGCAGCTCGACGTCCACCGCGACCATAATGGATTGTAATATATCCATAGTTGATAACAGAAACTTACATTAAATATTATGTTAGTTTATAGATTCTTTACAATGAACCGGACGAACGAGTAAGTTAACATATTACTATGGAGTGATCAAGTATAGGTCACATTGGGAAGATGACTTTGTTATATCATAAAATTAAGTGAAATATTTAAGTCACTTGTTAGAAGTCATGAACATTACAATATTACAAGTCAATCATCTTCATTTTTAAAATCATCATCATCTTATTTTTTAGACTCATCGTCCTCTTCAACTTGTAATTCATCCTCTAGTAGACACATCCTCATCATCTTCAACACTTTCTACATTTCCTTTCATCATCTACAACTTCTTATCCTAGACGAAGTGTTGGTTAAAGAGGAAATTCGTCCTCCTTGATGCTCACTTGAACAGGTACCAAGACAAGTGCTTGGTCGGCTTGATAGTTGTTAAGCTCACGTTCATAGGTAACCGGCAATTTTTTGGACTTGATAACTGTAAACCAAGGAGATTTAGGATTTGCAACATTTTTCATGTAGAATACTTGTGCAGCTTGACTAGAAAACACAAATGGTAATGCAAGTCTTGGCTTAATGTTGACATCTTCAATTCCTTGTGAGCCGACATGCATTTCTCTACTGCATGTAATATCAAACCATGTACACTTGAACAATACCAAGAGGTTTTGACTACCTAGATATGTTAGCTCAACAATCTTATCCAGCTCTCCATAAAAGTCCATGCAATTCCCGTCATAACAGTCGTTGTTAATCAAGACTCCACTCTTTTGGGTTTGTTTAGTTCGGTCATCATCTTTTGTGTTAAACCTAAACTCGTTGACGATATAGTCTCCATAATAGGATGCTTGATTACTAGGGTCGTGAGCTAGTACTTTCAAGTGGGAGTCTACAGGTTTTTAGACCGATTTAACATATTATAAAAGACGGTAAAAATTAAGGATAAATCAGCATACGAATAAACCACATAACTCTATAATACATAGTGTTGCTGCTAAAAACTTGATCAAAAACCACAGCTAGAAATTGCCCTGCAAAATAGAACATGGGGTAATTGCGATGTGGGGTTCCGGTGGAGGAACTTTCTAATGCTTAAGTCGGAGTGCAGCTAACAGAGTAAAACTCTCAGAAAGAAATACAACACAATGTACGTGTGTGTAGTTGTCTACGTACTTGAGGTAGCCTTTTTTATATAGCTGTAGGTAAAATACTCCCAGCAGGTTTATAAGTCTTAACGATTGAGCCCTGGGCCAGATCAATTAGAAACGCATTAAGATCCTTGAAGACCACGTCACGCCCCTTTGTTGATTATGTAAGGATCATTTCAGGATCCCAATTCTATCAATATGGTAACCCCTAAATCCCGGATTAACTAAGTTGATCATGAGTTAGCCCTGCCACTATCACCATCCGACTGGGCGAGTATTTTTAGCTATATCATAATGCTCCCTACTTTTGTCAGCGGTCAAAAAGTGGGCTAAGCATAGTCACCTGTTGGGATAGCAAAGACTTAAGTGAGCCGAAGATTTCTTCAGAAGCATCCAAACCAAAGTGCCACCTTTAGAAGATGTTCAGACGTTTTGTTCGGACCATTTCCCTAGGTATGGTCAGGTGGAGGTTAATTGCTTGGAGCCCATTACGCTCACATCGCCTTATTCAAGTAGAATGGAAATAAAGTTTGACACTCTGCTCGAGTAGAGTGCTCGGCCAAGGTTCTGCTCGGGCAGACACCTTGGTTCCCTTGTGCTTTGTCCAAGCACAATGAGAACATTGTTTGGCACTATGCTCGGGCAGAGTGCTCAGCCAAGGTTCTACTCAAGCAGACACATTGGTTTCCTTATGCTTGGTCCGAGCACAATGGGGACAAAGTTGGGCACTCTGTACGGGCAGAGTGCTCGGCCAAGGTTATGCCCGAGCAGACAACTTGGTTCCCTTGTGCTTTATCTGAGCACAATGGGGACAAAGTTGGGCACTCTGCTCGGGTAGAGTTCCCGGCCAAGGTTCTGCTTGGGCAGACACCTTGCTTCCATTGCGCTTCATTCGAGCACAACAGGAACAAAGTTTGACACTCTGCTCGGCCAAGGTGCTCGGCCAAGGTTCTACTCGGGCAGACACCTTGGTTCCCTTGTGCTCCGTCCCAGGGTTGTAGGACCCTGCCAACTATGAGACTGATTGACAGACATGTATATATGAGGAGTAATTGAGATTAGGCTTCAGACTTTCATTACAACTATTTGCCTTCGCAGTATTCGACCATTACAAGATGGTGCCTGGCCAAAATGGCTGGAAAAAGCTGGTAGGCTTCATCTTCATGATCAAGACATCTTGCTATAAGGCAGATCCCACGGACTTTATGAAATTCTTCTTCTCACTCTGCTTTGTTAAAGGCAAAGTGAGCAACCCTAGCTAGTATTATATTCATAGTAGACAATTGTTTCTTAGGGGTGGCCCCAAATCCAACAATGGCTGGCATTCTAGATACTTCTTTATTGGGCGCTAGGACAAACAACCCTTGGAATTTGATAAGAAGTGGAATGCCTACTATAAGGAGCCTGAGAACAAAGAAAAGTCGATTCGTGACATCCTGAGAAAGCACATATTGGACCATATCAAGTTGAGAGGGGTTTTTTACATTGATGAACCTCTCATGGAGGCAGATCTAGAGTATGTGAGTATCATTCCTCGTAAGCCCATACCGGAGGGTCCTAAAGTTGACCTCCCATCCCACACTTCTACTAGCGCGTCTTCCACTAGGACTGCACCTTTAGGTAGCTATCATGTGTGCATTTTTTTATACCCTATGCATTTTCCTAACTCTTTCGTTGTTATTCTGATACCCTTGCTCTTCTTGTGCAGAAATGGCTAGTGGCTATGGAAAAACGTTAAAGTCTGGCTTTGTAGGCACCCTTCAAAAATTGAAAGGAAACAAGAAGGAGAAAGTGCCATCCCTTGAGGTTCCCCCTAATCCGAAAGACACCAAAGTTAGCCTCCTTGATCCCCATCACCAAGTTACTGAAGGGGTTTCCATTGAGGAAATCATATCTTTCAGCCTACGTAGACTATCAGACAAGGAGACATCAAGATATCGAACAGCTACATTTCTGAGCAGCACCTCGCACATGGCATCTGTCTCAAAGACATGGAGATTCTTATGAACCAGATGTACCGGCCTTTTGCATGCTCTTTTGCCTAATTTGTGTACTCAGTAAGGGTTCTATTGACTTCCCTTACTTTATAACTTTTAATTTTCTTTTCCTCGTTATTGCTTATCATCTTTTTTATTCAGATGTAATGCTACAACGCAAAGATGCTATCTCACTTTGAGATGAATAGGGAGGTGGCTACCCAAGAAGGGCAAGAAAAAAGAGACGCCCTTGCCAAAGCTGAGGAGGCCGCCAAATATTCGCAAGAGTTAGCGAAGAGGGAGTCAGATATTCTTACCTAAGTTAGCAGCCTTGAGAAGAGACTAGAAAGTAGTGTTATAAAAAGCGTGTCTAGGTGCAAGGCACAGCCAGGCTCACACAGCGTGCCTCGCCTAGGCCTAGGTGCAGCGCTTTCAAGAAGGAACGCGTTTCGTACACCCAGGTGCCCAGACGCTAGGCGTGCAGTGGCAGGGGAAGCGCAAAGCTAGGCTCATGACTAAAACATAAAACACCTAAATCAGTTTTTGATTCATGACCCAAGACCCAAGCTCTCAGTCTCTCACAGTCACCTCGTGACCTTCCATCTTTTGCTCCTTTCGTCGCAATTGCATCTTCTATCTTCATTCGACATCGCATCTCCTGTCTCTTCTGTCCGCCTGCTCTCCAGTTGCGGGCGCTGCTTCAATCGCCGCCATTGCTGGTCCTTTTTGCAATTGCTGCTCCGCTGGTCAATTGAAGCAGCTTCTCAGTTGCAGCAGGTTTCTCTCTCTCTCTCTCTCTCTCTCTCTCTGTGTTGAGCTTCATTGCTCCATGTTCACGTAATGAATTTATTCTGTCTCGTGCTCTTTATTTTTTTCCCCTTCAATGACAAAGCCAACTATGATTTGCTGTGAGATGCTATTGCCATAATTGTTAAAGTCTGACGGCTATGGTAAGCACTGATGTAGAAATTATAACATATTTTTACAAAGGGGGAGGGGGGGAGGGGCAGTCTTTATGACGCAAAGATGGACAATGAACTTGGTGAGGCTGTTTGGCACAAAGAATTGATTTGTTAATTTAGAAGTTTCTACGCTCTTTCAATGTTGGTAACTTGAGACAAAGAAAAAGGCAGTTGGGGAGAAACAATGACGACTGATGCCCAAAAAACATAAATGTTTAGTTAAAGGGGTAGAACGAGACTAAACCAATAGATAGGTAGATTAGGGAAACATGGCGAAAAGTCTCATTAATCTGTATCATATTGCGTTGCCTTAATTATACAATAAAGAGAAACAATCTGATGGAGATGGAGAAGTTGAAAAGAGAGGATCTTAATTCCTCTAAAGGTTGCTTATGTTTGATAATAGTTACTAGGTTGGCTAAAACTTGGAATGGGCTTGTTTTATTAAGGTAGTTTAGTCTTTCCAATCGGTTGCTTGTTATTTTTCAGGAGAGTTAAGACTTCTTATGTTGGAAACTTGTTAAATTATGATGTGATGGAATTTGAAAAATTTTCTAGTGTTTGGAAGTTTGTTAATTGTCATGTTCTTATTATTTTTTTTAACATAATTTATTGTTTTAGTGTATTATTATTTATTTATAGTTATTTTAATATTGCGCCTCGCTTCCTTGCGCCTAGGCTCCAGGGACCTTTTGCGCCTTAAGTGCGCCTGCGCCTTTAACAACACTGCTAGAAAGGTCTAAGAGGAGAAAGGAATCGAAGATTACCTTGATGGAAATGTTGGGGATGAATGGCTAAAGAAGCACACTGAATATGGCCTAGAGGTCTAAGAATTGGGCTTCCAAAAGGCCAAGGAAATGTTTGCCTAGTGATTTCTAGATATCCCCTTGGATATTTTGTCATGCTTGCCTTCGGATCCCTGTCTAGAGAGACCATCATGCCTTTCGAAGCTGGAGATGTTACCTCCCAGGTCGAGAAGGATGACCAACCTAGCACTGCCCCCAGTCTTAGAATAGACATTGTATTTATGTATTCTAAGCTTGTTTTGACTGTATTGACTAAGTACTTTTGATGCCCCTTAAAGGTTTGTAAGCATGTTATCATATTTGTCACCGATCTTATGAAGGGTGTTTGTTTATGCTATTGTATCAGTTTCTGTCATCCACATCTCATAGCATTGTCTTTACTTTGACATGAACTCTTATCGTCAGTTACGGGCTGGCAAAGAAGCCTCGTAATCTCGCTTGGGTAGGTTTTGAAGAAGCGAAGTATGGTGGGGTGACGAAATCCCACAAAGACTTTGTCATTTTAAGGGTTAGAACTATCGCTAAACCGTATGGGTAATACTTGGGGAACTCTCTTAGTGTCTCCAGTGCTTAGCTTTACCCAAGCATACGGGAGATGAAATTTACTCTCTGCTCGGGCAGAGGGCTTGGTCAATCGGGAGGCTTTATCTTTCTTATGCCCCATCTTAGCAGAAAGGAGATTAAGTTCTTTTTGTGCTCAGGCAGAGAGCTCGGTCAACCTTCTACTCGGACAGAGGCTTGGTCTTCCTTGTGCCTCATCTGAGCACGCAGGAGATATAATTTGTTCTCTGCTCGGGCAGAGAGCTCGGACAACTTTATGCTCGGGCAGAGACTTTATCGTCTTGAGATCTTAAGATCTTTCAAAAATAAGATTTTGTCTAGCAACTCTGCTGGAGTAAGAGTGCACAATTATTGTAACAATACAATCATGCTCAGAAAGAAGACTTTATTTCTTCAGCCAAGAATTCAAAGTACATAGAGGGATTGATGCCAATCCACTTGTTTATCTAAATGTCTGAATACTAGTCTAGAAAGTTGAAAAAGATTCCTAAGTCTTACTCTGAGGTTAACAAGGTCTAACTCCCCTTGTGCCCCCAAAAAAAGTATCTTGCCTTGGGGCAAGATGCTACTAGTAGTAGCAATGAAAGTTCTCGGCATTCCAAGTGCGAGGGATTGGATCCCCCAAAAGAGTGTCTCCAGTGCATAAGTGCCTGGCTTTAGCACCCTTGAGACACGATAAGGCCCTTCCCAGTTTGGAGACAACTTTCTCGTGGCCGACTTTGGACCAGACACTTCCAGTTTGCGAAGAACTAAGTCCTCAACTTTAAGAAGCTTTCAGCAAACCCTCTGATTGTAGTAGCGAGTGACCCTTTGTTTTATAACGAGGGAACGTTCATGGGCTCGAGACCGAACTTCGTCCACAAGGTCAAGATTTCCACGGAGACCAACTTCGTTGTCTTCCAAGTTAAAGTGAAAATTCTGTATTGTTGGAACCCGACTTCAACCGGTAATATTGTTTCTGTCCCAAAGCAAACGAGGAAAGGTGTTTCCCCCATAAACTGAATGCGGAGTGGTGTGATAGGCCCATAATATTTTTAGGAGTTCATCTACCCATGCCCCCTTGGCATCATCTAACTTCTTCTTTAGGCCTTGCAAGATGCTTCGGTTCATGTTCTCAGTTTGGCCATTTGACTGGGGATGGGCCACAAAAGTAAAGCGGAGGTTGATAGAAAGATTCTCACAAAATGTTCGGAAATTGGCATTGTCAAACTGATTTTTGTTATCAACAATAAGGGTCCTCGATACTCCAAAATGGCAAATGGCATTCTTCCAAGAGAAATCTTCGCACTTAGCCAATGTGATAGTTGCAAGTTCTTCTGCCGCAGTCCACTTTGTGAAGTAGTCAATGGTGACTATCATGAATCGTCGTTACCCGAATTTTATTGGAAATGCTCCTAATATTTCCATTCCCTGCATAGCAAAGGGAATTAAAGAGACTACCGAGTTGGTCTTTGATCGCGAGATCAATTTGTTCGATGGGAATTTTTCGACTGCGGGTGATGATCTCGATCAGATTGACCGATTAAATATTTTCGAGATGGTGACTAATTGACCATCTTCCCTCTCATGGTCCCAAGGATGGCGCCAATATGTTGCCTCTAAAAACTTAATCGGGAACCACAATTAAAGATTTGCCCTACAAAACAGAACATGCAGTGACCGCTAGGTGGGATTCCGGCGGAGGAACTCTCTGATGCTTAAGTCAGAGAGCAGCGAACATGGAGAACTATGAGAAAGCAATACAACATAGTGTATGTGTGTGTAGTTTTCTACATTCCTAACGATAGTCCTCTTTATTTAGCTGTAAGTAGAAGACTCTAAATAGGTTTATGAATCTTGACAGCTGGGCCTTGGGCCAGATCAATTACGATCACGTTAGGATCCTTTGGGCACCACGTCACAACCCTTTCTTGAGAATGTTAGGACCCTTTTTAGGATCCTGGTTCTATAAATATGGTAACCCCTAAATCCAAGATCCACGTGTCACCATCTGATTGGGCAAGTATTTTTAGTCATATCACTTAGTATAGTTTGGTTTGAGGCTTACACGTCTTTTGAACCACTAAAGAAATTACAAATTTTTATAAGATTCAAGTCTAGTGGGATCAGTGATTTGAGATTCTGCATCGAACTCATAGGAAACCGATATAATTAACCCAACTCTCACACATTTTCAAGAGTTTACAACAATTATTTGACGATATTAACTTACTCAACGAAAGCTGAAACTTCTTCACAATTTAGAAGGGCATATATTGTTGGAGGGCTATACTCTTCATCCATTAGCCATCGACTATAGGTTCATTCGAACAGGCTACCTGACTGCTTGAATATTGATAAATGCCCTTCTAAATCTATGTTGGCTCCAGACTCATTTTGGCCTAGTTGATTTAACCTTGTACACTACAAGAAAAGAGGGCATTAGCGACGGACTTTTAGCGACGGACACAATTCCGTCTCTAAAAGATTTTTAAGCGACGGAAAACACCCGTCGGTTTAAAGTCCGTCGGTGAAAGAGGGTTTTGCCGACGGACTTTTACCGACGGGTGTTTTCCGTCGCTTAAACTATTTAAAAACGGAATTATTCCGTTGGTAAAAATAACCGTCGGTGAAAGTTAGTTTTACCGACGGATTTTTACCGACGGGTAAAAGTCCGTCGGTAAATTCCTTAAAAATATCAGATCCCCTTCTTTTCTTTCTCCCGTTGCTCTCTCTCTCTCTCTCTCTCTCACCGGCGATTTACACTCTGTCGCTCTCTAGCTCCCGTTGCCCTCTCTCTCACCTGCCACCGCCACCGACGCCGCCACCGCCACCGACGCCGCCACTTCCGCCCATCTTCAAAACCGATCGAAGGACCGCCGCCACCACAACCGTCACCACCGGCCGAGTTCCCTCTGCGTTTCCCTTTGAGCCGTACAGCGCCTGTGCGCTCCTGCTCTCTCACCAGAAATTGCTGCCGTCTGTTTTGTTGTCGCCGTTTCCCCCTCTGATTTGCTGCCGCAGGTAAGGTCACGGTCCTGTTTTCTCTCTTTATATTTTCTCTTTCCGTTTCTTGAGTCCATTTTGCAATTACATGTTATAATTTGGTATATTGTGTTATTCATTTTGCAATTACATGTTATAATTTGGTATATTGTGTTATTGAGTCCATTTTGCAATTACACTGAATCCTATCACATTTTTGTGTCTACATCCATCTTATATGTGGTTAAGGATCATCTACAGCATGCTATCTGCTGTTACAATTTTAGTGACATAAAATTGAGTTAAAAAGGTTTTTGACTTTTATATTACAAAAGAAATACTGGAGGATCCTTGTATCTTTGGTGCACATGAATGTAAATGAATACTTAAACACGTAAAGAGTTTCCGTTTGTTAATCTGGAATGCAATTGATTATACGAGCAAATTCTGCGGCCTTTGATCATTTGTGACGGGACTTGCATGTTATCGCTTAGTAGCTTGATGGTACAAAAATGGATCCCTCCTCTCAGATGTTTCGTCACTATAGCAGTAGGGTGCTCTTTTAGCTGCAATATTTGCACTATTCGCCGCTAATCTATAGCGACAAATTTTGCTGTTTTTGTCTCGCATCAAAGTATAACTGCTATAGCGGTTAGCATGAATACAAGGCGAACTTCAATGTTCTCGGTCAGATCAGGTTACAGTATCAACGTGCCAAAAGGATAGCCCGTATTTCAGAAACCAAAGGAAATGCCATTAAACCACTCTTTCAAAGTTGCAGTTAGAAGCACAAGGTTAAGAGAACGTCATAAAAAATAAGCCTATTAACTATTTACATTCAATATGTTGACCTGACATACATTTTGGAACAAATCAAAATAGAAATTGTGACACTCGGAATGAGACTCAGTATCACCTCTTGGAGTTCTACTGCGAGCTAATATGTACAATGGCAAGACTATCTGGAAAACCAACATGAATAACCACTGGCTAGTATTCATTTACCGCCGTAGCTTAATTATATGCTTGTGATCAACATGGTCTTCACAGTTAGTGTTTCATCACTCACCCTTGATAGACATCCTTTGACATGCAGTTCAACAAAATTACCGTGTCTGACCTAAGTAGTTAACTAGAGCCTTTTAGAAACCACAATATGGCTCCTGAATTAGGATATGGTCTAATTAAGAAGTTGTGTTCTCTTTCTTTCCTTAAAGATAAACCAAGTAGGGTGCAGATATTAACCGATATGATGGAACTTTGGTGCAAAGGGCATCCTTCTTCATGTATTTACCTTGCTTGTTTTTCCCTTTGCGTAGTGGCGAAAATTACGTTCACATAAGTTTATAATGTCACCCTTTCGTCACAGTATCAAGTCAATACTGAGAATGTTCTTAGGAGGGACCCTATATATGTTGAAATTGATCTCCTTGATATGTCATTGGAATCCTTTGGAACCATTACAAAAGTTCCAGTATAAATTTGGAGCAAATTTGGCCTGGGGATTGTATTTAACGAGTAGTAAATAAGACCTAATTCTGGTTCTTTGGGGGTTGGATATTCTTCTCACACTCAGACATTATGAGGTAACGTTCGAGCCTTTGCAATACTCTGATCATGTCGGACTTGCTCTTCCATGGAGCTGGTCCATGTCTTTCATTTGAAGCTGACGTTACCATAGATGCATGTTAACGTTTCCTATGGCTCATTTATGGAATGTAATAAATGATTTAGCACTGTCATCGCATACTTGACGAAATTGATGCGAGTCCTCGGAAGTAGTGGCCAGGGACACAGGCTAGTGAAATAATAATAATTGATAGTAACCTCCGATGGGTTTTACGTTGCATGCCACGTATACCATAAACTCTGAGCAGCTATGAAATTGATGCTTGTCGATTGAATAATCATCGATTGGTTTTTCATGTTAAAGTAGGTTAAATGGCTTCTGCTTCGATGAACAGGGTCGTTTCAGTCAACAGGCATTTCTTCAAGGTCATGATGCCTGGTTTTGAGACAGAACTTGTATGTCATCCCGCTTTCTCTATGTTTTCGTGTGTGTTAAAAGTTTTATCTTTGGTTAAAAACTTACATGTCTTACTGTATTATGAATATGTTAGGCCATACCGGTAGCATTTTGGCGATTGCTCACCACGTTGAGATTTGAAGCAACTTTAACCAGCTGTAAGGGGTCATGGCTTGTTCGATTGAAGAAGAAGGTTGGCGAAGAGGTTCTTTGCTTCGAAGAGGGTTGGAACGAATTCGTGCAACAACATGACCTCCATCTAGGAGACTTTGTAGTCTTTCAACACATGGGGCAAATGCGTTTTCAAGTCAGCGTGTTTGATGAAAGCACTTGTGAAAAGCCTTTCCCCTAATGTACATTTTGAACAATGTTGCGAACATTGACTATTGATCGATGATTTTGAACAATATTGTATTATTGATCGATGATTTTGAAAAATATTGTATTATTGATCGATGATTTGTTTTAATCGATGATTTTAGATTGTTAATCGTGCATTTGATATACTGAGATTGTTGACGGAGGATGGGACTCAATTGGTTTGAATTTTTTATTACAGGTTTGGGCATTAAAAAATAAAAATAAATTAAAAAAATGACTTTAACTTTTAGCGACGGATTAATTCCGTCGCTAAATAGTTTATCCCGTCGCTAATTTCGTAAAAAGAAAATAAATTAAAGTACGTAAAACATAATTAGCGACGGATATTCCGTCGCTAATTAAGTGATAAATCCATCGCCAAACGTTCTATATTAGACGACGGATTTTATAATTCCGTCGCAAAACTTTTAGCAACGGCCTTTTATACGACGGACTTTTAGCGACGGTCATTCCGTCGCTAAAACTTTTAGCGACGGAATATAGGTCTTTAGCGACGGGAAAATCCGTCGCTAAAGACCTTATTCCTTGTAGTGGTATCAACATTAGGCCCAAAATATTGGCTACAAAAGTTGACAAGCTCGTTCATTATTTAAGCCTCAGGAATTGAACCTTCAACACGAGCATTATTACGGACTTCTTCTTTTTTCAGATGAAACATGAACCCTAGAAGTTTATGAAATACAGTTAAATGAAATATCAATGATAAAATGGTTTACATTATGTGTAAATGAACAATAGAAAGTTAAAGGATTACCTCTCAAATGGATACATCCACCGATATTGCACAGGCTCACCCATCTTAGCTTCATACGCCAAGTAAACAAACAAATTCTCCATTGAATCAATGAAGGACAGTGGGAAGATTTTCTCGAGCTTGCAGATTGTCACCACAACGTTCTTCTCAAGCACCTCCATATTACTTACTCGGAGTGTCAAAAAACATATAGCCCGACATAAATGAGATAAATATGTCAAAGTCTCGCACAACAATCTCCGGAAATAGGAATGAATCTTTCCTTATAGTGGCAGTCGTGACTCTTCATACCTTGGAACTTGCACTCTGATACATTACAACAATGAGATATGTTGGACGCATACCTATTCGAAAGCTTCAAATTCTTAACCCACTGATAGACCTTCTTTACATGTCTCATGTCTAGACAGTATGGTGCTTTCGAAAGTATCATGCTTCAGGTGACTTGAACAAGATGCAGTTCACATTGTACATCTAATTGGTATAGATATTTTCTCGGTTTAAGGTGAATTTTTTATTTCCCCTTTACATTCATCACTGTGTTAAACCCATTCACAAAAATATTTTTCTCAATGTGCATCACATCGATGTTGTTTCGTATAATGAGTGTCCTTCCGTAGCCTAACTCTAAAAAAATACATTGTTTCCTCCAATCGGGTTCTTTCCAATATTTTGGAATCTTCTGATCTGACACACCCTCATCGTATGGAATGTCAGTATCAAATGCCTTCAGGTGTTAAATCATTTCATCGCCAGATGGATAGTCTAGGGTGACAATCTCACGTTCTATTGTTAGTCAAATTTATCCTTTTGCCTACGGAATTGATGATCCAGTGGCAACAACTTACGGTGACATCCGAACCACGAGGTCTTTTTTTTGTGCTTTAATGTATAACCAGGGTTCACTCCCATACAAGCGGGGCATGCTAACTTTTCATATGTGCTCCAGGCACACGTCATTCCCAATGCAAAAAAATCGTGTATAGTCCACAACAAAGCAACCATTATTAAAAAATTCAAGGGCATTATTGGAGAAAATTTGGTGAGCAGAGGAGTTAAATTGGGCGTTGACCATAGTAAAAAGAAATAACAAATTAGAGTTGTGTTTCACTTTTGTGATTCATTAGGTAAACCTATGTGCTATGAGAAAAATCATAACGACTCCAAATGTCATTATGAAGTAAATCAAAACAAAACTTCGTAGTAATCATGATAACTAAAAAAGGTAACCGAGTTTGATCGGCAAGAGGGCACACAGTGAAAGTACATTTGTTTTGAATGGAAATAGTACTATCTAATGCTTGAATTTTTCGAGAAATGAAAAAGGCAAGATGGCCAAGAGGCCAACGTCATAAATCAAAGTGGGAACCAGGAAGTGTTGTGAATGTCAGAGATGGAGACAAGTCTAGAAAATAAAGACCACAACACCTTTTACCTATGGCCAAAAAGGATGGAACATGCAAGACATAAGTAAGTGTGAGTGTGGAAAATAAGGATACAAACCGATTCCAGTAATGAAGACATGATATCGGCTAGATAAACGAATGAAGGAAGATGACAGAGTGTGGAAGGAAGATAAGGTGGTATCTGAAAATATATGATCAGTAACCCAGTATAATTCGTAAAGGATGAGGAGAGGATGGAAGGAAGGGAAGTACCTACAAAATGAGCTAATAGGTGTGAATAACCAGTAAAAAGCAACGCTAGAAGTTGCTGGATTTGATCAGGAGTGAGAGATGGGGATATATGTGTGATGTTGTCATCATGCGCTATAGAATTTGACTGAAAAGAATGCCCAAAAGGAGACCGTAGGGTGGTTGTGCTCAAGGTTCTTGCTGATGAGAGCTACAACTACTGCGATTTGTTGCATTGTCACTAGTATGAGGAGGAAAGCCATGTTTTTTGGAACAACGCCTATCAGTATATTCATTTGTGTTGCAATAGTTGCAGCTGTATCGAGGGTTGTCATCATTGGAAGTTGAGCGCCAAGGTGAACATGGCCACTCGTAAGGCTACCGTTACAGCTGAGCTGCTACCATTGCAGCTGGGACCTGTAACGTGGGATGAGAATTATGAAGAGAGCATTGCCTTTCTTCTTGCAAAATCAAGGAATAGGCTTTTGCCATAGATAGAAGATAATCCATTAAAAGTATTTGGCTTCGAGTAGAGGTATACAATTCATTAAGCCCCTACAAAAAATCCATGAGAGCATCATTGTTAAGGATTTTCGTTTGAGTTTTCATGGTGCCACAGGTGCAATTAGGTGGTGTACGACATGACGGGAGTGTGTCGCAGTAAGCCTTGACTGTGGTATAATATTGAGACATCAAATCTTTGTTTTGTGCTTTGCTGGGGATTGCCCGTCTTATCTCAAAGATACGATGAGTGCTTTGCTGAGAAACACGATCATGAAGATCAACCCAAACCTCGTGAGTATTAGTCATCCAAAGAATGCTGTTAACAGTGACAAGAACAGTAGAAAGAAGAAGCCATTAAGTAACCATGGAATTACAGTACTGTTATGGGTTTTTGGATGGTGTTGTCAATGACCCTAGTTTGTTTCTTTGCTTTAAAGGCCACGATCAAAGCACAACTCCATGTGTGGTAGTTATCGCTGGTGAGCAATTGTGTGACAAGGGGCATTGCTAGTTGATCAGAATTATGGACATAATAATCGGAGAAAATTGATTCGAGGTGGCTAGGGTCTATGTCACATGGACTTGGTACGAGTGTCCGGGCCAGGTACGTGTACAAGTGTCGAATTCGTTTAATCTTTAATTCACAAGACATGGAGACACGACAAGTTACTTACAGATATTAATAATCATTCCTAAGATAAAATGGTGTTTTATGTGTTCCAAATGGTTTTGATTGAGAACTTGTCTCATCTCAAATAATAACAATTAAAAGAACACATTATAACATAGTGTTAGTAGTAGCATATCTTATGAGATGTGTGAGATATAGATCTTATACTCATGTTCAAGTGTCGAGTATCCAACAAAGGTACTTTAGGCATTCTGAAGATTCTATGTAACATAGGCTGGGCCGGGATTATGGAAGAGGCCATGGAAGAGATTGAATTAGAGGTTCCTAGGATTGTTTAGGTCTGAGTTTAGGGAGGCTCTGATGCCATATTAAAATGGTATCGAATTGTGTAATGTGAAAGTGCAGATTACAAATATCGTATATAAACACGGATCAACCTAAAGTTTTAGACCTGTAATTAATCTATATATACATAAGGAAAATGAGAAATATAAGGAAAGGTCAAATCTTAGATCCTAAAGTTAAGTCATGCAATTAAGCTGTGCAAGAGGAACATGAGAAATGGAAGGAAACGACAGATCTAATCTGTCAAGCAATTCCTCGATCTGATCAAGAGTAATCTCACGAATGAGCTAAGATTTTGCTGAACCATTAATGATAATGCTAGTATGTTTGGTCACATTAGAGACTATAAGTCACGCAAGCCAGGTATGGAAAAGTTTAAATAGATTTTCTTCTTGGGACTTTTTTTCTCACTGGAGAATTGCACTGTTTGGAATTTTTGAGCGCACGATCACTGATAATAGTTGGAGAGATTGTGAGTTTCTTTTCACTGAAGTATGTCAGTCCTTGTGGTATCAACGCAATCAAGTTGCGCATGAGCAAGTTGATGAGGTTCCGCCTAATCTCTACGAAATTACTTTGGCAAAGGCTTGGGAACAACGGATCTGCAGTAAAGGCCTTGGCCCCCGAAAATCTATTCGTCCCTGTTATTGTCTCCTCTTAGTATTGATTGGATCAACGTTAATGTTGATGGAGCTACATTTACTACTTCTCAATGTGCCGGAGCTCCACACAGTAGTCGCTGTGTGGAGCTCTGTGCCATATGGAAATGCTTAGCATATTGCCCAGGATCAAGGGATCCAATGTGGCACATGGCTCTTGGGGTTCTGCGGTTCTACATGGATCTTGGGATTTCGACGTCAACTTGGTGCTACAAGTAGTCGATGTGAGTAGCTCTGGTTTATCTGGCGTGCTCTGCAGATGGCCTAGGATCAAGGGCATCGTCGTGTGATGTTGTAGTCGGAAGCACTAGAAGTGCTTGAAGCTGTAAGCAACTTTGCAGGTACTGATCAGGACGATAATCTTATATTGAAGTTTTTAAGGAAGTACTGAATGGATATTGGGATAGTCCACTCTGGGTTAATTGGAGAGACGTGAATATTGCTACCAATAAACTTGCCAAAGCTATCGTAACGGCTACATTAACTTAAGAACAAACTTTAGTTCTTACCCGGGTTGTTTACTTGCACATCCCTCTCGTGATTTACTTGTGGAACTCGAAAAGGCTGCACTAGCCGGGTAAACTTAGGCTAAGGAAAGGTGTTCCAATGAAGAGAAGAACCTATGATTAGCTTTTCCAGGAATCCTCATTCTTTTGGAGTCCGGTCGGGAGAACAAAAGCACAAGACTCAATCATGCCGCACTCAACGTTCTAGACTGGGGGTTGTTCAATTAGTTTATTACACTTGTGAACCAAAAAAGGAACAAAATAGTGTATGATCATGACAATACAAACTTATCCTCCTTCCTGTCCTTGCTGATTTACATACAAGTGAAAAGTAAATATTTATTTCTTCATCGCTTAACCGAGAAGGAGAAGAAAGTACAAAACAATCCAGCAGAAAGTATAACTTGAACATGCATATAGCGAATTGAAGTAGCTCCAACGTTGTCCAATCTAGCAGCTCCTCTAGCAAGAGTAGGAAGGGAAGCTCCATGTTGAAACAGCATGTCCTTGTCAAGATCAAAACCAAAATTTAGATATTCGAAGAAGTAAATCCACCACAAGATCAAATCTGATAATGCTCAAAAGGTTGCACTTTTCAATTACGATTACTTGTAAGATTCCAATTAGAACTGAAGCTATATAATGCCCAGGCAGTGAATTTTTAAGTGTGTTAAGCTACAAGTTCCACGTTTAGAACGATAACTTAGAAGGTGAAACTTAGAGCTAAACAAAATCCTTTCGGTGGTCAGAACCGCACTTTGAGAGCTTATTGAGCTCATTCGATTGTAAGATGAAAATATTTTGCTTATTGCAAACGTTTTTGCTTATAGGCGCTAACTATTTGAGCTAATTTGATGTCCAAAGATTGCTATAAAGAGTTACTTAGGAGTCATTTTCCTTGCAAAAACTAAAAAAGGAAGAACAATTGTAGTGTTTAAATCATAAAATGAGAAGAGAGAAAGGAATTGGTTATGGAATGGGCAAAATTTGAATGAGAATATTTGAGAAGAAATACGGTTAAATTATAAACTTGAAGTTAGAAGACGATCTCCGTACCTCATATTATTGCTACGTACTATGCCGTGCTTCCAATCGGGTATTATTTCCAGCCACTCGTGGAATGCTTAATGCCTGTTCAAGTTTGACGAGCGAAGACACAAGCTTATTATAACTTTTTTAAGGACATTAATCACTAAATCTCCAGATAAATATATTGGAGCAGAAATCAAAGAAGAGTAAACTATTGAAGTAGAGTACTGAGTTTGAGTGGTCTAAAAAGTGACATTTTGGCTTTTAAATCACGAGGACTATCATTTCAAATGCAAGTAAACCGGCGTAATGTAGGCCTAATCTAAAATGAAATTCTTTGCCGAGAACGTTAGATCAGTAACTTTTAATAAAAAACTACTCTACCATATAAAGATGTCAGACCCACAATAAGGACAACCTTCAACAAGGACAATCTCTTGTGATATATGTAGCATGAATTGAAAGAGATAAAGTGTGATTGACTTACCCATTTTATCATAGTCTATATTGATTGTGGAAATGTGGGCGATCTTATACCAGTCTGGGCCACTGCCCTTCATGCATATTTTCTTTAACTCGGGACACCAGGTAATATGCAGCTCGCGCAAGTTAGTAAGGCGTCTCATTGCTTCTACTGAGGGCCAACTCTTCAGCTTTCTGCAGTACAATAAATGCAGATCTTCGAGAGATGAGAGGTTTCCCAGCCATTCAGGGAGAGCCTCCAAAACATCACATTGAATTATATGCAAAGATTTCAAGGCAGAGAGGTGCTGAAGTTGCTCAGGTAGAGACTTGAGCTTTGGCCACACATCCAACTCTAGATGCTTCAGGGTAGAGACGAGGAGGTGTTGAATATCGCCATCATCCACCGTAGCAGCATCAGCTCCAGAAGTGGAATAGGACCTGGGGAAGTAATAAACTCCCTTTGAGAAGCCACCTATTTTTAATGCTTCAAGTCTGGTCAGACATCTCAAGTCCGGAACAGACACCAGAGCAGGGCAGTCCCTAATGCTCAAGTCTTCCAGAGAAGTGCAGAATTCTAGCCCAGTATTTAAAGTAGTCAGCTTGTCACAGCCTTCAATGACAAGCGTTTCTAGACAAGTAAGGCCGCCCAAATTATCTGGTAAATATGACAAGTCATCGCAGGAAACTATTTTCAACTTCCTTAGCGATCTATTGCTCTGCAGCAACTCTTCCAGTACAATTTGAAATTCATCGCCTTTGACACTACTTATTTCCAGAGAGATGAGAGTGTCGAGTCTGTTGTTCATCATTCTAAGTGCCAGGCTGTTGCCAATTCCAGATATGCTCAATTTCTTAATGCCTTGGAAATGACTTGGAGCTGTTTTCAATTTGGGACATGCTTTGATAGCCAATTCGGTAAGATGAGGAAATATCTTCTCTGAGGAATGCGCTGCATCATACCATTCCTCTAGGTTTCCCAACCAACTTAGAGTGAGTTTTCTCAATGCTGGAAATGTCTCAGCTACCGCTTCACTGCTCGTAGCAACGGCATTTTGACCATAAAATTCAGCACCAATAAATTTCACACCATCCATCTTCTCAATGTCAACAACCTTGAGATATGGAAGATGCCCGAGCGTCGGGAGACGTTCACATCTGCTGCAGTTCTTCAGTTTTATCTTCACCAAGTTGTGTAAATCTATCGATGACTGACTCGCTGTCATCATCCATGGTGCAAAACTTTCTCCCTTAAAGTACTCAATTGTTAAACGTCTCAAATTTAAGTGGGGTTTGAGACCTTCCAAGACATCCTCGTCATTGTACGACTCATTTCCTCTGCTGTGACCCCAGTGAAATCCTAGAGCATGGATTTTCGCCTTTTCCGACAATCTGGCCTGTCTAGCTTCCACCATGTTTCTCACGTACTCGAGGCTGTGAATCCTTAGTTCACCTTTGAGCATTTCCAGGCCTCCCAACTCCTTAATTTGACATCCCCTCTCTTGGCTCACAACAAAGATAGGCAACGTCTGAAGACAAGTCAACCGCCCCACTCCATAAACCTTACAACTCCTACTCTGATACTTCATAAGCCTTATACAAAAATGCCTCAAGCTAATCAAATTTCCAAATGTTTTCGGAAGCTTTTCCATATAAGTAACTCTCAAGGTCTGCAAATTATAGAGCAGAGTGAGGCAATCTGGCAGTGTATGAATAGAAGTTCTTGAAATGTCAAGATACTTCAAGTACTTTGCCTCCACTATCGAACTTGGCAACTCTTTTATGTCCTTATTTACCAAAAACAAGACACGTAAGCGTTTGAAGTTAATTATTGTGCGTCGAGTCAAGACACCGCCGTAAAGAAAAAGGGTTTGCAGTCGCTGCAAACGTTGTCCTAAACTTTCTGGTAGTTCTCCTTCACTTAAAGTCAAGGATAAATGTACAGCGCCACAATCCTGCTTCAACTCATTAGCGTTCAAAGAAAGAAAGGAACCTTTTGAAACATCCAACGCAAGGTCATGCATATGATCATGCATCTTGCAACCTATTACATTGCCGTCTTCATCCTTCCGTGCATCTTCTAGGAAGGAGCGCGACAATAGAGTATTAAAGAAGTTGTGACCTACATCCTCCATGGCAAAACCACTCCCGTCAGGAGGATGAAGAAATCCTGCCGCCATCCAGAGCTGTACTAACCTTTCCTTTTCAATGTACCAATCCTTTGGAAAAAGAGAACAGTATGCAAAACAATTTTTCAAAGACATTGAAGGCAGATGAATGTAGCTTAACATCAAGCTGGGAAAAATAGAGCCTGAACGCCATATTGAACTTGGACTTGAACTAGTACCGTCTAGGATTGACAACCACTCCCATTTATCTTTCTTGGTATAGAGCAGACCTCCAAATACCTTTAGTGCCAACGGCACCCCACGGCACCTTTTAACAAGCTGCTTACCTATACGATCCAACTCTGGGGTCCACGTTGCTCCACCAACGGCAAATGCTATATGACTAAGCATCATCCAACTCTTATCGTCATCAAGTTGTAGCAATTTATGTAGATAAGAGGGTTTCGTAGCGTCAGCAACTTCATGACTACGAGCGGTCACCACAATTGTGCTTCCCGTGGAAGTACCACAATTAAGTAAAGCTCTTCTCATCGACTCCCATTTATGTGGAATGTCACTCCACACATCATCAAGTACGAGTAAATACTTTTTGCCATTTAGATTTTCTCGAAGTAATTGGGTGATTTCTTCAATATCTAACATATGAAGATGTGTACCGATGAGAAACTCTAGAATCCGCCCTAATAGCCTTGTGACATCAAAATCATCCGAGACACAGACCCACATTCTCTCATCAAAATGCCCCGAGACGGCTTTGCTATTGTAAACGCGCTTCGCAAGGGTAGTCTTGCCTATGCCCCCCATTCCTACAATGGCCACAACTGGTAAATTAAATTTTCCATCACCTCCACTCAGCAACTGGTCCACAATCGCCGACGTGTCATGGTCTCTTTCTACTGAATCTTGTACAAGGGAATATTCTTGCGAAATTATATATCTGGGTTGATCACTATTGACGGCAGCTGGCATAACTCCCAAATTATCTGGTCCATTTCCGCATAATAGGTGTAACCTGTCGCTGATATCGTCTATCATGCGAGCCATCTTTCGACGAAATACTATTGGATTCTTTGAGGAATAAATGAAGTTGCGTACCTTGGTCTTGAATCTAGCTCTTGTGTGTTCCTCTTTGCGGTTGGCCTCGTAGTAGGTCAACGCATCCAAAACAGCTCCAGCATCATAGGCCACGGTGTCAACACTGTTCATCCACTCCACGGTCGTAGGACCCTTGCTCTCAGCACGACAGAACAGCGCTTGTACTTCCACAAGCCTTTCGGCGAGCCTACCGATCTCACCCTCGATGCCCAACCAGCGAGTAAACTGTTGATCTCGAAAAAGAAGTAGCTCATCTACGAGGCTTTCGTTCATCTTCTTGCTTTGACAGAAAACGATCTGCTTTGGTCCGTCGTTCAACTCTACAAGTATCAAATCGAAAATGAAGCTCAACAAGAATTTGATCCCTCAAGTGACTTCCAATGTGGATCACTCATCCAAGTTATTGACTTTTCTAATCCATCAATGACCCACACATTTAAGCTCAACACGTTTTCTTATAAAATGACTGACAATGGATTAAAGTAAGACTGACGACTGACTTTTCTGCTGTCCCTTGGGAACCGCCCAAGGTTTTCTACGCGCAAGTCACCGTTGTTGATCATCTGCTCTAGAGAATATTTTTTTTATTTTTTTGGTTTGATTCGTAAGCCTTTCATCAAGTCACAAGACTTGCCTCGTTTCTCACACACACACCTGCGGGGGGGGGGGGGGGGGGAGACAAAATTTCATTAACTAACACATAAATGTATAACCTAAAGTAACAAAAACAAATGTTTGGCTTATCAAGAGTAAATAAAATAAGTAGGAAACTTGATTCTGAAACTTTAATTGGCCAACATGGCCTTGAAAAAGAACAAAAAAGATAATTATTACTAATGTTAGATTTATAAAATTTAGATCAAATGGTAACGGGGTGGAGAACATGCATTGGGGCATCAAATCCAAAGGCCGCATGAAATGGCAGTTTAAATTACTGTCGCGATTATCGTCGGATCCAAAGGAGGTAGAACGAGTTCCCAAAATCGAATCTGATTGATTCGCAACTCGAAGAGAGTCGGCATCATCCATCTCTATTGGATCGTTTTACATGCTTGATGGAAGACCTCGTGTAAATTATAACATTTAGCGTGAGTTGTGTATATATATATATATATATATATATATATATATATATATATATATATATATATGGGTCGATTCCTATTTACCGATGGATAAAACTTCATTTTTCCACCTGTCATCCGTCCGTCCACGTGTCATCGTGGACGACCGAGATTAGTTATTTTTTTGCAAGAACTCGCCTAACCGCTACAAAGAGCAGCGGTTGGCTTTTTTTTTCAGAATTGCCCTTTAATCCAACTAGTTAATGTACCCGTGCAAATGCACGGGACGGGAATAAAAAATGAGCATTTCATCCAAATAGTTTTTTTTAAAAAATAGTCTCGTAAAATTGAAATGTCAATAATTTTTTAACACTTAATTCAACAGGACAAAATTAACCATTATAGGTTATTTTTCTAGCTCTTCATACCATTTACTTTTACTCGGAGTTTTGATTGAGTATGCTCAGTATCAGATTTGCGTCATCATCATGTAATATATTGACTATTTCATCTTAACCGGTGCCTTTTTTTTAATTTTTTTTTATGCATCTTTCCTTTCTACTTCTTTGGTATATTTCATTTGCAAGATGTCATGGTTATCTATACTAATGGACATAAATGCGCAAAGGATGACAGATTTTAATGTTTGTCTATGATATCATGCCTACAAAAGGAATCATATTTTTTAAAAAAAGAATGAGCAATAATTTTTAACAATATATCAATAGTATCTAACATTCAAAGTTGTTTATGTCCAAATTTTGGAGCATACTTTCTTTCAATTAGTGTTAAGGGGGAATACCGTTTCCAATATTATCAACATTTGTTGATTTTCTAGTCCTTTATATCAATGTAGTAAAGATCCATGTGTATTCATATCAATACATCTATGTGTATTCAGTGCATTTTGCAAGATGCCATGGTTGTCTTTACTAATCTGATTCAAATTTATAAACAGAAATGTGCAATGGATGAATGATTTTAAATGATTGTCTATGCCATCACGTGTAAAAGAGGAATTGTTGCATTTAAAAAAGAATGAAATGCTATAACATAAGCAATAATTTCAACAATATGTTAATTATACTTAACATTCAAAGTACCTGGAGCATACTTTCTTCAAAATAATGTTATGGGGGAAAATCGTATTCAAACATTATCAACTTTGTTTATTTTCTAGCTCTTTATATCAATTATAGTAAACATTTGTGTGTATTCATATCCTGATTACAGAAATGCCTTTTTTTTTTCTAGAAAAATGATATTTTCCTACAAAAAGGACTTTTTCTGTTTTTTAATCCAACTCATAATAGTGTTAATAGTATTGAAAGTGAGTAACATGATTACCTAAATGCAATATTGAAAAGAGAACTTTCAGATTATTGCTATGATTAAAATTATCACAGCCACCATTTCGTCACCACTGCTACAATCACTCTATTCTTACTATTACCAGTGCCATCATAGCTAGCATCCACAATTATTGTTACCAGCGTTGTACCACATTTACCACAAAAATCTTGTGACGTTAACTACCATGGACTACTGCATCCACGAATCATCATTTCTATTTTCTTTCAAACCAATGGCATACTTTAATGTAAGTCACCTTTAATAGATTTAACCCAAGCATTCAGTGTTAGATGATTTACTGACTTCATGACAGAATGATAATAATATGGCCCAATATAATTATTTCCCTTAAAAATTATTCTATTTTTTTTCTCTAAGTGTGTGTTTACATGTTTCACAATAGTCAATAGTTAAGAATCTTTATATTTATAGTATAACTAATGTTTACTTTATTCTACTTCGCTTTTTTTCTTTCTTTCTGGAACTGAACTTATTTTCTATGTAAGAGATACCAAATTTTATAAAACCAAAAAGGGATTTCTCACAAATAGGAATTTATTAATCAGAAACATGTTCTAAGTAAGTGAACATAAATAATAGATAGCTGATTGATTAATTTTTAGTTGGAGTTCACTTTTTGTAGAATAAACAAATAGCCTGCACATCTATTACACACTGGCTAGATAGTTTAGAAGACTACATATATAGGTAGTTTTCTATACTCCAAAGGTTTGAAACTAAACAGTATAATGGATGTAAAATCGACTAAAGGAGGTTCATTCTAAAACAGGAAATTTGAAGATTGTAGTTACTTAATTAAAACCAAAAGCAACCAAATATTATAGCACCTTGAAATTCCGTTTTATGCTAATATAATACATGCAAAATATTTAACCCTGGGTGATATAAGTCTGAGCAAATTCATAATCAATGAAATACTCTACGCACTTATTAGATAATCAGAAAGTAAAGGCACCGAAAAAACCATTACATTTTGATTATATACCATGAGGCTCAAAACCATAATGCCAAACCTATGTCCTAGCCACCGACTATTTAAAAAATACGTGTTATGGTAGAGTTTCATCTGTAGCGAATGTAGCTAAATCTTTAGCAACCAATTTTTTTTAAAAAAGATTGTGAATTTGAGTCAACCGCATTTATTATGAAGTAGAAAAATATTATCTTTCTTATGTTTAGTAGCTCAATCCCTTCTTTTATAAATTAAAAAAGTATCATGCTTCTTAGTGTATTACATTCTATATACTAACATATAATGGATGAATGTTTCAACTTTATGTCGAAAAACATATAAATTTACATCAATGAGGGATTTACATATAAATCAGTAGTGATACATGTAGAATCTTTAGATGTAAATTTACTTCTTTCAAATTTATAGATAATGGATGAATGTTTCAATGTACATGTATATTGATACACTGAAGTTTAGTAAAAACCAAAAATTCCCTTCTTGATAAGAAATTACAATAGACTGAAATTTCTTATTATCATAAGAAATTGCAAAAAAAAATACATTAACTCATTTTACCTGCTTGTTCCCTTTCTCGGATTGGTTGTGCAAAGATTCTAAATTTTCTTATTGACATAGATCTACTGCTTTGAAACTCTACTTATATTCAAGAACTCCTTCCACCAGAAGTTCACCAACCATGTCATCAGAAATCAACAAATTTAGGGAGTGGGTAATACGAAGATATACACAAACATAAATGTTGAGAGAAATGACTGACATGTAGTGCACTTTGTCAAACCAAATTTCCTTCGTTTTTAATCTGGTATAGGCAGCTTCTCCATATAACACCAAAGATTGTCACCAAGCATAGGTACCTAAAGGCACCAATGCACCATACTACAACACAAATGTAGAAAACAAAGAACATTAACTCATTGGAATTGCAATAACCCTATTGTAACTCATAGCTTGACCAACCTGTACACATGTTCCTTATGTTCCATACGGGATAAGTTCCCCTTTCCTGTTGCATATATGAGAGTTTGAACACCCACGCAAAGGGTTTAGGTTCCCAGATGAAGTAAGACGGGAGATAAAATCCATGGATTATCACGTATATTTCTAGTAGAAAGACTATAAGATCGCAGATATTAGAGTTTAAATAAACTTGCATTTTGTAGTTGTTCATATTAAAATGGACTCTACAGTTAGTTATCATGTGTATTCTTATGTTAATGGATCTTTGCTGATGGAGGAGAGTGTCTTACAAATCTTACATGTCAAAAAAATAAGAGCTTAAAAAAATATTTCAACGATGTAGAATTGGTTTTTTAGTTTTATAAGATTTACAAAAGTCGAGCCAATGATTCTGCAAATTTCTTAATAATAAAATCATAATAAAGAATTAGTACGTTGGGGATGATTTTCGTATTTTATATTTTTGAGATTTTATATTGTTATTTTAAAGTGCTTTTGAGGAGTTAATAATCAAAATTAAGGCCTAATGTATAAGTATATTGATTAGGTAGAGTTTTAGAGGGTGTATAATTAGTTTCTTAGTTTTATAAAATTTAAAAATATTGCATAAATTATACCTACGAATTTTTTAATAATAAATTATAGTTAAAAGTTAAATTGAGTAGAAAAGGAAAAGAACATCAAAATAAATTGGACTCTTGAATTTTATATATCTAATTCAAAAGAGTTGGACTCTAAATATAAAGAGCCCACTTAAGTTAGAGGACTACCACATGCAAAGTTGAAGCTTACGTGGCAGAAGGAGGAGACTCTTAAAAAGTCCTACTTGTCGCAAAGATAGAGTTCCAAAAATCTTACGTGTCGCAATTCTAAGCGAAGGTTTCAGCTTTTTATATATACTAGCTAAGAGACCCGTGCAATGCACGGGGCGTTCTCTAATTTCTCAAATATTGTCTAATATTTATTTCTATATATATTTTACAACCGTTAATTTTCCTAACTTTCTATAGATATTTTATAACTGTTAATTTTCCTAATTGTTTATAACTGTTATTGTTTGAACTGCACGCAAGAAATTTACTATATAGAAGATTGCCTTTGAATAGAACTTTTAAAAAATTAGCATTATAAAAGCATACCTTAGCAACAAAGGTAGAATGCATGATTTAATGTGATCAGTTTTTACACACAAATAAAATGTGAATGTAACAATTAAAAGAAAATCGTATTATAGACTTAGGAGTCTTTTCATTAACGTTTCGCGACGACATATGACAACAATCTCGTACTACTATTTAACTGAATTTAAACTGTTTAGTTTAATATTTGGAGCTTTGTAGATATAATCGCTAGTATGTATCAATGATCTATCCGGAACCAATATGATTAAAAAAAAGCCAGTTATTTTTACCATCACTTCCCTTTTTTGTGAGTTTAATCTAGTAAAGAGTGTTATAACTTATTTACTGGTGGTGTATATGAACCTCAATTTTCCTATAAGCATAAATGTCAAATTCACTCATCTTCTTTCTTCATGAGAAACTCTTTATGTGTGTTATTCGTTCCGTGCATAATGAAAAAGAAAAATAGCATTAAAAGTGTTTCTATCTATACATAACTTATTAAAGTTTTACTAACATGACTTAATGAAAATACCATTGAAATATTAGATAAGTGTAGCCAGGGGCTAGAAAGTGGTTAACCACAAAAACATCGTCTTGCCTAATTAACAAAACTTTAAGGAAGCAAAAGGTGGGGGCAAAATTTAAATCGAAAGATAAAAGTCATTCCAGGGGAAAAAAAATTTACTGCTTCTAGTCCTGAACATAGTTATGTACCTTTAAGGTACTGGTAGAACTAATCTAAAATCATTATGTTTTTATTTAAGTTCATCGTTTGTCTACATAAGATTCTCAGCCTAACCCGTCCACGAATACTATGTTAACACTACCTCCAAATACCTTAATTAGCACTATCATTGCCATTACAAATGCAATTACCTTCACCATAATCATAACTTTTGCTCATCAGTGCACTTTCATGTTTTTATCGTCAGCTTTTTTAGGTTCATCACTTGTTCAATCTAGATTTAGATCATAACTTATCAATTAGTCCTATAATGTATATTAATATTACCTCGAAACACCTTAGTTCTACTACTACAACAACTCTAACAACAACCATCACTCTTGCACTACCACCATTTAGTTATGACTATCACCGCCACAAGCATCAGCATACTACACGCCAACACCTCTACAACTGCATGTTGTCACTACATAATCCAAATCTCACTACCAACACTCCAATTCTACCACAACAATTATCAGTATTGTAATTAGCATGTCTGATCACTCGCATAATTGCATATATTACCACCTTATCATTTTCACATCTAGCACTGACATCGGTTATACCATTACCACCCTGGGCCCACCCAGGCTTCTCCCTTTTTTGTAGTTGTTTATGAAGGGTAAAGGATTGTTATAACTAATTTATCTTTTCGTCTCTTTTATTCTACAAACTTATTCTTAGCTTGTCACAAATTATTCTTCAGTCGATTTTAATTTTTCTAGGAGATCCAATGTAATTGGTTTTGAATATTTTGTTCATATTGTGCGTAACATGTTAGATTTTAAGAAGATTGGTGCAAAAGACGAAAGTTACAATAAAGCTTAAGGAGAAATAAGATTTCTTTAAAAAGGAAAAAAAATTACCAAAACAAATAAGATGATCTTTTGCATAACTAAAAGATCGAGGTAAAAACGAAAATATACGCTATGAAAAGCTTACCTTTTAATTTGTAAAGATTAATCATTAATTTCATACACGATTCTCATTGTTTACATTTGCGAGATTTTATTTTATTTGTTTAAGTGTTTTTAAGAAGTTAGTAGTCCAAAATAAAGCCTTTTTGGATTATGTAGAGCTTTAAAAGAAGTAGACTACAAAAGTCGGGCCAATGATCATACTAAAGAATTAGTAAGTAGGGTATGATTTTCGTATTTTATATTTTTGAGATTTTATATTGTTATTTTAAAGTACTTTTGAGGTTTTAATAATCAAAATTAAGGCCTAATGTATAAGTATATTGATTAGGTAGAGTTTTAGAAGGTGTATAATTAATTTCTTAGTTTCATAAAGTTTAAAAATATTGCATAAATTATACCTACGAATTTTTTAATAATAAATTAAAGTAAAATGTTAAATAGAGTAGAAAAAGAAAAGAATACCAAAATAAATAGGATTCTTGAATCTTGGACTCTAAATAAAGAGACTAACTAAATTAGGGACTACCACATGAATATTTGAATTATGTAGAGTTTTAGAAGGTATATAATTAGTTTCTTAGTGTTATAAATTTTAAGAATATTGGATAAAGTATACCTACAAATTTTTAATAATAAGTTATAGTAAATAGTTAAATAGAAAAGTCGGGTTAATGATCGTACTAAAGAATTAGTAAGTAGGGAATGATTTTCGTATTTTATATTGTTATTTTAAAGTACTTTTGAGGTTTTAATAATCAAATTTAAGGCCTAATGGATAAGTATATTGATCAGGTAGAGTTTTAGAAGATGTATAATTAATTTCTTAGTTTTATAAAGTTTTAAAATATTGCATAAATTATACCTACGAATTTTTTAGTAATAAATTATAGTAAAGAGTTAAATAGAGTAGAAAAATAAAAGAATACCAAAACAAATAAGATTCTTCAATTTTATATATGTAATTCAAAAGAGTTGGACTCTAAATAAAGAGATCAATTGAGTTAGAGGACTATCACATGCAAAGTTGAAGCTTACGCGTCAGAAGGAGAAGCCCTTAAAAAATCTTACATGTCGCAAAAATAGAGTTCAAAAAATCTTACGTGTCGCAATTTTAAGCAAATGTTTCAGCTTTTTATATATATACATAGATTGCCCCCCTTTCTCTGTCTCTATCTGGCTCTCCATCTCACTCTGTCAGTTTCTCTCTATCTGGCAGAGTGAGATGAAGCTAGCAAACAACGCCGTCCGATGGACGACGCCGACGGAAGATGCAAACCCACGAAACAAAACATATCCGCAAGCTATTCCAGCCGACGACGCTGCCCGAGGGACGACGCCGACGATGATGCAGATAGATGAACGGCTCCGCGAGCCTTCGCCGTCCTTTGCTCAAGCCGTCGCTTGTCCCTGATCCATTTGTTGCCGCTGCCTCATCTGGCAGTTCAGATCCGCAAAGATTGTCCATGTTCTTCTTTGTTTTTGGAATTGAGATTGAGATTATAGGTTCAGAAACCCGAGATATTCATGACTATCCATGTTTTTGTTTTGGAATTGAGGAAGGATATTATCCATGTTTTTTTCAGATGTATTACTTGCCTTTAATTTTGTCCATCTTTTTTTGTGTGCGCGATGCCAAGTTCAAGGTTTGCCCATCTCTCTCGTTTGGTCTTGTCGCTTTGGTTGGTTTAGGATTTTTGCGTGGATTGGGATTGGTGTATAACTTTCTGGGTTTTGTTCAGAAATGAATGAGTGTTTGCTTCATTTGGCTGGATATGCAATTCTGAATTTGAGTGATGAACAGCTTGAAAAGATATGATCAAAGGTTGGTTAACAGGAAGTGAGGCAATGACAAAAATGAAAGTGGGTGGAGAGAGAGGAGAGAGAGATCGAGAACAAGATAGGAACAAAATGAAAAGTGGCAGAAAGAAAAAATGGAGGAGAGTGAAAGAGGGCAAATCTAGAAAAAAGCCAACCGCTGCTAAGAGTAGTGGTTAGGCGAGTTCCAGCAAAAACAAAACCTACTCTCGGTCGTCCACGGTGACACGTTGACGGACGGATGACAGGTAGAGAAATGAGGTTTTATCCAACGGTAGATAGGATCGGTCTATATATATATATATATATATATATATATATATATATATATACTAGTAAGGATCACGTGCTTTACACTTTATATAGTAATTTTAAAGAAAAATGTTATAAACTGTTGTGGATGAAATCTGGAACACGATTCCGATGATTCGCAAGTAAGCCTGCGCCGGAAGCGTTTCCGGCGGAGACACTCCGATGCTTAAGTTAGTCAACCTGTCTGAATTTGACTATTGCTCTTGAATCAAAAGACTTACCTCTTTCTTTTTCTCAATTTCCTTTATATAGAGTTCCCAATCAGAAGGTAGTTATGTCTCTTTATTAGGGGGTTACCTTAATAAATAGAGACTTATTCCGGATTAATGATCCCATTAATCTCCTACATAATGGGTTGTTACCATTATTTATGGAGAGGTGGATTCAATGCATAAGTTATGGTTCTTCCGGATGACGACACGTGTCGTCATCTTGGCTCTGATAATTTTGCCCATATCATTTGCCCCCCATTCCATGTTCCCTTCTCTGAAGAGGATTATGGAATGTTATTCGCCTTCCCTTCTGCCTGATTAAAAACCATTCGGCCAATATGAGCTGAAGAGAAATATCTTAGGGGTCGATCAGATCAGACTGGGGACTCGTCTATTCGGTTTGGCCGAGTAGAGATGTTATAGGAACTTTGCCTACTCGGCTTGGCTGAGTAGAGATGAACTTGGAAGTTGCCTACTCGGTCTGGCCGAGCAGACACTCAGGGGATCTTCTACTTGGCCTGGCCGAGTAGAGGTGCCCTTGGAAGTCGTCTACTCGGCTTGGCTGAGCAGAGACTTACTTGGAAGTCGTCTACTCGGCTTGGCCGAGCAGACACAAGGGATCTTCTACTTGACCTGGCCGAGCAGAGGTGCCCTTGGAAGTCGTCTACTCGGCTTGGCAGAGCAGAAACTTAGTGGCTCTTCTACTCGGCTTGGCCGAATAGAGAAGCCTTTAGAAGTCGTCTATTCGACTTGGCCAAACAGAGACTCAGGGACTTCTACTCGGCTTGGTCGAGCAGAGATTCCTTTGGAAGTCGTCTACTCGGCTTGGCCGAGCAGTGACTTAGGGACTTCTAGTCGGCTTGGCCGAGCAGAGATACCTTTGGAAGTCGTCTACTCGGCTTGGCCGAGCAGTGACTTAGGGACTTCTACTCGGCTTGGCCGAGCAGAGATGCCTTTGGATGTCGTCTACTCGTCAAGAGCAGAGGCGTGTGGTCCATTGCGCTCGTCTGCTCGGCAGAGGCTAGGACCAAAGTAGCTCGTCTACTCGTCAAGAGCAGAGGCGTGTGGTCCATTGCGCTCGTCTGCTCGGCAGAGGCTAGGACCAAAGTAGCTCGTCTACTCGTCAAGAGCAGAGGCGTGTGGTCCATTGCGCTCGTCTGCTCGGCAGAGGCTAGGACCAAAGTAGCTCGTCTACTCGGCTCTATTGTAGTTACCGTCATGGGGTAAATAGGTAAATTTGCTCCTGTTAAAAAAAAAATTAGATGTATGCCACGTGTCAAGTGACTTGATTGGTCATGAGATCTCATCCATTGGATGGGTCTGTTGTTTTCTATATAAGGAGTGAAAGCTTCTCTACCCACTTCACTACTTGCTTCATTTTCTCAGAGAGTGAGGGAGAGAGATCGTTTTGGGGCTTTTGAAGATTTTTAAGTTTTGAGTTTGAAGATCTATTCTCTCTTTTTTTCAAGTAAGTTTCGAACTTGTTCTTGTGGAATCTTCTGTTTTGATCTGAAATTATTTCTAATGAAGGTGAGGAACATGTTTCTGATCCTGACCCTCTAGGTTTTAGGATAGAGCCTACATTTGATCCCTTATTCTTAGAAATTGGAGTTCCCTTGGTTCCTTTTCAAGAATCTAGGGGTGTGCCTGCTAAGGAAGTTTTAACGGGGAGAACGCCCAATCTCCCAAGCCATTCGACGCGCACACGCTAAGGAGCAAGTTAAGTAGTTACGATCTGAAGCTCTTACGCGATCGTTGTGAAATTCCGCCGATTGTAAAATTAAGGCTTCCAGACGAGGATGAAGCGGCAAACATGACTACAATTGACGAAGTAGGTGTTTACTGGGACATGTTTATCAATGGATTTAGACTTCCCCTCCAACCTTTCTTTGTGAGGCTTCTAAATATTTACGGGCTTGCACCCGGCCAACTCACCCCCCCCGCGTGGCGTTGTATGAGGGTCTCCATCTACCAATGGCATAAGTTAGGATTAGACCCCAGAGTCAGGATATTCAGATGGTTCGTTACCATATGAGCACTAACTAAACAAGTAGGTGGGTATTTTTTAAGTTGTCGTCCAAAGGCCGAAGCCAACTTGTTTCCACACCCCCCATCATCCAACCATAATTGGAAGGAGAGGTTTTTGTTTGTTAAGCTGCCCAAGTCCCAAAGGGGCGAGGTCTGTAACGTATGGCTCTCAAAATGTGAGACGAGGCTTTGTAATAGACTGAAAGAAAAAGACTTATCGGAAACTGACCTTGAGCATATTGCGAAGCGTAAGGATGCTGAGACTTTAGAATCCAGATATCCCTTGAGCAATGCCCAGCTCCATGAGTGCGGCATCATTCTTCCCCTTGAGCCTTAGGATTTTGATGGGGAGGAAGAGGAGGGCGAGAATGATCCTGGTAAAGTTCTTATCAAAGCTTATATTTACCTAATATTGAATGGTGTATTTAAACTCTATTTCATGTGCAGAAAACATGTCGTCGCGCGCACAAGGGGATCCTCCATTGTTCAATGCCCAAGGCGTTTTGGGGGAGATCATTCCTGACGAGCTGGCTACCGCTCACGGTATTGAGGAGGAAGTGCAGGACCTGGATTTTGGAGCTTTGGTTTCTGGGTCACAGCCGAAGGTGGCACAATCCGAAGACTTTGTTTTGGCTTTGTCTAGGGTAGACAAGTCACAAGAAGGTACCAAGAAACGAAGAATCTCTGGTAGAGGTGGGAGCAGAGCTACTTCCCCTTCTGTTCGTCCTGACACTCCGCATCGTCCGGCCTGGGGAGTATCGGTTGATGAGTCTGTCTTCAAATCTCCTCGTACGGCATGGGACTGGTCTAGTCATGCAATCATTCCCATGGACCGCAAGACATTGTCGGGCTACAGCGTCAATGAGACGGCCAATGGCATGGTCTAGCTGATGTCTCAGGCCATGGCACAGGTGCAAACCGGGGCTGAGAAGCTTATTGCCGCTGACAAAGTATTGGACGAGGAAAAGAAAAATATTATGATAGAGAACAACTTTCGTCGAGAGGCAGAGAAGAAGGTGGAGGATTTGGGCAGGAAGGTGGAGCAGCTAACGACTCGAGTCAATTGCTTCGATGCTGAGAAGTCATCGATTGCTGCTCAGGCCGTGCAGCAGTTCAAGAAGTCTCAGTTCTTCATGGACCTGCGTTACCGTGACTCAAAAAGAGCACTTGTTCATGGTTACAAGGAGTGCAAGGCGGACATTTTGAAGGATCATCCTGAGTATGACTTGAGTATCTACGAGCATAAATTTGCTCGTGAAGCTGCTGCAGAGGATGCTCTCCGGGCTGAAGAAGCCGAACATAGTACTGCGAGTCGGCGGGTGCCTAGTTCCTCAGTCAGTCTGGGTGCTTCGGGGTCAGGATCAGGAACGATCCCAAGGCAATCGGTGCCTATGCCCGAAGGTTCTTCTCATGAGCTGGTGGTGCCGGGAGATGTTGATGGTCAGGATGAGTAGATAGGATTTCTGTCTAGTAGAGTAGACTAGGTTTTAAGATTTCCTGCTGTATTGCCTAGGATCCTCGTAACTTTTGAATTTTTAATGCAATCAGGTTTTTATTGACGCAATCAAATTTTCATGTATTTTGATTTTTATTCATATCAAAACATGTCTCTGGAGTCAACTAAAAATTAAGGCGATCAATTTAAAACATAAACAGACTGAGGCTGAGAGATCAGCTTAAAACATAAACAGACAGACTGAGAGACTGAGAAGGGATTGCCCCCCCTTTGGTCTATTTATGGATAATATCGCCTTAAATGCATCGCATTCCATGTTCGGGGAATTGGCTTTCCATCCAATTTTTCCAAGTGATAGGCCCCTGGGCCTCCTAATCTCACAACCCTGTAAGGGCCCTCCCAGTTGGGTGCTAACTTGCCAATGGCTTCGCGCGGGGCTGAAGCTTCTATGCGGCGGAGGACTAAGTCGCCCACTCGGAAAGCCCGTGGACGAACTCTCTGGTCATAAAACTTGGATACACGATGCTGGTATGCTGCGAGGCGCATGGCTGCTTGCTCACGGCGTTCATCAAGGAGGTCGAGATTAGCCCGGAGAGCCTCCTCATTTTTTATCGGGTCATACGATGTGAGCCGAAGAGAAGGTAACCCTACTTCCACAGGTATGAGAGCTTCCGTTCCGAAAGACAGACTGAAGGGGGTTTCGCCAGTAGGAGTTCTGGTGGTGGTATTGTAGGCCCAAAGAATTTTGGGTAACTCCTCGACCCACAAATCTTTCGCTCCATCTAGCCTCTTCTTTATCCCTTGAAGAAGTGTGCGGTTCGTAACTTCAGTTTGTCCATTCGTCTGTGGGTGTGCCACGGAAGTGAAGCGTTGCTCGATCGATAGATTAGTGCAAAAACTCCGAAAAGTTGAGTTGTCAAATTGTTTGCCATTATCTGTGACGAGTACCCGTGGAATTCTAAAACGGCAAACAATGGCGCGCCAGAAAAAGTCTTCACATTTCTTTTCAGTAATCGTGGCCAAGGCTTCTGCTTCTGCCCACTTAGTGAAATAATCAATTGCCACGATTATGAATCGACGCCGAGCCGTTGCTGTGGGGAAAGGACCCATGATGTCCATACCCCACATAGCAAAAGGTATGCAACAACTCAACGATGACAAGGGGCTTGGTGATTGCCTGGGGATTGAAGAAAAACGTTGGCAAGCATCACATTTTTTAGTGAAGTCCAAAGCGTCACGATGCATTGTCGGCCAATAATACCCATGTCGAAGAACTTTGTGCGCTAAGGCGCGTCCTCCCAAGTGTTGTCCGCAAATGCCTTCATGAACTTCCCGCAGAGCATAATTTGATTCTGTCGGTGTGAGGCAACGGAGGTAAGGAAGTGTGAACGAACGCTTGTATAATACATCGTCCACAACAGCATACCGAGCCGAGCGAAGAATGATGCTCCTGGCTTGCTTCCGGTCGGCAGGTAACGTGCCGTCCTAAAGGTAGGCCTTGATAGGATCAATCCGCGACGGTTCATGCTCGGTTTGCATGACTTCCCTCGTTGTAATACTCGGCTCATGTAGAAGTTCGAGATGAATGGTGCGGCCAAAACCGGATGGATCCTGAGAGGCTAACCTTGAAAGTGCATCTGCGGAAGTGTTATCCTCGCGCCGGATTTGTGTGATTTTGAAGAGAGTAAACATGCGAGCTTCTTCTTTGCCTTTAGACACGTTCGTGGTCAGCTTAGAATCCTTCGCTTCGTACTCTCCTGACATCTGTTTTACAACGAGCGCTGAATCGCTGAAAGCATGAAGGAATACTGCCCGCATGGCGTGAGCGAGGTGCATCCCTGCTATCAAAGCTTCGTACTCAGCTGTATTGTTGGAAGCTTGGAAATCAAAACGAAGAGCGTACTCAATGATCAGGCCCTCTGGTCCGTTAATAATTAATCCCGCACCACTCCCATGTGTGTTTGAGGATCCATCCACGAAGAGTGTCCAAGCGAACAATTCGGGTTGAACGAAGAGCGGTTCTTCGTCTTCAATGGGGAAAGTACACTCAACAATGAAGTCAGCCAAGGCTTGTCCCTTAACTGAAGGCCGTGGTCGATAATGGATGTCAAACTCACCCAATTCTATCGACCACGGAACGAGACGACCCGAGAGATCAGGCTTGTGCAGTATTCGCCTAAGAGGTTTATCGGTGAGCACGACCATTGTGTGAGACTGAAAGTATGGACGAAGCTTTCTTGCGGCGATCAAAAGAGCAAACGCCAATTTTTCGGTATTCGGATATCTCTGTTGATTTCCCTGAAGAATCTTGCTCATATAATAGATGGGGAGCTGTCGACCATCTTGCTCTTGAATTAAAACCGCACTGACGACGGATTCTGAAACGGCCAAATAAAGGAAAAGATCTTCTCCAGGGAGGGGCTTAGAGAGCAGAGGCGGTGACGTAAGATACTCCTTCAGTTTGTCGAAGGAGGTTTGACATTCGTCCGTCCACTCGAAATTTTTGATGTGCTTTAATGCCTTAAAGAACGGCAAGCAACGCTCAGCTGACTTAGAGAGAAATCTGCTGAGGGCAGCTATTCTTCCCGTTAGGATTCGTATTTCCTTGACGCGTCTTGGAGCAACCATTTTTTGAATTGCTTGGATCTTTTCGGGGTTAGCTTCAATCCCCCTTTCGGAGATCATAACCCCAAAGAATTTCCCCGACGACACACCAAAAGCGCACTTAGTAGGGTTGAGGCGCATGCGATACTCGCGGAGGAGTGTGAAACACTGTCGTAGATCAGCAATGTGGTCCTCCGCCGGAAGGCTTTTAACAAGCATGTCTTTAACATAAACCACCAAACCCTTTCAAATGAGGGGTTTGAATATTTTATCGACTAACCGTTGGTACGTGGCACCAGCATTTTTTAACCCGAAGGGCATGACGTTGTAGCAAAATAAGCCTTGATCAGTGATGAAGGCCGTCTTAGCTACGTCGTCTGTCTCCATGCGGATCTGGTTATATCTGGAAAATGCATCCATGAAGCTAAGCAGTTGGTGACTCGACGTAGCGTCAATTAACGTATCGATGCGAGGTAGTGGGTAACTATCCTTGGGACATGCCCTGTTCAGATCCGTGTAATCAATGCAGATTCTCCACTTGTTTGTTCCCGCCTTTGGTACCATAACAACATTGGCTATCCACTCGGGATAGTCAATTTCCTTGATGAAATCAGACGCCAGAAGCTTATCGATTTCGGTTTTGATTATCGCCTGTCTTTCTGGGGCAAAAGGTCGCTTCTTTTGCTTGACGGGTTTGAACTTGGGATCGACTGAAAGTTGGTGAGTGATTACTGACGGATCAATGCCCGGCATGTCCGCAGCACTCCACGCGAAGATGTCCATATTGGATCGAAGGAAGGAGACTAGCTGATCTCTAACTCTTGGCTCCAGCATTGAACCAATCCTCACTTGTCACTCTTCATCCCCCTCTCTGATTGGGACATAAACAAGAGCTTCTACAGGCTCCGCGCGTCTCAAAGTCTTTTCGTCTCGCTGGTCGTCAATAGAGAGTCTCCTCGGCCTTGCACGATGCCACGTAACACCTTCGGGCTAGAATCTGATCTCCTTTCACATAACCAACTCCCGTTGGCGTAGGGAACTTCATGATGAGATGGTAGGTTGATGCCACTACCTGTAGTTTGTTGAGGCCTGTTCGTCCCAAAATCCCATTGTACGACGATTTAACTTTGACAATAAGGAAATCGAGTGTATGCACTGCCTGACGAGGCGTTTCTCCTGCGACGACCGTAAGGGAGGCAATCCCTTTTACCGGAGCAGAAGCACCTGTGAGGCCGTACAAAGGAGAAGATATTGGTTTTACCCTATCCTCAGAGATCCCCTTTTGATTGAATGCATCGTCGAAAAGGATGTCGGCCGAGCTTCCTGTATCGACCAGGATGCGTTTGACCTGGAAAGCATCTATCCTCAAAGTGATGACGAGGGCATCATCATGTGGAAGGCTCACTCCCTCAAGATCTGCGTCGTCAAATTCTAGCGAGGTGAGTTCTTTTGCTCGCTTTGCCGGTCCTTGTGCAAGATTTACCTGTCTAGCATAGGCTTTTCGTGAAGAGCTAGATAGGCCGCCGGCGCTGGGTCCTCCAGAGATGGTATGGATAACAGGCGGATCCTTTGAGGGTGCTTCGTCGGCTCTTCGAGGGTTACCTCTTCCTCCAGTCTGCTGCCGATGGTTGTTTTTTACGAACTGCTTAAGGAGTCCCCTGGCAATGAGATTCTATATTTCTCGCTGAAGCACCTTGCATTCTTCTGTCGTGTGACCGTGGTCCTTGTGGAAATGGCAGTATACTTGAGTATCCCTTCTCTCCGCTGGACCTCTCATAGGCTTGGGCCATTTGAGGATGTTTTGGCCCTTGATTTGGTGAAGAATATGTCCGCGTGTAGTATTAAGAGGAGTAAATAACTTTGAGAGTAGCGCTCGCCGACGCTCGGGTTAATCCTGATTGTTCCCTTCCGGACGATCGCGCCTCTTCTGCCCAGGATGAATCTCTTCTTGTTGTGACGATGTCGAATCCTCCTCTGCCCGAAGGTACTTCTCCACTCTGTTAAGGAGATCTGACATATTTTCTGGTGGGCTCTTGTTCAAAGAGAAACGTAGAGGCGTTCCCGGCCTGACTCCCCTAGCCATCGCTGCAAATGTTACTCCTGGATCCAAATGATCGATAAGGAGCTTTTCAGTGTTAAAGCGAGCGTAGTATGATTTTAGGGATTCCCTTGGCCCCTGAATTATACGAAAAAGGGCCGAAGAATTCTTCCTCTAAATGCGACTTGTGAGAAAATTGCTTCGGAAGGATTCGGCCAACTGGGCCCAGCAAGAAATGGAACGAGGAGCTAAGTGCTGGAACCATACGTGCGCGGCTCCTTTTAACGTCACAGGGAAAGCCCGACACATTATTTGATCAGGCACCAGATGCAGATTCATCCCTGAGGTAAAGCGGGTTAAGTGTTCCATTGGGTCTCCCTTGCCATCATATGACTCACACGGAGGCATTTTGAAGTTCGGAGGAGTTGGGAAGAGATCAATCTCTTCAGAGAATGGCTGTCCAATTATAATTGGAGCGTTGGAGTATTGTTCCGCCCGATTACCCCCAGTATTGGGGTAAGAGTGAGCCTCATTATAATTTTCTCGACGCTTTCTAGATCTTGGATTCCGCATTTCTTCGTCAAATTCTTCATCTGCTACTTGGGTCTCGTGTTGGTTCTGACTTGTTTGTTCCGGTGTCTTTGAAGTGCCCGGAGTCCTGAGAGGTTCCGACTGTGGAGGCGGATGTTCTATAGCAGCTTGCAATTTTTCAATAGATTGTTGCATTGCTCGGATAATGGCCATCAGGTCGGTTTGGTTATCCGTAGATTGAGTGATGTTCGTTCCCATTGTGGTGACACTGGTAATGGGAGGTTCAGATACGCCAACAGTTTGGAATGGACGCAAGACTGTGTTTACGGATGGATGAGTGAAAGACACCGCCGGCGGTACCACGGCAATAGATGTCGGTGTCGTTACGACAGTTGGTACTACCGCAGGGATTATAGGTACCGCAGGGATTATAGGTACCGCAGTGGTTCGTGCCATAGTCGTGATGGATGGTGCACCCATAATCTTTTTGCCGCGGTTGGGCGGTTGAGATGTGGAGACCCCCCGAGCTGGGCCGTGTATCAGAGCTGAAGATGACCCTGGTGGAGGGGTTCCTCGTAACTGAGCTGGCTGATTAGGCTTATGCGACCTGATTTACTAATGAATTTAGGGTCCCACAGATGGCGCCAAAATGTTGTGAATGACATCTGGAAGACGCGTGCGATGATTCGCAAGTGAGCCTGCGCAGCAAAAACAACACCGGTTACTGCACCGGAAGAGTTTCCGGCGGAGACACTCCGATGCTTAAGTCAGTCAACCTGTCTGAATTTGACTATTGCTCTTGAATCAAAAGACTTACCTCTTTCTTTTTCTCAATTTCCTTTATATAGAGTTCCCAATCAGAAGGTAGTTGTGTCTCTTTATTAGGGGGTTACCTTAATAAATAGAGACTTATTCCGGATTAATGATCCGTTAATCTCCTACATAATGGGCTGTTACCATCATTTATGGAGATGTGGATGCAATGCATAAGTTATGGTTCTTCCGGATGACGACACGTGTCGTCATCTTGGCTCTGATAATTTTGCCCATATCATAAACATTAGTGAAAAATAAAATTGAAATTAATTAATGCAATTATTACAATTAAACCATAATAAAAAAAAATATGTTGTTAACTGCTAATCAAAAACTGGAAATATGGAAAGTTTATCGCACAAAATATAGTTTTACTCTTAGAAACTCGAATTGTTAATGTCAATTATCACAACTATTTGTCATACTTATTTCTTTTGTCACATCAAGTTGTCGTTAAAATTTTTTTGGCTGTTCTACATTATATTTTGTTGTCCAACGTACACACTAAGTTTTAATCATCTTCTACAATTAACTAATCTTCATGAAACACTACAACTTTATATTGCATTAATAAAAGTGAAGAAAGTATTTTAGAGACAATTAATGCCAAGGATATATATTGGAGTTGTCCACTTTCTTGTTATGATTAATAGATACATATAATTTTTTGTAAAATAAAGGAGTTAAGAGCTTAGGCTCTGTTTGACAACACTTTATTTTTTCAGTTTCCAAAAAAAAAAATTTAAAGAGCAGCTTAATTTTTTTTTTATTAAAAAAAAACAAGTGGGTGTTTTATAACCCAGTTTTTATTTGAGTTTTTTTTTTTGTGGTGGTTTGCGGTGGCAGTGGCAGTGGTGGGGCATGGCGGTGGTCGCCGGAGGTGGTGGTAGTGGTCTCCAAAAAAAAAAACCAAAACTGAAAAAAAAAACTCATTTTTGAAATTTTTTTATTCTTATTCAATTTAAAAACTGGTTTTTTAAACTGAAGAAGAAAAAAAATAGTTACCAAACACAACTTTTTTTTTCCAATTTCCAAAACTGAAAAACAAACTGGAAAAAAAAGATTCGTCAAATAGGGCCTAAATGTTGTATCTTGGAAATCAAGAATCAATTGAACTCAAGAAATTTAGCAAGGCACATATAAAAACTCAATTGCTTAAGCAACAAATCTAGTAGTTGTAACTTTCAAGGATCTGTCTAAAGTTTCTACTGTTCAATTTTACAGTTTTATCCCTTTTTACAAGCATCACCACTAAAGTTCAAAATATCATCACTTAAAACTTTCAGTATCATTCATTATCCATGTTGTGTTTTTTCTGTATGGTGACAACCATCTCTTGTAATGACGATTGTTCAGGGGTCAAAGTAGTCCCTGCAGTTTATTTTCATTTAATAATTATCTAGTCTATTATAATTTTTATGTGTCACTTATTTGAAGATTAACATACAGAGAAGTCATTTTTTAATTTTTTTTCTAGCTTAAGTTTAAAATTTTGATTACAATTTGTCTAAAATTACGGTTAATCTTAATGTTACTTCTTTTTTTCCCCTACTTTTCAGTTAAAAGGTCTATAGTGTACTCTAAATTTCTCTTTACAGTATACTCTGAAGATCTCTTTTATTTTTACATACCATGACCTTGTTCATCTTTGTAGTACAATATAACTATTAAGTTAGTTTTCCGTGTAATTTAGCATATATTTGCTATATTATTTTTAACACTGATTTATATGATAATTCTAAACCTACTCATCTATAAAATCAATATATGAGTGGGGATGTGTGTATGTCGTTTTGAAATGTATACTACCAAATAAATGTGTGAAATTGATATGAGATAATGGAATTGAATGAAATAATTTCAATAATGTTCAAAACCTAAGGTTTCCACCTTATATATATATATATATATATACATTACATTAATAATATAAATACAAATTTAAAAAAATTCGTCAAGAATTATTTCTAACCCAGATCATTTATCGGGTAATAAGGCTTGTATCATAATATTAAAAAGGGAAAAAAATTAGCTTGGGTTAAGAAAATCATAACAACACATTATTTTACCAAACACAAAATAACACATAGATAGATAAAAAAAGATGAAAAAAGAAAGCATAGTCGAACTTGTAAATATTCTAACTTGTATCCATTTCAGTAAGTTTAAATTTGCAGTCATATGCAAAAGTTAGTAGCTGCAATAGTTGATCCATCTTTAAAAAATATTGTATACAAATAAAGACAATAATAATACCTAGACTTTAGAATAGTTCTCTAATAAGTAATGAAAATTAATGTGTTCATTTTATTGATTTTGATGTTGGTATCAAGGTTTGATCTTGATAGGTTTTCCTCAAAACTCGAACAGAGACTTAGTATCATATATACAGGATTGGCTTAAATCCAGTCCCGCTTTAATTGAATTCAATTCTTTTGTCACTAAAAGATACATTACTGAAGTTTTAACCTCTTCAGTGAGTAAATGTTATAATTTACCTAGAAATGTGTAATTTTGCCTCACTTTTTTAAATTACAAATATAAATTTAAAAAGGGTATTTTAAAAGAAAAAAAGTTTAGCATTTAACCCCTTGGTATCATTTTTATACGGTAGGCTGAGATTCACATCTGTTTTGATTATATCCATTCCATCTTTGTCACTGAAAGATGCATTAGTGAGCTCTTAATCTCTTTTAGCAGCAGACTGTTTAAATTTAACCAAAAATATTATAATTTAGCCTAATCTACACTTATCTTTAAAGATTTTATAAATTTAAAATGGAAATTTTTCACAAAAAAATTTAGCCATTTAATCTCTCGATATTATTTAGTATGCTCGGTCAAATCCTCACCCGGTTTGTTTATATTTGTAATATTTTGTCACTACAAGACACATTAGCAAACTTAAAGGATTATTTCAAGAAAAAAAATATTTAGTCATTTAATCCCTTACGTATCAAAACTTGAGAGTTTTCAAAGTTTAAAAAATGTCTAATGTAGTTTAGCTATATTGCATTTCATCTAAAAGGCTATAAGAAACTCTGTAATCCACAAGTTATTTTCTTTAATCGAATTTGATGGAGAAGATGTAATAGCTCTGATGTATTTTAGTTTTAACGTGAATGGAAGGATAGGTTTTCATAGGGAATTTTTCAATAGTAAAAAATCATGCAAGAGTTCAAGAATGTTTTTTATAGGATTTTCTTAGGGATTTTTTTTCCTTTTTTTAAGTGAAGGTCAAAACATCCTTAACACTAACAAAAACATATATTTCAATAACGGTATTACAGGGGAAGAGACTTGATATCCTAAAACAAAGTAAAAAATACCCTTATTTTTTAACAACACCATAACTAAAAATATGTATTTAATGACAAAAAACATTAAGTGTAAAACACCCATAATCACCACTATCGTTCATGAACACTTCAATTTAAAAAGGACATCTTAAAAAAACGAAAAGATTAATCAGTTAACCCCAGTCATGATCATATATGTATTTTAAAAAATCTTAAAAAAAAACTCTAATTTTACGTTAGTTTCCTTACACCAATATATCTGTATTTAAAATCTAAAATTAAAGTTCAGGTTTACAGTAGTTTTAATATACCATTATGTTTGTATTGAAATCTATATACATTTAAATATGTATATACGCATCAATATACAAATATGATATACAAAATTAAAACGATTGAGTTTCTTACAAAATATTTAATTTATTTTGGTATATTAGGTTTATTCTAAAAGACTATAGAAGTCTTTGTCCTCTGCAATTTGTTTTTTGGGTCGAACTTCATGGAAAATGTAACAGCTCTCAGGTAGTTTAGTTTTGACATGAATGGAGTTGATAGGTTTTGATTGAAATTTTTTTAGTAATCAGAGAGTATGCAGGAGTTCAAGAGTGATTTTATAGGATTTTCATAAGTTTATTTTCCCTCTTTTTCTTAATAAAAGTCAGAACAACTATTAAGTTCATATATATTCTAATAAGGGTATTTTATTGGAAGAGGCTTGATATCCAAAAAGAAGTCAAAAATTCCTTCTAACATTTTTATTCAATATGTAATTAATGGAAAAAAAATTAAGCGAACAACACCCTTAATCAGCACTGATCTTTTATAAAGATTTCAATTTAGAAAGAGCATCTTAAGAAAAAAAAAAATGATTAGCCATTTAACTCCAATCAAGATTATATATGAAATTAAAAATTCTAAAAAGCTTCAATTTTGCAATAGTTTCCTTACACCAATATGTCATTATTAAACATCTAAAATTAAACTTAAACTTTGTAATAGTTTAAATTTACTAATATGCTTGTATTAAAATCTATATACGTAAACAATAATTCAAATCTATAGAATATGAATCAATAAACATTAAGAAATGTAAAATTTTGGAAAATATTGATTTTTTTACAAAATATTCAATTTACTATAGGGCTACATTTCTCCTAAAAGCGTATAGAAAACTCTGTTATCTACAACTTTGTTTTTAATTGAAATTGATGAGAAGATGTAGTGACTCTAAGGTAATTTAGTTTTAATGTGGATGGAGGTTGTAGGTTTTGATAGGATTTTTTCCAGTAATCAGGGAGCATACAGGAGTTCAAGGGTGATTTATAAGATATTCATAGGGTTTTTCTTTTCTTTTTTCCTATAAAATCAAAACAACATATATTCCAATAAGGATAATTTAATAAAAGAGGCTTGATTTTCTAGAGAAGTTAAAAACACTCTTATTTTTTAGTAGCACACCTTTTTAAAAATGATATTATGAAAAAACAAAAGTTATAAGTCAAAAGTCACATTAACCCTTAACATTAACAAAAGCATATATTTCAATAAGGGTATTTTAGGAAAAGATGCTTAATTTCCTATCAGAAGTTGAAAACACCCTCATTTTTTAATTACTCTCTTATTCAAAAAAGGTATTTAATGGAGAAAAAAAGTTTTAAATCAAAAACATCGCTAATCACTCCTAATATTGTAAAAAAACTTCAACTTAAAAGGACATAGTAAAGAAAAAAAGATTAATCATTTAAGTTCATTCGTGCTTTTAAATTTGTATAGATATAGATATAAGCGAAGCGAGACCTTCTTTACGCAACACGTCATCACATAAATAACTTTTTTACTTGGCACATCATCACTTGATGTTTTCAATGTGAATTAGAATTATAACCATTATAGGAGTCACTAGACGCATCCCAAAAATTCGGAACGTTAGACACTCGCTCGATCATTCACTTTAAAACAATAATATCCTCAAACCCAAACAAATGAATGACTATTATTAGAGCAGTGAAACCAATGTTCATAATCTCAGGAGACTGTCATCGATGAAATGTAAAATTTAAGTCTGGCAAAAAATTTAAATAACAATGTTCACTCACGCAGGGGTTCTAACCATCAATACTAAACTTAAATTCAAATTCTTCGGCTCTAATCCTTATTCGGGCAACTTAATGCTTCTTATTACATGCGGAAAAGAAGTCAAAGGAGGGTGAGCTTTCGAGAGCCCAGTAAGGTTGATCAAAGATTTAAACAACAAAAATGATTCAGACGGTTTTACATTTAAACCAAATAACAACTTTTAAAACGGAGAAACATAAACGATTCAAATGATTTTTCTATATACAATCAAATGATAATTTTAAAAGGGTTTTCAAAGAAAACCACAGCATTACAATATAAACATAAGGATGAGTATCAACTCAATCCCTTAAATCAATAATCATTTTAAAAACACTTTGATGCCAAGGAAAGTGGGTTCGCAGTCAACATGGAGGTGCCACAAGGAATGCAGTCCGAGTCAGGTGCCAAATGTACTGATGTGGGACATAGCAAATGTGGAACAAGGGCAGAGACCAACGGTGGCAGTGCTTCAAGGGCGATGGCGCATGGTGAATACACGACGACAGTCACAGTCCTATGCTTAGGTCCAGAGTCAAGGTCCTGTATGTTTCTCACTCTAGAATTCTAGAGTGAGAAAGTGAAATATGTTATGAGAATGTCCAACCGTCCCAAATGAATTCTTAAGACCTCTATTTATAGATATTGAGATGATGATGTCATTAACCGACACGTGGCGCTCCCCGGGAGTGACACGTCACCGAGGGGTCCACAGGTGTCGGTGCTCCACGGACTGTCGGATCGCATATTCATTCGGCCTGCTATGCACAGCGTTGCTCTATCTATCTGTTTGTCTGGAAAGACTGGCTCCCACAGCGTCGGTGTGGCCAGAGAACCCCCTTGATCTAGCCACCGATCCAAGCCCTTGCAGAGTCCCGTAGGCCTGGCAGCAGTGGGGAAAACCCCGATGCCTAACTGCCAGGCAGACTAGGCGCGATGCCCTCCGAAAGACCTGCTCCCGTCTCAGAATGACCCGGGGGTCATAGTCTCTAGGGGTGCCGACGCAAGCCCCCAGTGCTGGAACACGTAGGCCAGTCACACAGGCACCCTGACAGAGATAGTGTCCCGGAGAGTCGCTTATTCTGCGGGTCGAGGTAGCATCCCGGAGGAGCCATCTACCTGGTGGGCCGAGGTAGCATCCGGGAGGAGCCGTCTACCTGGCGGAAAAAGAGTCTTCATGCCGGAGCACTTAGAGCTCCCTGACGGAGATAGTGTCTTAGAGAGCGAGCCTATCCCCTCGGGTGAGTCCTTGTGCCGGAGCACTCGGAGCGCATGAAGGTAGCATCCCGGAGGAGCTGTCTACCTGGCGGAATGGGAGTTGAAAAGCTCCCTGGCGGAGATAGTGTCCTGAAGGAGTCGCCTATCCCAGCGGTTGAGTCCTTGTGCCGGAGCACTCGGAGTGCATTAAGGTAGCATCCCGGTGGAGCCGTCTACCTGGCGGAAGGGGAGTTGAAGCTCCCTGGCGAAGATAGTGTCCCGGAGGAGTGGCCTATCCCCGCGGGTGAGTCCTTGTGCCGGAGCACTCGGAGCACGTCAAGGTAGCATCCCAGAGGAGCCGTCTAGCCAACTGGCTGAGGTAGCATCCTGGAGGAGTCATCTACCTGGCGGAAGGGGATTTCAAAAGCTCCCTGGTGGAGAGAGTGTCCTGGAGGAGTTGCCTATCCCTGCGGGTGCTGTGCACTCCGGAGAGTGGGTCTAAGCATGTTCCACGACCAAGGCAATGTGCGCATGGTGTGGTGAATGAGTGTATTGCCCAGGGGCATGTAACATGATTGTGGCAAAAGTGTGGCAGTGCAGTGCGCGGGCACCAGAAACGAGGGTCGTAGAGATGGCGTGTGGGCGCTGGCGACTGGAGTAACGGAGACGACTTCTGGACGACGGGGGACGGGGGGCGCGGAGAGGGCGGCCGGGCGACAGGCGATGGGGGTCGCGCAGACGACGTCCGGACGACGGGGGTCACGGAGTGACGTCTAGGCGACGGGGTCGCAGAGTTATGTCCGGGCGACGGGGTCGCGGAGTGACGTCCGGGCGACGACATCGCGGAGTGAAGTTCAGGCGACGTGGTTACGGAGTGATGTATGCGCGACGGGGTCGCGGAGATGATGTCCGAGCGACGGGGTCGCGGAGTGACGTCCGGGAGAGGTGGTCGCGGAGTGACGTCGGGGCGAGGTGGTCGCGGAGTGATGTAAGGCCCCTTAAAGATAAATGAAGGTGCTAAGTATGAAGGCCAACGGCTAACCCTTAGGGGAAGGCCAAGGCCAACCTTTAGGGGGAGGCTAAGGCCAACCCCAAGGGAAGGCCGAGGCCGACCCCAAAGAGAAGGCCAAGGTCGACTTCCTTAGGCAAGTGCCATGGTGCGCTGACGGATGATGCGCGATGTGCGACGGTCGAAGCGTGATGAGGCGTCTCGTGAAAATGAGCTTCTTAGTGACGAAATAACGTAACGAAAGTGAGAAGTGCACGTGACTTGAGCGTGCACGCTTTGACCGGTTGCGAGCGTTGAATATTGACTGTTGCTTGTGAGGACGTGTCATGAAAATTAGGACCCCAGTGGGCCTTTAGGTGCGACCAGAATAGGTTAGGAACACACTTTGAGTGCAATAAAACATAAATAGATAAACATTGAACATGAGTAGTAAAGTCACCCCAGCAGTGTTCGATACGATTTACATATGCATATGTACACTAATTAGTCCATTTAGGTACTAGTTTAACTCAACCAACAAACCATCCTTATAACTTCAAGAATACCCAACATCCTTATAGCTCCTAAAATTACTAACTCAGGTCAACATTTAGAAGAAATAAATATAACCAAAAATATTTTACGACGATTGAATCAATAAACAGCTAAGAATGAACCAGAATTTTAAACGATCGCTATACGGCTCAAATTTCATGGGCAATTTGAAAACCTTTTTATATCAATCATAAAAATGAACATTCAATATAGTTTGTAAAATTGTTGTTATAAGAATTTGAAAATAGAATAATAAAATAGGGTTCGAATAGAATTCTTACCTCGATCCAAGTTAAGCAATGCTACCAAACCTCGATCAATAATCTATGAATAAACCTAGATTGGCAATTTATTTGTTAGAAAACAATCTATGCTATAACACTATAAACCTAATATTCACTACCCCGTTTCTCCATTCCCCTACACTCCCTCACAAACTGCAAAATCCCAACACACATATATATACCTCACGGCTGCACACCGGCGGAGCTACATATGTACGAGAAGGGGCTATAGCCCCCTGTCAGATTTTGAATATATATATATATATATATATATATATATATATATATATATATATATATAGTATTTTTTCACACTTTTTCGGTTCTCTCTCTCTCTTCGGCTCTCTCTCTCTCTCCGGCGACCGAGCCTCTTCTCAGTTCTCACCAGTCGGCAGTCACCAACCGAGACACCGACCGGCGGCCGGCGCCTCACTCCGGCTCACTCCTCCCGTCCTCCGGCACGGCGGCACCCACCCACGACGAACGCACTTCGGCGCGACGGGCGACGGCGCCTCACGGTCACGGACTCACGGGCTCGTTTTCTAGATCTACGCGACTACGCCGACGGGCGACGGCGACTCGGCAACTGCAAAGACCCACTGACCCCGGATCTACGGCGACGGAGAGTCTTCAGTCTTCACTCCAACGGTCCACCGCCGGCGGCAAGGACCCAGTGACCCCGGATCTACGCCGACGGCGAGTCGGCGACTTCGGTTGTACTGTCTTCACTCCAACAGTTCACCGGCGGCTAAACTCCGGCGACCGGCGGCCAAAACTCCGGCGACCGGCGGCTAAACTCCGGTTGTACTGACCTTCGATATATATTTAGCCCCCTCTCGGATGAAATCCTGGCTCCGCCCCTGCGGCTGCACACACAGCAGCCATGGCTATCCACACCATGCTCACACAGTCCAAACAAAACACACTTTTCACACACTCGGCAGCCCATATTCTCCTTCCCTTTCACCACTATACTCCCCCCCTCACAAAACTCACACACAGTGCACACTAAATCTGCCCAGCAGTAGGTCCTTTTTCTCTCTCTTGGATGCACTCAAACATGCTTGTAACCAGCCATGGCAGTCGTACAAACACAGCCATGGCAGCCCCTCCATGGCTGTCCTCACTCTCTCTCCTTCTCTCATACACTCACATGAACCCACGTATATTCACACTCACATATACACATACCCACATGCTACCCATCACCCTCACCAATATCCCCACCAATACACACGCGCTATTATCCCCTTCACACAGCTCACATGTAAATCCATTGGCAACGACACGGTATGACCCAAAACTCACACCAAACTTCACTCACGGAAGCCATATTTTCCCATGTTTCACCAACAATTCCACTCCATCATAATTTACTCTCCCCATCGATCTCTTTTCTAAAGCTAGAACTCACGCAGACCCACATATATTTTCTCACAACCACATGCGCCGTAACTCACCATGCACACACCACACTCTGCAATTCACGGCTACAAATCCCAACCCTTCTCCCCATTAAATCACAGAGAAAGGTTTTTAAAAAGAAACTTACCAGAAGAAATCCGATCGCCGGAAAAATCTCTTCTCCAAGCCCTCTTTCTCTCTCTCTACCTCTCTTTCTCATTCGTGTTTCAGAAGTAGGGAAGGGAAAAATTATGTCGGCTGTCTCAGAATGTGCATCTATATATAAAAACCCTAAAACGGAATTAGTAAAAACTCCCCCTCAATTTTTTTAGTTATAAAAATGTACCCAAAATTTTTTATTATTACGAAATGGCCTAAAATAGTTATTTACGATAGAATAATGTGCTAGGAAACTATAATGGTTGCTACATGACCTTGCTTACACTAATCGTCACTAGAAGTTGCTAAATAAAAAAAAATATCAACGCTAAAAATTTCGCCGCTAAAAGTCGTTAAGAAATACATTGATGTTAAGTAAAAAAAATATCGTTGCAAAAAGTTACCGATAAAATTCCACTTATTAAAATTGACTTTAAATCTTTCGTATAAAAGTTGCTACAAAGTACATTAATGTTAAGAAAATAAATTGCCGAAAAAATTAATTCGTTAAATTATATCGGGGTGTTACACTAGAAGTCTTAAATACTATCTTGGATATGGTCTTTATTTCTTGATAAGTTATTTTATATATTAGTAAGCCTTACATAATTGAAAAAATAATTCTAAACATTCTGAAACTCTAACTAATTATTGGACTAACTGATCATGATTTAATTTTGTGTATTGAATCCTCAAAATCACTCTCCAATATGAATATAAAAATTCATATATATAAAAAACGAAAATAATACTATTATTGTAACATCCCGAAATTTTTCGAAACGTTAGCCACTCAATCGATCACTGCTTACTTATTCAATCATCTCGATTCTACTAAGAATACCCCAATACATATATAAGAGTTTCTACAATAACTCAAATGTTCAAATTATCGTTCCTAAATGCAAGGACTACATTAATGAACTCAACTAAGTAAGTTACACACTGATTTCCCTCGCAGGGGCTTAAGTAAAGAAAACAATGAAAATCAAATCTAAACCAGTTCCGTAATCAAGCTCTAACAAATCCAAGACATCTACTGACGGTTATTACCTGCAGAAGGGAACAGAAAAAGTGGTGGAGCTTTTGAGAACTCAGTAAGGTCACTCAAAATTCAGGAAATGGATTACAAACGATTAACAGATTTAATACGATTGCAGTGTGGAGAAGATTTAACTCAGTGACTGATGATATTAAACATGAGTAATTGCAAAGCTACACATGCAGTGCACGATAACAATTAGTAAAGCCGCAAAGACGATGCTCAATAACACGGTGGTTACATATGCAAATGAACACTAGCTAGACCCTTAAGGTACTAGTATCTCCCGACAGTAACAGACCATCCTTATATCACTCCGATACAAATCATCCTTATAACTCCTCAATACACTAACTCACGTCAATATGTAGAATACAATGATTCAATCGATGCACAACGAAAATAAATACAAAGCATCGAATAAAGTTTCAAGAAACGTGTCAGGCTCAAAACAGGATATTAATGGCAATCAATGCAATTTCATAACAATTACAATAGAGTTCAAAGAAAGTTTGATAACAATTCAGAAAAATATTCACGAGGACAAATGAAAAAAAAGTTGGGTTTCGGATAGAAATCTCTTAACTCAGTCTGAAGCTATGCGCTCGTTGCTCTACAACCTCGTTCAGATCCTTTGATTTAACCTATATTGGCAGATTATTTATCAGAATAAAATATAACCTCATAAACTATGAACTCAAAACTAATTTCTTCAACGTTAGTTATTCCGGCACTCACAACCCAAACTAAATCGAAACACGTCCTACGTACGACTAACCTAACCGAGAACCCCACACGCTCCAAAATGCATAACGATACCCCAAATTTATAATAAATTATAATAAAATACTTTTGTAGCTCGAAACATTATAAAAAGTCAAAATATGAACTTTCTGGAATATTTTTGAATTAAAATAATTTCTTTAAATACCAGAAAATCCCAAAAATAGCTATTAAGATTTCCAGCTCAAATCAAAGTTCCATAAATTTTAAAATAGCTTTACAATATATAAGGATAATATAGAAATTGAAATCAAAATTAAAAAGGTTAAAACCCATTTTAAAATCATCCATTTAGCTAACTCCAATGTGATACAAATAATCGTACCAAATCAATTCCAAAAATTATGAAACTAAAGCTGAGTCTTCTCTTATTATATAAACATCGCTGAAATTTTCCCAAAATTTAATAAGGATTTAAGGGCTCCAAACAAATTTTAGAATAACGAAAATTTCAGGAAATATTAAATATACCAAACCACCTCAGAACAATATGAAAATTTAACAGTAGTTCTAATATTGCCCTAAGAACATTCCAGCAAAGTTTCAGCATTTTTTACAAATTGCACAATACCCAACAGCCACGTGGTACAACTGTGCAAGCACAGTGTACCACCCCTTTTTTTGCACAAACCCATTTCTGCCTAACCCTTCTTCGCTTTCCTCCTTTACTCTTCTATGTTCACTGTCTGAACAAATGAAAGCACACCATGCACACTCCTTCACCAGTTACCACTAACACATTACACAAATTACACTTACACCACACAATACACATATTTACACCCACTATACACACACTAATTTCACTCACAAAACACGCGCACATATATTTTGGGGCTGTTTGGCAGCCCCTCCTTCACCTTACCCACACTGCCACACAGTCATCTTCTTCACAGACACACTTACACGGCACCTCACAAACACTCTCACACCTTCACTTCCTTCACTAATCCACACAAACTAGTCTTCCACCCCTTTTCACAATCATTTTACACACACATAAACACTCACTACACCACTGTGTTCACACATTAAATACACAGCCACAAACTCACACACTGCACTCACCTTTTACTCACCATAATACACACACTTGCTCACGCTGTCCTCACACACCCACCGCCTCAAAAACTATATATGGACATACAAATCATGCTAAAAGATCTCTCTCCTAGATTCCACAAATCGACAAGTTAAGGGAGAAACTCTACTCAGCGCCATTAATATATCAAACTAAATCAAGAACATTCAGATGCAGTGCCTCAAAAAAACAATAGATGGCCATAACAAAAATTCATGCAAACAGATCTTTTATCTAAGTCCCAATTCAACAATACCCACATCCTGTCAAACATTATTCTTCTCTTAAATTGCAAAAAAAAAAGAAAAAAATACCTACAGAAGAACCCACCAACAGAATTCTCTCACGGGAAAGATTGTGACAGACCCACTTGCAGGCAGTAACAACATCTTTGATTCCTTGAAACCCAGCAAGAGAGGCGCGCCCAGTCGACCTTTCAACCCCTCTCATGTCAAATGTTATAGCCTTTACTCGCCAGGCCACTTGCAATCCCTCTCAGTAGGCCTTGACAGCCACCCAGTACAGAGTATGGATGTACCAAGAAAATGACAAGGTAATCTTTGATCCCTTCCCTTCAATCTCACGGCCGTGGCAACCCCAAGGCCACTCAAAGTCCAACACCTTCTCACCCCTTTCATAAAATACGGTACCCGTTTATACACTTACCAAAATTCACATATATATGCAATAAGCTCTTCTCTTTCAGTCATTATGGCTGCCATCCCTTCCCTCCATTTCACCTATACACACTCAGCTGCACACTACCAACAATATACACTAAATGTGGAATTAAAAAGAAGAAAATGGCATTGAAGCTTACTGAAAAATTGCACTTTGCCGGATTGAAAACGTCGCCGATTTTCAGCCCTTACTCTTTCCCTCTATCTCTCATTTTCCACCGCAATTTCTTCTTCCCTCTTCTCTGCGGAGTCTCTTCTCTTCCCCTCCTCTCTCTCTCTCTTCTTTTCTCCGTTGTAACCGAAAGAGGGAGGAGCTCTTTCTCTGTAACTGAAAATGGCTTAAGGCAAGTAATAATTACTCCCTAATTTACTTCCTTTGTTCCCTTTCTATCCAAAGCGAGAGAGTTGACTAAAAAAAATCAGATTATATCCTTTAGTTTAATCAATAGTCCAATCTTTAAATTTAATTATTTAACTTCCATTTAACTATCATAAATTGCGTATTGCTCAGAAAAAAATGTCGCTAAAGTTTGCCGCTTAAAAATTGACACTAACTATAGAGTATAAAAATATTTCTAAAGGATTCGCAAAATATCGTTAACGCTAATTGTTGCTAAAGACCTCAATGAATATGCTACGGATAGATTATAACTTATGGTTTCTAAAATTGTGTCGCTAAAGATTGCAGATAATTTTTTTTTCTTTCCTCATGCAAATTGACACCAATGTTGGGTATGAAAATTGTCGCTAAAAATAAATTAATCGGCTAGGAAATATCAGGTTTCGGGGTATTACAATTATCTAATATGGTCATTTATTTTTTGATAAGTTAATTTTCACATCAGTAAGCTTTATATAATTGAGTAACAAATTCTAGACATTCTGAAACTCTATCTAATTTTATAAGTACTAATGGTCTGAACTACTATCTTGGACGAAGACCTTATTTCTTCATAAGTAATTTCTATATTAATAAGCCTTATCTGATTGAAGAAGTAATTCTAAACGTTCTAAAACTCTAATTAATTAATGGATTGATTTATTAAAACTTAATTTTGATAATGTATCCTCAAAATCACTCTTCAATATGAATATAAAAACTCATATATCTTTAAAACGAAAATAATATTATCTTGGATGGAGTCCTTATTTATTGATAAGTTAATTTTCAAATTAGTAAGCCTTAAATAGGTGAAAAACTAATTCTGAATATTCTGAACCTCTAACTAATTAACAAACTAACTTAATACGACTAATTTTAACTACTGTATTCTTAAAACCACTTTTGATATGAATATACAAATTCATATATCTAAAAAATGGAAATAAAATGTTAGATTTAGATGAGAAACAAATGATGTTACAATTGAGATTGACACAATAAAAATGATGTAACAATCGATTCGTCTTTATTTTATTTTAATGACGTAGCAATTGATTCATCTTTATCATCCTTTTGATAATAAAAATTTAACATAATTTTTTTATTGAGACCATACGACCAACAAAGGACTGTATAATTATTATTAATTAAAATCACAATGATTATAAAACTTATTTGTAAATATGATAGTTGAAAAGGATTTAAAGCTATATACCAAGCATTTCAGTGTATTTAAAGGCGTGAAAATAATATTTTGGAATCCCTACTTTTTAAGTTTATTTAATTTTGCTTCTAAAACTCTAAGTTTGCTATTTTTTTAGGATTTGAATTTGATTATCATGTTCTTAAAACTAACTTTCTAATACGAAGATAAACAATCACTATAATATCCCAAATAATATGTAGCTAATTATTTTAATTCTTGGGTTACTTTTGAAATTTTAAGAATATTTTGGAATTCCTTTTGAATAAGTAACATATCTTTAGGGGCCTTTAGAGTAATTTACCAAATTTAGAGAAATAAAAAGACTGGTTAGTTGTGTTTTATCGATAAATTGAGTCTGATCTTTCAGAGAGAGGAGAAGAAAGAGAAAATTAGAGCTTGAGGATTTCAACCTTCTACTTATAATTGGTAAGAATCTTGAACCCACTTTGGATTATAAGGATGGATTAGATCATATTAGAATTGTTCTTGTTAAGATTTTAACGTAAGTGTGTTAATTATAATATCTAGGTTTTGAGGTTTTTGGAAGCGATCGCAATTTGGTGAAGACTATTATATAGATTTGAGGTAAGGGTTACATATACTACATCTACCTCTATGAAATTGGTACCCTTCGTCTTTCGTATATGATCGTGCCTATACGTTAATTCTTACGTTGACACCTATAATTGATTATTGCTTGATTGGGATGTCTCTTATTCGTCCGGTCAATGTGTGGAAGTTGCGACCGTTTTATTTAATGGCAGTGCGTTGATACGGCTGTTTTTATTGCCCTTTGTAGTGCCACATTGTTGAAACGTGTGGCCCTTGTGTATCATTACCGCTCACGCTGCTGGAGCAATTAATTGTTGTTCCCGTTCTTTCGTTTTGCTGCTTTATTTTTATCATGCAAGGCAATAAATCTGCAATTCACAACCTGAACCAAATTCAGGTGTTGCTTACTGCCTGTCCACGTGTTAGAAAGTAGTCATTCAAAGCAACCATTGTTTCAGCCTATTTTGGGTGTGTAGAACTCTTGTGGTGGTGCCATGTGTCATCTTTTCAGAGATGCACCTCCTTTTGTTTAAGTTTTGGTCCAAATCTTGTTATTTTATAATTTCGCAATCGTATGAACTTGGATTCAATCGATTCTACTTTCATCAAACTCGTCTCTTCATCCTCTTCGATTTGAGTCTGATATCAAGTACTTCCTGAAATCGTTAATCTATTCTATTTGAAATGCAAAGTTTCGATGTTTTGCGACTTCTATGCCTTTGCGACACTTTGATGTCATTTGGACCCTTTGAGTTGAACTAATGTTTAGAACATTCACGTGCTTAGGTTAACGTGATGCCATGACATGATATGGCCATTGCTACCGGTATGCAACTTTGACTTAGAACCTCCGCTTGCTTAGGTTAACATGCTTTACAGTCACGTGTTACGTGATTGTATTGTTTTGATTATTAGTTCAATTATTGATTATGACCTTTTGACTTTGATTCGACCTTTGATGGGTTAATATCCCGTAAATAGATTTGTCGTGCTAAGATTTACTATCGTCTTTGCACTTTGTTTTCATATGTTTCGTTTTGACTCAGCTACATATTATTGGATACCTGCGTTGTACTCTGTGGGTGTATGCGTGTGATCTTTACTGGGCTTTGTGCTCACCCCCCCCCCCCCCCCCCTTTCTCCTCCCATTTCAGGTATTTAAGCCGTGACATCAGTAGAGGAGTTATCTATAAGCATGAGTCAGAATTGTTATTTAATTGTAGACTCTTTTTAGTGACTTGAAAATGAGAACTTGTAATAGTTTGATTAAGTAGCTTTTGGTAACCCCAATGTTTGGGAAGTGACTATTGTTATTAGATTTCCGCTGCATTTATTAGACTTTGAGGATAAATACAAATGCTTTTGATTTGGGATACATTTANAGCNCTGATTATCATTTTGAGGTTATGTTCTTGGTAAATTTTTTTGGGTATTATATTTCTGGTAAGCAGGAATATTTTGAAATAGTATGTGTAGGTCCACCTCCGGGTCGGGGCGTGACAATCACGTACTTAAAAAATAAAAATAACATATGAGATTTAATACAAAAAATTATGTTACAGTTAATTTAAATTTATTATGACTGGTTAAATGTATATGTATTGACATATAACATATTCATTGAATTTTTTTTATCTGTATAACATATAAAATAAATAAGAAAATTTTTTGCTTCGATAAGCCAACAAGATCAACAAAGTGGCTATATAAGTATAAATGAGATTTTGAAAAGGAATCACATACTTACTAAAAAGAAAAGTTTGCAATTAAATCAAATTATTCTTAATTACTATATTTGTCAAACCTTTAAGACTAATTTTTTTTTAAATGTAATCAGATTATATTTTAACTGCAAAATAAAATTATAAATATTATAAGTGTGTCTCTAAAGGTATTAAATATTATCTTGTATAGGGTCCTTATTTCATGATAAGATAACTGTTATATCAGTAATCTTTATATATTTGAAAAGCTAATTCTAAGCACTTTGAAACTTTAACTAATTAATGAACTTACTTATTATGACTTAATTTTAACCATTGTATCCGTCAAACCACTCTGTAATATGAACACAAAAAATCATATATCTACAAAATGAAAATAACATATTAGACTCAGAAGAGAGAAGAAGATGATGTTACAATTAAGACTGAAATAATAAAAATAATTTAACAATTAATTCATATTTATTATACTTTAATATACGCTAATCGAAGTATATGCTTACCGTGGTCGATGTAAAAATTTGTCAATATAATATATAGCATTTTAAATCTTTTTGGTACTATAAAAAATTTTAAGTAATTTTTTTTTTTTTAGACCACGCAACCAACAAATTACTGTATGAGTACTATTAACTAAGATCCCAATAATAGCAAAGCTTATCCATAAATCTGATAGTTGAACAAGATTTAAAACTATATAATAAACATGTCGGTGTATCGAAAGATATGCAAATATTATTTTAGATTTGATCCTTATTTTTAAGTTTAAATCTTGCTTCTAAAATTCTAAATATGCTAATTTTTTTGGATTTGAGTTTGACTATCACGTTCTTAAAACTAACTCTCTAATGCGAAGGTAAGAAATCATGTATCTGGGAAATAAAAACAACATTAGATATTTAGCATGTAAATTTTGTGTTACAGTTAATTTAAATTTACTATATTTTAGTAAATGTATATGTATTTACGCATAACATAATCATTGCAAAAAATTATCTATATAATATATGAAATAGTTAGTTTTTTGATGTGATAAGACAACACGATCAACAAAATAGATATATAAGCATAACTAAGATTTTGAAAAGAAATCACATATAGTTGAGAACATTTAAGAACATTAAGATGCAAAAATATGATATGTCATCAAATTATATTTTAAATGTAAAATATTATAAATATTATACATGTCTCTAAAGGTCTCAAATATTATCTTGAATGAAGTCCTTATTTCCTGATAAGTTAATTTCCATATCAATAAGCTTTGTATAATTGAAAAACTAATTTTAAGCTTAATGTAATTCTAACTAATTAATGAACTAATATATTATGACTTATTTTTAACTATTTCATGTATCTTTAAAACACATTCTCTAATATGAATATAAAAATTCATTTATCTAAAAAAAATAAAAATAACATTAAGTGAGAGAAAAAAATGATGTTATAATTGAAATTGAAACAATAGAAATAATATAACACTTGATTCATATTTATTTTATTATATGTTTACTGTAATGGATGTAAATATTTATCAATATAATGTATATCTTTTAGAATCTTTTGGTAAAATAAAAAAAATGAACTGCATTTTTTGGGTGGGACTATCGACAAACTATCGACAAATAACTGTGCAGTTATTGTTAATTAAAACTTCAGTATTGATAAAACTTATTCTTAAATCTGATAGTTGAAAATGATTTAAATCTATATAATAAACATGCTAGTGTCTCTAAACGTATGCAAATTTTATTGTTTATAAGTTTCTTTATTTTTGCAAAAACTATATGAGGGCTGAAAAGCTTATATAATGTGAAAATTATTTCTAAAACTCTAAATATACAAATTTATTAGGACTTAATTTTAACAATCGTGTCCTTAAAACCAACTCTTTCATACAAAAATAAAAAATCATGTAAGAAAACAAAAATAACATATTAGATTTAATAGAAAAAATTATATTACAAGTTAACTTAAGTTTATTATAATTTTACACACACACACACAAAGAAAAACTTAATCACTACAAATCATTATCTACATATTGTATAAGAGCAATAATCAATTTATAGGATAAGTTTTTATTTTAATATGACTGCACAATCAACAAGTGGCTATATCGCATATATAAAATTTTGAAAACAAATCACATTTGTATTTTAAAAAAAACAAGGTACAATTAAATCAAATAATTCTTAATTACTTTATTTTAGGAATATTTATAACCTTTATGATGCAAAAAAATATTTAATCCTACAAAACTATCGATTTACCAATTCGTTTTTATATAGTGTAACATCCCGATAATTCGAAACATTAGACACTCACTCGATCATTCACTTTAAGACAATATTAACCTCACAACCAAGTGGGCAATCATCATCACAGGAACTAACTTTCATTGAAATCACTCTCAATTGATTGTCATTAATAAAATACGAAATTGATGTCCTACCAAATTTAAATAATACTCTTCACCCACCCAGCGGTTCTAATAGAAAACACGGTAACTTAATTTCACTCGCTCGCTTGCCTCTAGTCCAGTTTCTAGTAATCTAATGATCACTACCTGCATAAAGGAAATCAATGGAGGGTGATTCGAGAGCCCAGTAAGGTCGATCAAAGATCTAAAAACAGTTCAAAAACGATTCGGACGATTTCACATTTTAACCAAATAACAACTTTTTTAATGGAGAAACATAGGGATTCAAATACAATCAATGATAATTCTAAAAGGGTTTCAAAGAAAATCACAGCATTTCAATATAAACATATAGGGATGAGTATCAACTCAATCCCTTAATTCAATAATCATTTCAAAATACTTCAAGTGCAATAGAACATAAATAGATAACATTGAACATGAGTAGTATGCAGTAGCAAAGTCACTCCGGCAGTGCTCGATACGCTTTGCATATGCATATGTACACTGACTAGTCCATTCAGGTACTAGTTTAACCTAACCTGTAACATCCCGAACTTTTCGGAACATTAACACTCACTCGATCATTTACACTAAGACAATAATGACCTCAAACTCAACCAATTTAAAATCATCAGTTAGTCAGAGCCACTAGACCATTGAGTAAAATAACACTCTTAGCGTACTATCATAATTGAGACAACAAGACTAAGTAAAATATTCTAAATAGCAATGTTAACCCACGTAGGGGTTCTGATGACCAATACTAAATTTAAATTCATTGCCTCGCTGGGCTCTAATCCACACCCAATGCGATCCACGGTTGGTTATCACATGCGGAAAAGAAGTCAAATGGGAGTGAGCTTTTGAGAGCTCAGTAAGGTCGCTCAAACGAAGAATTTATGAAGTAATTCATAGATACAATTCAATGATAATCTTTTCAAGAGTTTCAAAAGAATCATAACTAGCTCCGTCAGTTGTCAATAAAATTTTTCAGATACAATAGAAACAATTACAGATACTATTGAACATGAGCATTTGCAAAACCACACAGACAGTGCAGAATAATCTCTTAGCAAAGTCACAAAGGCAATCCTCACTAACACTTTACACCGGCTAGTTCATTAGGGCACTAGCCCACACCAATACACCAGCTAGTCCGTCAAGGTAATAGGTATACCAACACACCGACTAGTCCGTCAAGGTACTAGCCCACACCAATATCCTCCAACATGCACCAACTCCCGCCAAAACACACCAATGCAGAATCTCATGACAATTTAACAGAACGAAAACAAACGAAAATACAATGATTAAATTGATGCACAATGAGAAATAAACACAGAGCATCGAATATGATTTCCAATAAACGCTTAAGGCTCAAGAAAAGGTATTAAAGGCAAATAACGCATTCTCATAACAAATATAACAGAGTCCAAATAAATTTGATAGCAATTTTGAAAAAATATACAAGGACAAACTCATGAATTGGGTTTCGGATATGATTCCCTTACCTCGACCCAAGCCAAGCGAAACGAAAATCCAATGCCCACGATCAAAATAATCTGAATTAACCTAGGTTGACAAATCACTGTCGAAACACATTCTACACTATTGTATCATAAACCTTGTGTAAACTACCAACATCGCACTCATTCCTTAACCTGAACGACGAAATTCGAAACGGGTCACACTCACGGCCAACCTAAGTAGAAGACCCGTCACACTCCTTGAGACTCAGAAATATTTTTAAAATATTTTTAACATTCATTAAGCATTATTTATAGCTTAATACAACATATGGAATAAAAATATTTTTTTTTGAATATTTTTTATTATTTTCGAATTAAAAATAATTTCTTTAAATACAGTAAAACCCAATAAATTTCCATAATTTCTTCTAGCTGGAAATAAATACTCATAATTTTTATAAAAGCCTTAATATATGTATAAAAATTATAGAAATAAAAATCAAAATTTAAAAGGTAATGAAACTATTTCTTTATTTTTCATTTTGCTAAATTTAATGTGATACAAAAAATGATAGTAAATAAACTCCAAAAATTACCAAATTTTTACTGGGTCATTCTTATACTGTATAAATATGACTCTAATTTTTAAAGCCTCCGAAATAATTTTTAAGTATCTGCAATTACAAAAAATACTAAAAACACATACAATTTCAGAAAATTATAAAAAATTTCCAGAAATTCTAAAACAGCCTCAGATATTGTACTTTAAATTTTCATATGGTAATGATACTTGTACGCTATCCAATGCGCACCCGTACTTAACGCTAACCAATACCCGACACACACTTCTCTTCTTCTTCTTCCCTTCTGACTCTATTATGTTCACTGACTGAACACACAAAGCACGCCATGCACATTCCCTCACCACTAACACATTACACACACTACACTTACACAACACGATACCCAAAATTATACACGCTATACACACTCTAATTTCACACACATCACACTCACATATTACACAGTTTAAATCGAGCCGTCACTTCAATTGTTTCTAATACTTTGGATGCAAATTGACCTGAGATTGTTATCTTTGATTTTCTATTAATAATTTTAAGGGCAAATACTCGTGCCTAATAAAATCACTATCATATATTGCCAATCCAAGAAGACCACATGTCATGGATGTTCTTTCTCCATTGAAGTTCATGTTTTCTTCTTCTTTGTTTTACTTAATGCATAAAAAATAAAAACACCCCACGGCTGCTGTGCAGCCCCCTCTTCCTATCTCATTATACACAGCACCACACTCGCATGTAATACACACTTACCCAAGATCACAACTCACACAGCCACACACATTCACACCTATATACATACACCACACACAAACACACTCCCACATTTTGAATCACCAGCCATGCCCACTGCCTCACGGCAGTGGGTCCCCTATATATATATATATATATATATAAACATTACGAGTGTAACCTCTGATAACTACTTCTTGTGGAAAAGCCAATTCCTCCAACTGCTAAAGGTCTATGACCTTATGTCTTATGTCAATAACTCCTCCATCCCTCCACCACAGATCCTCCCATCTATTCCACCTATGAAAGCTCCACCTACTGTTCTAAAATCCTGCTTATGCTCTGTGGCACAAACAAGATCAACTTCTCCCAGTTGGATCCTTTCATGTCTTTCGGAACCTGTATTGCGACAAGTAGTGGGTTCTACAACTTCCTCCTCTGTTTCGTCTACTTTTGATTCCATGTTTGTGTCGCAGTCTCGTCCATGTATCTCTTCTCTGAGGTTTGATCTGATAAGGCTGTCAAAGTACCCTCTTTCTATACATGCATATCCCCTGCTTAGGCCAACCGTACTGCAGCCCCTCTCACGTTTGAACCATAACAGCATGGGAACATAACTTACACAGCCTATACGGTACACGGTCACAGCCATCACGGCTGTGACTGGTTGATGCCTGATTACATTCTCAGCATCAGTGAATTACTCTCACGAAACACTCGGCAGATGCGCCCCCTTAACCAATAAATCTGTGAAAAATTTAGAGAAGGGTTAGAAACTTACCAAAAGAATTCGCCGGAAAATATCTTCGATCCCTTCCCATCTTCTATTCTTTCTCCGTATCCCCCAACCGTGACTCAGAAAACCAGCATCAACAATTAGGGTCGGCTGCTCTATAATATGTAGTTTATATATATAAAACCCTAAAAGCACAATTACCAAACATCCCCCTAAAATTTAATAAGTTATTTTAAATGTTACCCGAATCTTTTTATTATTGCTAAAAGCTCCAAATAATTATTTACAATAAATATATTAGGAAAATTTTACCGGCCGCTACATAGCCCCACTTCAATAATTGTTGCTAAAGGTGGCTACATAAAAATATCAACGCTAACACTAAACAAAAATTCATCGTTAAAAATACATACGTCAATGTTTAGTATATATAAAAATGTATCATCGCTAGAAGTTGCCGATAAAAAATTGGTCACGTTAATCGTCACTAAAGACCCCAATCAATATTACTTACAATTACTATCCATAAATTAGAACTTTTGGTTTCTTAAAATTTGTCGCCAACGGTCGCTACTTCAAATATCGGTGCTAACTAAAAATTTCATCGCTAAAATTTCTAATAAAAATATTGACGCTAAAAATTTATTTACTGCCAAAAAGATTTTTTTTAATATAATTAATCTGTTAAAAAATGTCGGGGTGTTACATAACCAACATACCATCCTTATAACGCCAAAAACGCACCATCCTTATAACTCCCATGATTACTAACTCATGTTAACATTTAGAAGAAGTAAATACAATTGAAAATTTTTTAGGATGATTGAGTCAATAAACAGATAAGTATGAATTAGAATTTCGAACGATTGCTAAATGGCTCAAATTAGGGTTTCATGGACAGTTTAGAAAAATATTTTTACACAATCATAGAAATCAACAATCAATGTATTCCGTTAAACTGTTATTATAAATATTTGAAAACAGAATAATGAAATGAGGTTCGGATAGAATTCCTTACTTCGACGCAAGCTAAGCAATGCTATCAAACCTCGATCAATATTTTCTGAATAAATCGAAATTTACAATTTATTTGTTAGAACAAAATCTATATATATCTAATATACTATAAACCTAATATCAATTACTCATCTTGTGCTCACTTCTAACCCCGAAATTGGAAAAATTCGAAGCGGGTCTCGCACGATCAACCTAATCGAAAATCCTGTACGCTACTTAAAGCGTAATGATATCTCAAAATTCTTAATAAATTACAATAAAACACTTTTATAGCTTAAAACATTATAAAAAGTCAAACTATGAATTTTCTGAAATTCTGAATCTTTTCGAATTAAAATAATTTCTTTAAATGTAATAAAAGCCCATAAATACCCATTATTATTTCTGGCTAAAAATAAAGTCCCATAATTTTTCTAATAGGTTTAAAATACGTATAAAAATTACAAAAATTTTAATCAGAAATTAAAAGGCAGTAAAACTATTTTTACAATTTTCATTTTTCTAAAACCAATGCGATAGGGAAACTATAGCAAATCAACTCTAAAATTCACCAAACTTAATCTGGGACTTTTATGCAATAAAAACATTACTATAATTTTTTCAAAACATTTTTATGAGTCTAAAGGCATAAAAGAATTTTATAAATTTGAATTTGCCAACAATATAACAAATACATACGTCATCAGAAAATTATGAAAATTTAACTGAAATTCTAGTATTACCCTACGACTCTTCCCGTAAAGTTTCAACATTTTCGGACTAGTGCACACACACATACACACCACTTACGTATATATGTATACCAATAACTCACTCAATTTCTCACAAATGCACACAGCACCGCAACAGCGCTAGCACTCTCTGCCCCTTCCCTTTTTCATGTATACAACACACACCTTTAGCCCCTTTCTCTCCCACTTTTCTGAAACCCATTTCACGCACAAATACCCACACATGCACTTCCCCTTCTCCTATCTCTTGTCATACACTCACACACAGTGGCGGAACCAGGATTTCATCCCAGGGGGACTAAAAATATATAGAAGGAGAGAAATATTTTTATAAGTAAAATAGCACACAAAAACAAAGTGCACTTTTCGATAATACACAAAACATACTAAAAAGCATCTAAAATGTCTTATTAAGTTTCATGAGAGCCACTAAGGACTCTTTACAACACAAAAGAAGAGAATACAAAATACACATTTCAGTGTTTACAAACGAAAGCACTAAATAACTACTCGATGAGGCGCCGAATATTGGTAGCGTTTGATAATAGCCTCATTTGTAATAGTTTTGAAGACATTCTTCTCGATGTAACAAACCAAGTTATCATTCATCCATTCGTCTCCCATGCGATTCCGAAGTCGAGTCTTTATTATCTTCATTGCAGAGAAAACTCTTTCTACAGCAGCAGTTGCAACATGTAAAAGTAAGACCAATCTCAAAAGCAAGAACACCAAAGGATATATCACATCCTTTTTCAACTCAACTAACTTTATAACAAGTTCACCAATTCCCCTGACTTCATAAAGTTCTTCACAGGAGTGCACATCCATAATATAAGTCTCGAGCTGACTTTGAAGTACCCTAAGCTCTATCGGCGAAAAGTCATATGGATAAAACTGTGCAAGACGTATCAACTTTTGCTTATTAAAAGCAGAAAAACCATCACTTGGATCGAGACATGCCATACATATAAGCAACTCCGTGGTTACCTCACTGAAACGATTATTCAACTCACTGATTTGCAAATCAACAACCGTTAAAAAAATATCAACACGATAATGGTAAAAAATTGTACCTTCTTCAGCATTACGTCTTTGCCTCCCCGGGGCTACAAACGTCCAATACGTCAATATCGTGTTTTACACAAATTGTGAGACCTCTGCCTGCAAGTTTTCCAACCCTCGATCTCTAAAGTCCTACAATCGTCGCTTTGTTATACTTACCAACTTCATTGCATTCACAATGTTTTGATCTTTCTTTTGTAATGCTTGTGAAAGTTCATTCGTCATCCCCAAAATATTTATCATCAAATGCATGTTGAAGACAAAATCATAAGTTGGCACCGAGTTCAAAAGACCCAATGCTTTACATCTCTGTTCATAATATGTAGCATCCTTAACAACCTGATTAAGCACACATATCACTGAAGCAAACATATGACTCAAATTCAATAATGCACCATAATGTGATCCCCAACGGGTCTCTCCTGCTCTTTTGATGCTAGTTTCTTGATTTAAACCTCGACCACTGACGATATCACCACTCTCAAGGTCACGAGCAAGTCTAATGGCTTCACTTTCTCGAATAGCATCTCTTCGCTTGCATGAAACTCCCACAGTATTGACTACCTTAGCAACCAAATTAAAGAGCAATGCAATCTGAGCATGTTTTTTTGCAACGGCTACAAGAGTTAGCTGAAGTTGATGAGCAAAGCAATGAATATAATAAGCACTTTCATTCTCCCTCTGAATTAAGGTTTTAAGACCATTGAATTCATCTTGCATATTACTTGCTCCATCATAGCTTTGTCCACGAATTCTTGAAATGCTCAATTCATGCATTGCAAATAAACAGTCAATCGTGTCTTTCAATGATAAGGTAGTTGTATTAGCAACATGGACAATACCAAGAAAACGTTCAATCGCACGTCCTCTTTTGTCCACATATCTCAAGACAACTCCCATTTGTTCTTTGACTGAAATATCACGACACTCGTCAACTAAGATGGAAAATAATTCAGTTTTCATGTCCCCAACAATTGCATCTCTTATTTCTCCAGCAATGGCACTAACAATTTCTTTCTGAACTTTTGGTGATGTCCATTTGAGATTCCGAGGAGCATTCGACAACATGACTTTTCTCACATTTTCATTGTAATCAGTAATATACTCTAACAGTTCTAGAAAATTTCCCTAATTTTCAGATTCATCAGATTCATCGTGCCCACGGAAAGAAAAGCCTTGACGTAAGAGAAATCGAATAACATCAATTGATACAGTCAAGCGAGTACCGTATTGAACCCTACTTTCATCTGTTTGCTTGGACAAAACTACTTCGATACTCTGCTGAGGGTTATCAAAGGCTTGACACTTAGTTAAAGCAAGGTTGTGTACACTACCAACTTCTCCAACATGTTTTTGCAATTTCTCCTTCTTTCTCCAATCGTTAAAACCATGCCTAACAAAAGTACCACCACCCCCTTGCTCCCCATGAGCACTTCCGAACAAGTAGCAACACAAACAATATGCTTCATCTTTTGCTACACTATACTCCAACCAACTCGAATAAATGTCAAACCAAGAAGAAACAAATCGACGAGACTGAGTTCCTAATTGTGTAAATGGAAAATTGTGGTGACGAGGTTGGCAAGGACCTTTCGACCAATACGCTCGTCGAACGTTATCTCGAACATTAGGACCATAATCCAAAATATTCGGACGCAACCCAGGATCCGAAATAAGCTCGTTAGAATTGAACTCATCGCTAGCTTTGCTTGAATGTCCGGAATGTATATCACGATACACAATGGGAGCCTTGTCTGTTACTGTTGGAATCGGAGACTCATTCTTATTAGACTTTAATAACTTTTCCACCTTTGGTTTTTTTTTTATAGAACCTTTCAAATCAGAAAAAAATATATTTTATTTTAAGTATCAATCCATCAATTATCAATCAAATAACCTAGTTAATTACAAATATTTTATTCTTTTACTTTTCCAGTCATGTTTTATTATCGTGTTAACCTAATTAACCTAATTTCAACCCACCATTCAACTAAATCACATATCTGACATCTCAATCCAATTGGGTCCCATCTTTCATCAATCATCTCAATTCTCAAATGCTCAATGCACAATTAACAACATATAATCAGCATGAAAATAATCAACATATAATCAGCATGAAAATAATCTCAACATATAATCAGCATAAAATCCAATTGGGTCCCATCTTCCATCAACAATCTCAAATCTAAGTGTTCAATGCACGATTAACATCCATAAAGCATCAATTAATAATCTATATTATAGATTACACAACAAGCAACCTAAAATTATTAATAAGATATTCAATCCTCAATAGCAAAAGTAATTTTTCAATATGCACACTGACCTCAGTCCTTAGAAATCAGAACGGCGTCGCCGGAGTCGGGTGGGGACTGGCGGGAGTTGGGTTGGGGACCGCCGGACTGGGGAGGGCCTTCGCCAATCGCCGGTTTCGGGCTTCAGAATCGGGGGACGGCGACCGGTGACCGGCGTCACCTTACTAATGAGCCCAGCCGATGACCGGTGGCCGCGGGTCAGTGGGTGGTGCCGGCGTGCGGCGAGCCGCGATGGCTGAGAGAGCTGACGGCCGAGAGCAGGGGCGGAGATGCCAGCGTGACTCGTGAGAGCTTGACTTGACGCCACGCCTGAGACTGAGACAGCCCGAGAGAGGAGGAGAGCTACCGAGCTGGAGAGGTGCTGGCGTGCCGGTGTCCGTCATGAGCCGTCCGGTGACTGTGAGAGTGTGAGATTGTGACTTGTGAGAGCCGGGCGAGAGAAAGGAAAAGTTGCAAATGAAATTTTTTTTTTTCAAAATCTGAGGGGGGCTATAGCACCCCCTCGTACAAGCCTAATTCCGCCCCTGCACACAAACACACACTAACGCACGCACCCAGTACACACGCAAACACAGTTGCAAGCTGCTAAGCCTCATTTTTACTTCAAATACCCATGAACCACAACACCCAACTCGCACCCACACCCGTACACTTGAAATCACACTGTAAACGTAGCCACTTCGCTCACGAGCACCTCACGGCAGCCTTCAACCCATGGCCATCTCTCGTCCCTTGAACACATCCACATGGTTTACAGCGTAATACCTCGAACTTCTCAAGCCGGTTAAAACAATCATCGGTGCTTTGAAAAATAAACGGGCAGTAAATTTAAGTAATGCTCAGCTCTTAGTAGTGCATAGGAGCTTAAAAAGATTTTGGGCAAAAATGTAATTTTTGACATTTTTGGGATAATTTTCGTAATTTCAAAAAAAAATTGGGGCTAATTGTAAATTATGGTTTTAATGATGAAAAATGGTAAAATGAGTGATAGTGTGAGCTATAATGAAATTAGTCATGGTTTGACCAAAATTGGGGCTTAAATGTAATTAAATAAAATTTAGGGTTTATTTTGTATGGAAAATTTGAGGGACTATTTTGCAATTTTGAAAACTTGAACCTTATGTGTCAAATTGTGGAGGAATTTGCTCTGAGAAAATGACACCTGCTTGTTGTTTTGCAATGACTAATCTGATTCTTTTTTTTTTAATGGGAAGCTAAATTAAAAGGGAAAACATTCGGAAAAGAAAAGGAATTCGGGTATAAGAATAGTGGAAGAAAATAAGAAACAGAGAACAGAAACAAAGAGAGAGGCGAACAGCAGAACAAAGAAACAGAGCGGAGAACAAAAAGAAAATAGAGGAGAAGAGCAAGCTCGGTGGAAGAACAAAAAGAAACATAGAAGAATAAGAGAGAGATTAGGAAAATATTTTCAATGGGTAATCCCTCATCATCAAGTGTAGTTATTGGCTTAAATTTAGTGTGTGATTGTGTGTATTATGCCGTCTAAGAAAGGAGGGACTTCAGCTGTGATTTCAATGGATAATGGTGTATATATGTCTATATGTGCTATAATATGTAATGGATAGTGATTTAGTGTGTGTAGGTGAAGAGCTGTGGGTGTTTAAATCTGTAACCGTGCGTGTAACAGTGTGTGTATTACAGGCGTGATGGTGTGGGTGTATATATGTTTGGTTCATGTGTATATGTGTGTAATTCATGGGTGAAACGTGTTAGTGGGTATGTTAATGAGTGTAATGAATGTGTTGAAGTGAGGTAATGGGAATGTGCGTGAAGGAAGAATTTCAGTGTGTTCTAGCAGCCAAGTGAAGATGAAGAAGACATTGTGTGAAAATTAGGTGAGTTAGTGTGTGTTAATTTGAATAGGAAGCGTAATTGTTGCTAAAGATGGGCAATGAATTTAGGCAGTTTCCACGAATTTATATAAATAGTTCAGGCCAAAATTAGATAAAGTGCAAAACTGTAACCCTCATTATTTTTACGAAATACACGCTCTGGAATTTGTTTTGGGAATTTTTGGTGTTCCCAAAGGGCGTTAAATTAGGGTATCGGTTAATTTAAATTATTGATTTATTTGGCATAGTAAATTAAGATTTTTAAACTAAAAATTTTAGGAGAACCTTAATTTATTGATATGATTCAGTATCTAAAATTTCTTACCAAACTAAGGCCGATAGGTATTTTTAGCCGAACCGGCTTTTAAGCGCTCAGTTTGGACATCGGTTCGGAATTTTCGGACATAAAATTTCTAAAATAATTTTTATTCAAAAATAACATCAGGATGTTAAAATAGCGCTTTAAGGTATTTTGGGATTTTTCCGGTGCCGGAAGCCCCCAGGGGTATTTTGGTAATTTTACCCATATAGGGTATTTTTGAGTAAATTTACATATGGTAAGGATATTTTAGTGATTTGGCTTACAGAAAAATTATTTTGATGATTTAAGTGTAACAAGGGGTATTTTTGTAATTTGCCACCCCGAAAGGTATTTTGGTAATTTGACCTAAGAAAGGTATTTTGTGTAAATTGACATACAACAAGGTTATTTAGGTGACTCATAACCTTGTTGTATGTCAATTTACATTACACAAAAATTGACATACAACAAGGTTATGAGTCACCTAAATAACCTTGTTGTATGTCAATTTACACAAAAATACATTTTTTACTTATAAATTGACGTTTGGGTGATTTAAGTCCGAGAGAGGCGTTTGGGGTAATTTTACATACGCGGTGAGAGAGGTTCATTTTGGGAGCATGCGTGTGTCTATATTAAGTTACAATATTGTACTGTAGGCTGTATTTTGACGATTTAATTATTCCGTTTAGGTTAAAGTTAAAGACCTTCCGATTAGGATAATTTAGCTGCGGATCCAGGTAAGGGATTCTATCTGAACCCTGGGTAAGGACTTTCGTTTGAAACCTTATTTTGATAACTCGTAAATACTCATTTGATCTACTTATGACTAATGTCGAACTCTGAATTATGTATTGATATCAAGATGTTATTTCCCAGAAAAGCCCAATATTGAACCTGAATTGATTATTTAAAAATCTTGTGATGCTCGCATGTTATTGCATGCTGAGAAAATTTGATAATTGTTTGTATTCATTCTTCCGAATTGTTGTGCCTAAATCCGATAACTATTCGTAATCATTTTGCTGTTTATTTGTGATTTTGTTCTGAAATTTCGAATGATGACTTATACGGTCTGTTATGGTTATTAAAATTCGATCTGATTCTGGTAAATTGAGCTCATGTTAATGCTCATTGATATTGTTGATTTTTTTTTCTGTGTTGACCTGTGAATCTGTTATGTTCTGAGGTGGGCGTTATAAGGCTGGTCTGAATCCTGCATGGAATGCAGGCTAATACCTGAATGGACTAGTAATTAATCTGGTACATCAAGCATGTGTACACTCTGTTAGCTTGCCGAAATGATATTGCAATCACCCCAGGATCAATGTTGATTTTTTATTTTCTCTGTTCTGTATATTATCGTGACTGCTACGGAAATGACTGAAAAGTATTCTTTGAAATAATTTGTGCTTGTGTTGAAATGTTTTTGAGAAATTTTCAGTGTATTTTGGAAAGAACTGTCTCATATGCCTGTGTACTTTTTGAAATCCCTTGGGAAATCATCATCATATCTTGGAATCGATGACTTTGAAAAGGATCTTTTGTTGATTGTTTTGGGACCCGTTGTGATTGTATTTGGTGATTTTAGTATCTTATTTTTGATGAATTTTGATTCTATTTAGAAATCGTTGAGTTTTTATCGTTTGAATTATTCTAGAAATCTTCGTCAGTTGGATTCTTGGAATCGTCTTGTAATTCTTTTGTTGGTCTTTGTACGACCTTACTGAGCTCTTAAAAGCTCACTCTTCGTTTGACTTCCTTTGGCAGGTGATGATCAGTAGTAGATTGTTCGGGAATAGGTTAAAGACTGAGTGAGATTTCGATGAGCCCATCACCACGGTATAGTAGGACCCCTGTGTGGGTCAGTATTGTTATTTGATCTCAGGAAATTTGAATTGCGAAGAACCTAAGTTGTAATAGTTTAAGCCAAGCAGTTGTGATCCAGTGTTTTGAGAAATCAGAGTTGATACTGAATTAGATGATTTGTAGTATGTGTCAGTGAACAGATTTGACAGGTCTGATGTGATCCAGTAGGGTAACGACCCGGAAGTTCGGGGCGACAGAGCTCCGAATTTTCGGGGGCGTTACACACAGTCACAGCAACCATGGCTGGGATCTGCCTAACACCTTGTCGCACTCATAGCATCCCTCCCTTGATCCCATAATCATTGAAAAAACTAGGGAGAAAACCTAGAAACCTTACCGAAAGATTCGCCGGAAAACCTCTCTGCGATCATTCCTCTTTTTTCTCTCTCTGTAACTCTGTGTATCCCTCTTTCTCTCTCAAAATGTATCAGACACAGGAGGTATAGATGGAGGCCTGGACGGGTGTCAACAAGGCTATGTTTATATAGAAAAACCCTAAAAGGAAATTACCAAAGGCCCCCTTCAAGTTTTGCTAATTATTTAAAATGTACCCAAACTTAAATTAACTAGTTATGATTAAAAAAAAATACAATGGAAAACTTTAATGGGTATTTACATAATCCTACTACGCTAACCGATAAACTTTAATGGGTATCAATGCTAACGATAAAGTACAAAATCGTCACTAATAGTTATAAAAAAATATATCATTAACTCTAATCGTCGTTGATGACCTCAATTAATAAAACCTATAACTTTTGGTTTCTAAAATTTGTCGCCAAAAACTCTTAAAATATCGTTTACGCTAATTGTCACCAATACCTCCATCAATATCACTTATATTTGCCATCTTAATTTATAACTTAGGGTTTCAACAACCTTTTGTCGCTAAAGGTTGCCAATAATATTTCGATCACGCTAATCGTTAAATGTTGCGGTTGAAAATTATTGCTTAATGAACTAACCGGCTACACATTATCAAGTGTCGGGGTGTTATATATAGAGCCCTAACGATCAATAAAAAGGCTTTTTTCAGTAATACTTAATTAAATTTTCATTAAAAGTAAGACTAATTAGTAAATTTTAGACAACTTATAAGCATTAAAACTTAATTCTGATTATGATAAAATTGATTACAACTAGGACTGGTGGCTATTGTGCAAGTTCAATAGCAACTAGTTGAGTAACGCTCGCTTTATACTATTAGCCTAATACAATTATATTTGTTACCATTTGCAAGCTCATCATAATTAAAGGTATAACATGATATATTTTGGTATATAAATGTTAGATTATGTTATAATAAAACTAATGTAGTTTATGAGAAAATATCATTAGATGCATTTAGTAGATATAGAAACCATAATTTGGCGATAAATAATAGTCATAAAAAATGTAAAAAATAATTTGAACACTTCAAAATAAGGACATGTCATGTTCATCAATTGAATATTCTTTTTACTAACATCTTACAATAATTAAAGAAAAACATATACATAAAATATTGAAAAAATTCAAAAAATTCATATTTTGACTTTTAAAAATGTTTTAAGTTATAAATTCCTGTTATTATAATTTGTTAAATTTTAGGTTATCGTCACGCATTAAGGAGTTTACAGGATTTTCGGTTAGGTTGGTCGCGTGCAGGACGCGCTTTGGATTGCATAATTATGAGTTGAGGAGTGACCACGTTGTACGTAGTTGATATTAGGTTTATAGTGTAATAGTGTAGATTTCTTTCTCCTTTTGTCACTAAAAGAGACTATTAGATCTGCCATTTTATACAATGTGAAAATATTGTTTACTAGATTTTGGTTCACAAAACAATTAATGAGAATAAAAGGACTCAAAAAAAATGATTTTTGGTGAAATGTGTCATACATCTTTTCCCTTATTAGTAGTTTTAGATAATAAAATGGTCCATAATCAAAGTTTGAGCTTAAAGGTTCTCTCTCTTTTGCTCTGATTTTTATATATTAGGCAGTTAACTAATTTATATGAGAAACTTACATACCTGAGTAATCTCAACTATTATGTTTAAGATGTATAAATTAAATAGTTCATTTGTAATACCCCAAACTCAAAAATACTTTTAAACAAATTAATTTAAAAATTTTAGCGACGATATATTTTTATACTTAACGTTGACCTTAATTTTTAGCATCGATATACTTTTTAGCGACAATTAAATTTTTCTTTAGTAGCGGTATACTTATTAGCGACGATTTGTCAAATGGAATAGTGTAACAATCCATTAATAATTTTCCAAACACATAATTTATCGTAAATATTCTATTTCGGACCATTTCGAAAAAATAAAAGTTTGGGTAAGAAAATTTAGCGACTAATGAAAGTGTAGGAGATTTTTATGATTTTTCTAGCTAGGGTTTTATTTTTATATATTATGATTTCTCTGGGTAGCCATTCAAGCCGTCAAACCCACTGCTTCGAGAGAGAGGCACCATGTCCAAGATATCACTGCATGTGGCTTAAATGTTCACATATGTTGCTCTTTGATTATGTACATGTGACACCACCTTACCCATAAAGAGTCTTTCTTGTGAGCTAAGTCCCATAGATGCTTGCACACAACTGCTTTGTTCCACTCTTCTAACCTTTTAATGCCTAATCCTCCTTCCTTCTTAGGTAAACAAACATCCTTCCAAGCTACTTCAGCTCCACTGCATTTTGTATCTTTACCATGCCATAAAAAAGCTCTGACTTTTTGCTCAATCAACTTAATTATTCTTTTTGGTAATATGAAGATGGAGCACCAGTTGACTTACATGCTACATAACACAGATATTGCTAACTGAACTATTCATGCATATGACAATGTCTTTGTTGTCCAACTAGAGATCCTTTTAGTTATCTTCTCCATAAGTACTGAGCAGTCCTTATAGCTTAGCTTTGTTGAGATCAGTGGTACTCCTAAATAGGTGACTGGTAATTTTCCAATAGGAAATCCCACTATCTCTGCCAAAGTTGTAGGTGTCTGTGTACTCACTCCTGCTAGAAAGATAGCGCTCTTTGTCAAATTGGGTGAAAGACCAAATAATAGTTTGAATTCTTCTAATGCTTGCTTGATCAACTCCAGTGTACCATGATCAGCTTTAGCCATCAGGAATAGGTCATCTACAAAACACAAGTGGTGTATTTACAGCTCCTTACATTTTGGGTGATACATATAAGTTGGTTGTTGAGCATATACAGCCATGATGCCAAAAAAAGCCTCCATAACCAATAGAAAAAGAGAGGGAGAGATGGGATCTCCTTGTCTTAAACCCCTTGCACTTGCAAAAAACCCCTCCACGTTACCATTGAGATTTATTGAAAATCTAGCAGTTCTAACACACTGCATAACCCATTCCACAAACAAAGCAGGGAATCTCATAGTTTCCATAACAGCTTTTAGAAAGTCCCATCCCACAGAGTCATAAGCTTTTTGCCGGTCCACCTTTATTACACATCTTGGTACACCCCCTTCTTTATGATAATTCTTTACTAATTCTTGCATTAGCAAGATATTATTAGCTATATGCCTATTAGCCACAAAAGCAGATTGGTTCAAGCTCACTAGGGCGGGTATGACCCTTTTGATTCTAGCACACAATATCTTTGAGACACAGTTATAGACCACATTGCAACAAGCAATGGGCCTAAAGTCCTTTATAGTATTTGGAGTAGATGTCTTAGGAATCAGAGTTAGAACTATGCTGTTGAAGAACTTTACTCCCTTATTTCTATTTAGAATTTCTAAAACTTCTTCAGTTACTGTGTTACCCACCACCTCCCAATTTGTCTTAAAGAACTCAGTTGTGTACCCATTAGGCCCTGGTGCCTTGTTAGTTTTGAGTGCAAACATTGCCTCTTTCACCTCAGTTACCCTAAAAATTCAGAAAAGTACTTAATTGCCACCTTATGAACTTCCTTGGAACCAGATACTTACACACCCTCCTCATTTTGTATAGCCACAATCTTGTTATATGCTTTATTCACATTCATCATTCTATGAAAATAAGCAGTATTACAATCCCCCCACCTCCAAATTATAACCCTTGCTCTTTGATAGTAAAATGCTTCCTCTACTTGAAGTAACATATAGTATTCTCTGTGCAATATTTTTTCCTGTTGGATCTTTGTTGCATCCTGGTTCATCAAGAGCTATTGTTGTACCCCTTTCAACTCCTCTAGTTTTCTGTTGACTCTTGCAGAAATGTTACTATAATGTTCCTTGTTTAGTTTCCTTAACAAAGGTTTCAACCCTTTCAACTTGATTCTCAATTGCATACATGCATCACCCTCTACTTTCTCTGCCCATTTATCTTTCAGAATATGAGCAAACTCCCTATTATTCATCCAAAAATTAAAGAATTTAAAAGGCCTATTACCTTTATCTTGCTGCAGTAGTATGGTTATTTTGATCATAGCATGATCTGAGATTCCTGGAGCCTGTACCTCCACTTTGGTATTAGGAGAGAATTCCATCCAACCATCATTTTGCAGTGCTCTATCTAATTTGCAAATAATGAGGTTCCCTTCTCTGTTGTTGCTCCAAGTATAGAACAGCCCCATTGTAATCATGTCTTCCAACTGACTATCATATAAGCACTTGTTGAATTCCTCTGTGTCTCTTCTATTCACACTTCCTCCACACTTTTCAGCCTCACTCCTAATTACATTAAAATCCCCTGCCACAATCCAAGGTCTTTGGCCAATATGTACTGCATCTGCTACTAGATTTTTGCCACAGTCCTTTTCTTTTCTCCCCTTTATTTTTAGCATACACACATGTAAAATAAAACCATCTACCATCCTTTGTTTCCACATTCCCTGTTATATGCTAACTTGACTTACTCACCATCTTGATTTTGATGTTAGCACTATTCCACCCCATCCATAACATATACACCCATTTCCCATTGACACTGTACTTAAACTCCCATCCTTTTGTCCACTTTGTTTTTATTTTTTGGATATTTTCTTCCTTTACCCTGGTTTCTAATAAGCCCACCAAGTCTACTTGTTCATTTTTCAACATTTTCTTTACATTTCTTTACCTCACAGAATCATTCAATCCTCTCACATTCTAGCTTGCTAATGCTAACATGTCTCAGTTCTTTGACTTCCTTTGCTATTCTTCTTCTTCACCAACTGATAACCAGACTCATATTGGTCATTGATCACATCTTTACCTTCTGGTGTGCTCTTTGCCCTGGTGTTTCTATCTAGTATCATCCTCACCTCAGGTGAATGAATATTTTTTGAACTTTTCTCTAACACTGAGAAGCTATTTGATACATGCACATTTTCAGATGTCTTAACTGGACCAGTTACTATTGCAGTCCTCACTGGCTCACAAAAGTTTCCCTTCTTTTCCACTGTTTGGATATTTAGGTCTCCATATTTTCATATACTTTGTCTTCTTATAGCAATTTACTGCCTTATGTCCATATGTATAACAATTGGTGCACTTCACTGGTAGCCATTGATATTCAACTGTTTGATTCACCAAATTATTTCCAGGGCCTTTTAAAGGTATAACATCAGGCAATCCCTGATCAATCTCAACTTCAATACAAACTCGTGCATAGCCTAATCTTTCTTTATTTGTTGTCATTTGATCCACACATAGAGGTTTCCCAATTGTGCTTACTATCTTACTTATCAATTTTTAGGACCAAAACTGCAAAGGTAAGCCAAGGAATTTAACCCATATTGGCACCAGATTCACATCTTCTTTTTCAATTGCCAATGAATCATTCCAAGGTTTCACTATTACTGGTTTATTCTCAAAAAACCATGGCCCATTTCCCAGAATTTCTTTTTTTACTCTAATATCATGAGGACGAATCAAGAATAAACCTGGTTTGAGTGTACTACATGTGAATGCTCCAAACATCTTTATGTCCAAAAATCCTTGGATGATTCGCATCGGAGGTGGTGCACCAAGCACATACACAATCAGAGAATTTTCCCAATTTTTAATTTCATTTTCAATATCATCCCCTGTATATTCAACCCCTTTAACTCCATTGATTTCCTGCGGAGCAATAAACTCTAGACGATGAGGGCTTGAATTGCTTGGTTTAATTAGGTTTAATTACCCCAGCATAAGACATTCATTGCTCTGATTGCTTGGATCCTTGACTAGGGCTTGCTTTCCTTGTAATTTCCTTTGACGATGAGGGCAATGCAGGAAAATCCTCCATATTCCTCGCTAAAGGGTTTTCAAAAAATTGCTTAGGTCTTTTGGCATCCGTTGGATTCATCACATCTTGACTTGATTCACGTGCGTTAGATATATGCACCCCCATTCCTTCTTCATTCTTAGCATTCAATTCCTTTTGTTCCCGATAAGAATCTGTATGCTCCTTCTGCATCTTTAACTCCTGTTTCAAATCCCCATTTTCTTGTCTTAATGCTTCAATCTGTGCCTTTAATTCCTTCACAATCCCACTTAATTCAGATTCTTCCTCAGAATCCCTGCTGGATACTAATGTCTTTTCTGGTCTTACATCTTTAACATCTCTGAATTTTCCATCTCTCAAAGACACTGTCCTCACATAATCCTTTGGGAAATATAACCCTAACTGGTTATTTGCATGGGTTTTTTTTCCCATTCTTCCCCAACCAATTCATTTGCAAACTTGTCTTTAATGGGCCCTCTCAGTCTTGATGGCCATCGTGACGCTGCCGGCATGTCTGCCGGTGGCATTGTATGCCCTCGTTCTGACGATTTTGATATACATGATGTATATCTCTCTCTAGACGGGTTTTCCTCTCTCTAGATAGTTCAGAATCAAGTATGATTCTATTAACCTAAAGGAAGAATGAGTACAAATTCTTTTGAATTTGTAAACAAATATGATGTTCTCTGATTCTTCTTTTTAGAATCTAGTAGCCCAATCCTCTCTAAATTTGAACGAGAAGCATGGCGATGCTGTAGATCTTGAAGAATTTGAGGGCTTGAAGCTTGATTTTGGATTAAGCATATTGATTTTCTTTGGGGAAGATAACAATCTTTGTAAAATAAATTGGATTTGAATACTTATAGAGGATATTTGTCAGAGCTTTGAATTTAGCAGAGTTTCTACTGTTTTGATGTAAAACTTATATTGTGCCTCCCTAAGCCTCTCTCCCTATATATAGTGGTAAAGAGAAGTGTTCCAACAAGACTGTATCTTCTTGATAATTATCTCTTAGTTTTGTAAAGAGATAAATATCACATTTATGGAATCACCTTATTGATTAGAAACTTCAAGGTGGTGCATGATGTATTTTGATTGGCAAGACCACAGACTAAAAAGACAATTACAACAATAGTTATTATGAAATTAACCTTTTAGCCATATCTATACTTTAGACAACTCGTGTCACCTTCCTATTATATTAAAGACGAAGAGATAAAATGTAGCAGCTCATGGTTAGTATCAAATTTACCCTTCTACAAGTACAATAACAACTACTGTGAAATATACAACTTTCGTGCATTTTTCGAAGGAAATGTACTAACATTTAATCAAGAAGAGATCCAGACCATATAATACATGTGATGTTGCCCTGCATGCAACAGTTGCCAAAAAAGTTACTTCAGTCCATAATCTCTTGTTTCCTAATATGATCTTTCAAGAATTGAAAGACATACTTGTATAGCAGATATTATATAAGATTGGGGCGGGGGTTGTACTAGTAACTTATTGTCATGTCATGAGATTCTTATGCTTAGCTCATTCATTAGTGATAATGCATGTGCTGAGAATGGATAAACAGAATTAAAGGTGCAAGCAATCGAGGACCATCTGTACTCTAGAGGCATGATGACATGCATACCCACTCCGACTCTTATATCGTGACGTTGAATCTTGCATCGAACAATGAGAAAATAAATCTTATATAATATATTGTTGGCAACGAGCCTTGTAATTTGAAAGCTACTAGCCAATGTTCACTGATTTTCTGAAGATATATGGTTAGGTATTGGGTTGTATCGAAGTTGGCCAGATGGAGTTTGAATGCTTGCGAGTTAGAAATGATGGATAGAGGGCTGAGTTGAGTAAAGATAATTTCATTTGTATGTGACCAAATGCTCCTAAATGTCATGAGGAGGAAAGCCTTGACTTGTGGCACAAACATTCCTTTTAAATTTTCAAGCAATAAGCCATTTTAAAGAGATCGCGAACTTTATGATTAACCCTTATTCCAAATTATGAACGAAGCCACACTGACTGGATATAGGGGTAGTGTAAGAAATGTGAGAACAAGTTTCAGGCTTCAATATGCACAATGCACATGTAACATCATTGTTTATGTTAATTATCTCAAGTCTTGACTTAGTAGGAAACTAGTTTTGAACCCGTGCGTTGCACACGGGAATATTTTTTACAATTTTAGGTTTGGTGTTAACTAAGAGAGGCCATATATGACTATAAATACAATAATATACGAAAATAGTAAAAGCGATGGCAAGTTCAGGTTAGAACAATTACAATCTAACCAAAACATCAAGTTAAAGTTACAGCACTTGTGTTTCAAATAATTTAATAATCATCAAGTGAACACAATTTTAAAAAGAAAATTTAGAATGCAAATAGTTGACGAAGTTTCCATCAATAACGTTCACATTGATGCCTCCAACGCTGCAAATATATCACATAGTCACGTTAGAGTGCTTATTTAATACAATACTGCACCAAACAAAATAATTCAACATACCTGGCCCAAAAAATTATCCATTTGTACTCATGAGCATGTGTTCAAGGTCTGTCCACGCCTTCAGCAATGATCATCCTTTCAATTTTTTCCAACATAACTGCCAGATCTCTCATGTCGAGAAACTTATTTTTTAACTTTTGATGAATGCTTTCAATAGGCCACGTAGACGGAAGTGTGAACACAATTGCACGAACCAAAGTGGCTATGTTTGGACTAAAACCTTTTTGCTTAAGATTATGGTAGATTTTTTCTTTTGCTAGCATGTGAGATCTCACAGTGGTTTTTGGATCCATACATTGTTTTTCTAATTGAATCCATAAGGGATGAAACTTTCTTTCTCTATTTTCCAAATAATTTACTAACTTTGCCGCATCATGCAAGTAACAATTATCAAAGATATGTTTTTTTGCTTCGTCTCAGGATGACGGAAGATCATGAATATTCTTTTGTAGCAAATAATCTTCTGAAATTTCGTACCCGCATATTCGTAACTGATGGCAAAGTTCAAACTTTTTACGACAATACTTAGTAATTAGTGTATCTGGCTTGAAAGTTGTATTTTCAAAATCTTCCAAAAGCGACCTAACGCGAAGACAATCCTCCCGAAGCCCTATACTTTAATAATAACTATAAGACAAATGATACAAAGTTACTAAAACTTATAATTTTTAGAGAACAAAAAATATAAAAAATGGTTTCGATATGTTGGCAAGTGATTATTGAATAAAAAAAAGAAAAAAATGATGTTAGAACGCGAGACATTATATCTGATCAAACCACAACAAAAAAAAATGGTGCATTAATTATTAACCGAAATTAGAGTCACTGATCAAAAAGGAATTATTCAAACAAACATTTTTGAATTTCAGAGTCTTAGGTTCAAAAGAAAATATTCAAGTCACAAAAGAAAAGTCGTATTGCATTAACACGAAAAAGCTTAGCAGAACCAGTAAATCGACGAATAACAACAGTTGTAATCTGTCAACAGGCTAACTTTGATGACTAATAATTATTTTCATCACGGGGTGGTAGTGCACTTTCTTCCATGCTTAGATTACACTTTTCTCCATGATCATCAATGTTAATCGCTTCAGATGGATTTTCTTCAGAGTTTCTATCAGTTTACATCAAAACAGATCAATTATACACACACAACAATTGCTATTTACAATTATTGATAATAAAGTTCACGTACTTACCCTTTTACGCACACCTTTTTTGATGGAGGTTCATCGATAAAAAGCTCTCGTTTTATACTTTGCCCAATCTCCGTTGAAGACATCAACTCAATCTATAAGATATTGTACATGTAACTTAACGTCCGACTTAACACTATAAGGAATAAGTACGGAAAAAATGTATACCTCATTTAACATCTTTCTTGCCTCAAGCTTATAGTTGACATCCAATGTCTTGCTAACGGTAAGTCTTTTGCTTCCATGTTGCATATTGTAGTCATTCAACTTAATTTGGAAGACAAATGCTTTTCCCAAGAACTTCTCTTCTAACAAATCGTGAACCAAGTTTGGATTTCTTTCTTGTGCCTGAATTATGTAAATTAATAGTAAAAGGTAGTAAAAAAATTCCTGTTAAAGGAAAAAAAAAATTAAAGTTCCTAAGAAAGTAAATATAATATATAATTAACCTTCTCATGCATATCCAATAGATGAGTGACAGAATATCCCAACCACTTTTCTACTTCTCTGTCGAACACCGTACAAATGGCAATATCGCTTTTGTCGTCTATTTCAAGCATTAACCTATATCTAAAATTACAAAGACCAAAAGCATTTATACTATGATAAACTTACACATATTAGACAATAAAAGAGTTATAACTTTCATGTCCAAAATTACCTTGGAACTGGATATAAGACCTCTGTATTGCATGTTTCACACCATAACTTAGACTCCTTTTCAACAGCTTTCTTTCGACATGGGCATGACATGTAGTACCATCCATAAGCACTATCAATCCTCAGAACCGTGGCCTTGCATGTGTAAGTCGTTTCCTGAAAAACAAATATTGATAACCGTTGTATATAAGTTTTAAACCATGAAAGAAAAATCATCAAGCCATCCATAAAGCTCAAAAGCCCACCATACCGTACAATCACTGGAAGACATGATCTCAAAAATCTTTGACAAAGTTGTTCTATTCACAAAGATAATTTCTTCAGGCTTCATTAAAACGCTAAGAGGTGTGACTATTTCACCAATTTGATTAGAAAGTAGAGTTGGGCTGCAGACACAAAAAAGGACAAACTTATGAATTTTCAAGTATGAAAAATGAATGACATCTTACAATCAAGAGTACGAAATATACCTAATCGCATACTCAGAAACTTCAGGTATTGCCAGGTTGGTATAAATTTTAGTAGCACCAGTTGAAGATAAATTATACCTCCCTGTAACATTAATTGTAGCAACATTAGAGTTCAGGCATTCATAAAATGAGTTTTGGCAGGCACGCAAAATTCACGCCTAAACATCCCAATTTCTGAATTATACCTTTAAATTCCTTCACTGTTGTCGATGTAACAACTAACACGCAAGGGTCATTGCTTGTGATGCATATGTCGTCATCAATCTGGTATGCTGCTCTAGACCACAATGTCACTGTCAAAGTCTGTCCACTGTAAGAGTCACAAAAGCTCATGTCATCAAATAATCACATTTTAATTAGTGGTTTGTACAATACATTCATAAAAAGATATGACTATATAATAGGATCAATCATTAATAGACAACACCTCTTGTTAATCAGCTCAATATCTCTTTTGGTGACCATTTTCTCATGAATGCATATTTCATGGACAGTACTTTTCTTACATAGCACACCAATTACATCTGTAGATGAAAGGGGAAAAAAAGGGTAAGATGATGCAATAACAAATACATGCACGTCTTTATTGGTTACTTAACAAAAAGTACCTGTCAAGAATGTATCAACTTTATAACGGGAAAAAACATCACTAAACTCAACAAACTCAAACTTGTTGAGTTTGAAGCGTTTATCTTCACCGACTACTGGCTTGACAGTTGTTGCAATGGTAAAGTTAATAAAAAGAGAATGCGAAACAGGTCTAAAGCTTCGTCGAGGTTCTAAAACTCTAAAGTTTTCAATGAGGTATATACAACCCTCCTGTAGAAGCGCTCTAAACTTGACAATAAGCTCATTCGGGATTATTGCATATATGTGATTATCCTGTAAAGAAAAGGAATGTTGATGTTAATAGATTAAGTAACACTTAAAATTATTAATTGAGTTATTTTACAATTTGTACCTGCTCATCTAGCAATACCATATCTAAACTCATTACATCATTGTTATTTTTGAAATTGATTGCGTCCCACATGCGTGTAACCCGAACCTTGATCTTACATCGGTAGTTGTTCTTTGTCAATTGATGTAAGAGTTGGTAAGAAGTTTTCTCTCTTGATTGACTGTATCGTCATTTTGGTCAAGCAAGAAGTTCCATCCACAAAAAAGAAACGTTATGTGAAGAGATAAATGGTTGCATGCCATAAAACAATAATATGTTAAGAAGGCAAAACTCTTAAAAATTAAATAACGACAATGTGATAACAATTTCCTCGTCTTAAACACAAAAATTTCTAGCAGTTACATGAAAGAACCTATGTTCTAACTCTAGAGTAAAGAGAAGTAAATAACATTTTAACCAAAATACTGAACTGAAAATTAAATGTGCTTACCAGAAACCTTTTTGAAATTACAAAAAATAACACCTTACGGTAAATTATCAAATATTTCCTTGTACACAATATTCTTTGTGTAACAATTCTCGCACTTGCCGTCATTGTCAATAAGAAATTTTAATCCACGACGTGAAGTTACTCGGGACACAGCGACGTACAATTGCCCGTGACTAAACACAGATTTCGGCAAGTAAACGCCAACGTCTTCAAAGGTCTGTCCCTGACTTTTATTAATTGTCATTGCAAAGCATACTTTGATGGGAAATTGCCTTCTTGTGAAATTGAAAGGCCATTTTGAGTCGGTTGGAGTCATTTCTACTCTATGCACGAACACTCTATCACCCACGTGGCTACCCGTTATTATTTCAGCGTCAATTACCATCTCTTCCAGATGTGTTATGATCAATCTCGTACCATTGCAAAGTCCCTTGGCACGGTTAAGATTTCGCAAAAGAATAATCGGAATCCCTTCTTTCAGCTCAATCTCATGACTCGATATCCCAGAAAAGTTTAATGTATTCAAGAATTTAGCAGGATACATCACAGATAGATCATCCATGTTATTGGAACTTGGCGATATTTGGTCAGAGCTTAAATATTGTCTCGTTTCTCCCGGAAGGGATGAGAGAATATGATGATTGACCATGTCGACAATATCATTTGTTGGTGCTAAAATAGCTTTTTGACTTAAGTACTTGTGATCACCATACCGATTTAATAAATTAGGATATGTGCTAGATATAATAGCATCGAGAGAATCTACTGTTGTAGGAAGTATAAGATCATTAGGAATTTTTATCCAGTAAGGTTCATCCTCATCTTGCAATGCAAATGTAGATATTTTTCCATCTCCAAGATCTAATACCCACTTGCTAAACTCTTGCATGGACTCCACTAGCTGAAGATAGATTTAAAGAAGCATCCCTCAATCTCATGTTAATTGTTAGAACAAAAACCTTGCATTGATCCCAAATAGAAGCAGATTTATTTATTGAAGCAGCAACAATATCCCCTCTGGTCCCACCGGCTACAACCGGAAGAATTTGCCTGAAGTCACCTCCAAGTACCACAGTTTTTCCCCCAAAAACATTGTATTCAGATTGTGGGCAGTGAAAACGCATTATATCCCTCAATGCGCGATCCACTGCCTCAAACGCATTTCTGTGTTCCATCGGTGCCTCATCCCAAATTATCAACTCTGCCTTGCATATCAACTCTGCCAACTCTGAGCCTTGATTGATTGGACAACATGAATCGTCGTCTAACGATATTGGGATTTTAAACATGGAATGTGCAGTTCTACCACCGGGCAATAAAAGGGCAGCAATGCCAGATGACGCCACGGCTAAAACAATCTTCCCTTCGGAACGAACACGGGAAATAATGGTTCTCCATAAATAAGTTTTACCAGTTCCTCCACTTCCATATACAAAGAAAACACCACCCTTTCTCCTATCAACAGATTGTAAAACAGAATCGTAGACATTTTTCTGCTCAACGTTAAGGCCTGCATATAGTTGCGCATGTTCTTGAGCAAGAAGCTGGAAATCATAGTTCAACTCTTCGGCAATTAATCTATTTCTACGCTCATTGATTAAAGGCAAGCTGGGAAATGGAAGAGTACTAAAATCTTTCAGTGACCGACTATTGTTGTTCAATATCTTCTCAATTTCATACAATGCATAATTTTTAACTTGTTCAGTAGATAGATTCAATTCTAGCATGCCCAAGACACGTCGTTGGGAAAAAAGAATGTCATCTGAAAGTAGTTCACAACTTCACTCCCAGAGCTCTAAAGGATCAATGACCCCACAATGGAGTAACATGGATACAAATGACTCACGTAGTTGTGGCCTGTTTGCCAAATTGCCGCTTCCCGTATGGCCTGATGCCACTCATCATCCCCACCTAACAGACCCATAGCCTGACATGTTGCTTTATAAGTAGGATGAACAACACCGTTTACAGTCCTGATATCATCATCACACTCAGGACCCTTGACAATGTTCAAAAGCATTCGTAAGAAAAATTTCTCTCCAGAAGATGGATGAGCATAATACATCCTACCAATCTTTTAACCGAACTTCCTAGCATCCCACCTTTTTTCCTTATGCTTCATATAAACTTAGATGGGAAATCAGCATGAGTGAGTTACTTGGCAATGTTATGTCCCTTGTTGGGCTTCATCCATTATATGAACATGGTTTTGTGAATATTATCGCGATTAAGTACATCCTCCAATTCTGTATCGTCATAAAAAATTACAGTCTATTCCTTGGGAAGGTGATAGGACAACCTTTCGACAGCAAGAGTACAAAACTGGACATCAAACTTAAAAATCCACCAACAGGCCTCCGAGGCTGATATATAACGACAATCTACGTACTTTTTGATTTCATCAACGTCACGTAATTGTCTAGCACGTGCTATCGGTGGACATATTCTCTTCAATCAAAAAAGTTGCCCGATCTTGGCCTTTGTTGATATATTTAAACAAATATTTTATCAGTCTACCTTGATTGCAGAATTCCACGTTTATATGATCTTGGAATCTAACAATCAAATCAACATTATGAGGCACCACATCTCTATTATCAATAATATGTCCACCTTTATTTGTTGTCCTATGATTGTTTCTCCTTCGGTAAGGAGGAAACCCATCTTCAATAGTTTCAGAACGAAACCTATCAAGATAGAATTTAGAACATTCTCCCTCAACCATGCAAGGACATTTCATATCTCTAGACCCGCACGGTCCATGTATCATAAACTTCACAACAGACTCGTAGGCTAAAGGATCAGAACCTTTTATCGGGCAATTCAGCAGAAATAATCCTATTTATATCAGAAGCAGTTCTTGACTTATCCTCTGGGTGTAGGAAGAGCAAGATGTGAGCGTGGGGTAAACCTCTTTTCTGAAATTCAATCGTGTATATAGCTGTAACAATAAAAGAATCCTTTTAGATGAGAGTTTTGGCGAATTTATCCAAAGAAGACATGTATAAACTAAATTACCTGCTGTAATTCTGCCAAAAATATTTCGCTTCCTAATATCTGTCATTAGTTCATCGAGCTTGATTTTGAATACGCGAGCGACAATATCAGGTCTATCTTCAGGTTTCTGACCTGGAATGAAGGTCAAAAAGCTTTCAATCTCAGGCATTTTTTATTTTTTATATATATATATATATATATATATATATATATATATATATATATATATATATATATATATATATATATAGTTGTTGCTTACTTAGCAAAAAGTATCTGACCTGGAATTAAGGTCAAAAAGCTTTTAATCTCAAGTCATTTTGAATTGCCAGTAATGTTAAGGAAAAGATGGATCTGAATGGCCAGCCCATCTACAGATCGTCGTTGCATCCTGATAGCTCTGAACCATGTATCTTGGCCCACCTGTAAAACTGGATGGCAAAACAAACCTCCGTCCAGTGGATGCTGGAGTTGTGTCGCCGCCAACAACAACATCTTTAAGACCCTTGTATAACTCTGCTCTGAGACATTTTTGGTTCCTTCTTACTCAACTCAAATAACTCACCTCAATACACGTGAACACATAAACAACATATAGCTGAAACAATCGTCCCCCTCGAAGCAGTGTTTCAGCTTCACCCCTTCTGCTCTGAAGTCTATAAGCATAATACTCACGCATGCTAACAAATTGACGCTGTTTTGTCGATCTACCATTAGGAACTCTATTTCGCTGTATATCTATTCGGAAGCCATCTTCTGCATATGGAAAAAGTATTGGATATTGCATAGCCATAAAACTTGGATGCAATTCAGTAATTCTTCTAAGTCCCACACCTCTCTCTTCGACAATCACATCGCGGTTCCCGCAAGACTGTCATCCACCTCCGACAATATGCGCAGCGACCTCAGAAGCTGTCGAAAGATTATATTGTCGTCCATCACGTTGTCTCGTTCCAATTAACCTAATGCGTACATGCATATAATCAACACCCTTAAATATATCTATTGACATCCTAAAAGCTCTTGCAAGTGGATTATGTTCATCCAACATCCGTCGTAATCCATGCATGATTTCTGAATGTATATTCTTATTTGCGTTACGTTGATTCAGAGCGTGCACATGATTTGGAATCTCATTCCCAGTGTCGTGCATATATAACTGCGCAAAGCTTGGAGTCTGTCCATCAACCGGAAGCAATGAACCAATCTTGTGATGATTTTGTCCATTTATACGGAAAACATAAGGACCCCCACCATTATTTATTTTATTATCTACGGCACCTCCCATCGATGTAAAGGCAAACATAGCATTGTATGACCTGATGTTATCTCTAAACTTTCTTGAACGTTGGCCCCCTTGATAATTCATCAGTTCTTTCAAGAACTTTGGACTTTCTCTGAGAAGGGGTAATTTTACTTGCCCTTCTCGGCAGCAAATTGAGAATTTAGGGTCTAACGGCATTTTCGATTTCAGTGTCCTTTCTTCATACCACAAAATTGCTCCACAATGGTGACAAAATTCTTTGGGTGGTCCAAAATTCCACTGTTCAGTAAACCTCCCTAAATGATTCATAATAGGAAATGAAATTTAAGTTATTCTTATAATAACGAACATAAGGGGAAAGATTTATATAAATTAACCCTTATTCCAAATTATGAACGAAGCCACACTGACTGGATATAGGGGTAGTGTAAGAAATGTGAGAACAAGTTTCAGGCTTCAATATGCACAATGCACATGTAACATCATTGTTTATGTTAATTATCTCAAGTCTTGACTTAGTAGGAAATTTGTTAACTAGAAATAGTCACGAAAAAGTTGGAATTTTTTTTTATAGGGAAGACGAAGTTTTCAAAGGAGTGCCAATTTTTGGAAGGAAAATCTTTACTAGGATTTAAGTAAGGGTCCCTAGCCTATAAGGTGCCCAAGCTCTCGTCAAGAAACAATTAATTAATGGGCTAATTTATTGAGAAGTGGCCCGAAAGCGCGGCACTCCAAATGAGTTTGTTTAGAAAATTTTAGGCCATAATATGGATACAATAGTTGAGTGAGCACATGTTATCGATGAAGATTTGGCTTAAACATGTATTCCACAATTCCACTTGAAATCAATTTTATATAACAAAGTGTGTTCACCCGGATGTTTGACACACGAACATCTTGAAGACAGGGCAGTGGAACCTCAGGGGCCAAAACCGACATGGGAGAGGCACTTCTAAATTGCCAGTGAATGCCTAATTCTAAGGTACTCGTTCCTTTGAGGATGCCTCGCCAAGTCCAAGATTTATTGCCTGTGGTACAGACCAGTTTCGTTCAATGGTTATTTTGGAGTAGAATGCTATGAATTTTTAAAAACTCAAAACTATAAAGTTAAAGAAGACTTTCAAAGGTTTTTATAGATATAAAGCTAGTAGAAAACAAACTAGTAATGTGTTTTCTATGACAAATCGAAGTGGCTGTCAGAAACCAAAAATTCTAGACTTCTACCGTGAATTTACTTTAAGGCTATTTTTCGAGATTAAGACGTAAGATTATGAGAAAACCTAAAACTGAAATGTTAAAGGGGACACGAAGATCTGGTAGTTCTCCATTGATGATACTATTGGAGTACTATGGAACATGAATGTGTCGAACATGTGAGGAGATGTCATAAGTGACAGGTGTACACTAACTTATAATATCTTCCTCCCAGAGAGTTGTACAACATGACCTCCCCTTGACCGTTCTCAATCTGGGAATATATGTGATAGGCAAAATCAGTCCCAAGGCCTCTAATGGACATGATTTCTTACTGGTAGGCATAAATTACTTCATGAAGTGGGTAGAAGCCATTTAGTATATTGTGCTCAATGCCATGAAGGTGGCCCAGTTTATCCAGACCAATATCATTTGTCGATATGGAGTACTCCGGGAGTTGATTTCAAACAAAAGGAGAAGTTTCTGACCTAGCTGATAGGTATGGTATTGCCGTACACCGGTCATCACAATACTAGTCGCGAACCAATGGGGCTGTCGAGGCCGCCAATAAGAAAATTAAGAGCATGTTGAGTAAAATGATAGATTCCAGTAGGAGTTGGCTAGACAAGCTTCCCTATGCATTCTAGGCTATAAAACATCGGTGAGAATGTCTACCGGGGATACCCCATATTCATTAGACTACGGATGAAGGCCGTGGTCCCAGTAGAATTGGAAGTCAACTCTCTTAGAGTGCTATTGGATAATCAAATAGCCGAGGAAAACTAGGTTAGACACAGATTCGAATAATTGGCATTAGCAGATGAGAAAATACTGAAGGCGCTCTATCAAATTCAAGGTTACCAAAAGCGGATTGCCCGAGCATTCAATAAGCGAGTAAAAGGACGTGGATTGGTGTTTGTTATATGTTAAAATCGAATGATTCCACCAGAGGTGTCAATGGGCCGGGCTTGGGTCGGCCTAGCCCGGCCTCAGTGGGCCAGCCGAGAAAATGGGCGGGGCCAGGATCAGGACCAAGGGGGTGGGGAAACAGGTCGAGCCAGAGAAGAGGATATCCAAGCCCTGGCCTTAGGCCCACTATTTAGGGCCGGGTTTGGGCCCAACAATTTTTTTTCCCAAAAATTCTTGTTATTCATTTTCGAAATCGTAAGGTTATTTCTCAAGGTCCTTTGACACTTCACCCACTTTATGTAATTAAATTTAGAGTTCAGTTCACCTTTTTTTGTTTGAAACAAAAAGAAATTTAAATTACATAATTATTATTTATGTTTAGAACACATATAAAATGAAAATGTGATAAATTGTTTTCAAAACACAAAGTAAATTCTGTAACAGAAACATTAAATGAAAGCCCACTCAGAAATCATAAAAAACATGTCACCATCACCACACATCCACACTTCACTGCTTGTGTTAAAGAAAATACTAATAATATGAATTCATTAACACCTCCAAAAATATTAATTTAACTAAAAAGATTCAAAACATCAACAAGATGAAAATGTAATAAAATAGACTTCAAAAAAAGAAAAGAAAAAAATTATAGGGGGTGGCCAACGGGCCTTTTTAGGGCCAGGCCCGTTTCCCAAATATTTCGGCCTGGCCCTGGCCCTATGGACGAGGGCCGCACTATTCACTCTTTAGGGCCAGGCCAGGCGGGGCAATTTTAGGGCTGGGCCGGGCTGGCCCGCGGGCAGCCTGGCCTTTTTGAACCCTCTAGATTTCATTCACGGGAGTCAATGACTCCGTTATTGTTTAAGCATACTTTTGTCTTTTCTAATTTTTTTTTTATATTTTTTGCAATGAACTTTTTTTGACCAGTTTCATTGCAAGAGATTGAAGCAGAGGAAGGACAGGATGATCATTATGCCTTTCTTTTCCTCTCCTTTTTATTTTTTTCTTTCTCTTTCCCTAATCACTGTTTGCCTCCACTGCTCGCCTTTGCCGGACCTTAGTCGCTCATCTTCCACAAACCCACTGTCGACCAACGCACAAACCCACTGCTGCCGACCACGAACCTGTAAAACCACCGCTACGACCAAAGCGACGCTGCTCAAGGTGGCATATAGTTGCGGTGCTACTTTGTGTGTAATAGTTGGTATTGTTGAGTTTTTGATTCCGAATGTTGATTTGTATATGTGGGAGGGGCTGCTAAGTGGTGATTAGCGATGTACATGTGCTCTTAGGGTGGGCATGGAGGATTGACCGCTGATAGTGATAGTGGTGGTGGTTTTTAAGCGTAATGGTTGTAGTTGTGATGCGATCTAGTTGCTGTAGCGATGGGTGGGACGGGCAGATGATGGTCAGAAGGAGTAGGGGTGGGGCGTAGAGGCTGAAGGAGGGTAAGCTGGAGGTAAGAAAGTAAGTGTGGTGGAGGCAGAAGACAAAGGGCTTAACAAAAAGGAATTGAAAAAGACGAAATTACCTTTAAAAATTAATCGAGTCATTGACTCTCGTTATTAAAATATTTTTAATAGCAATCGATGACAAACCTTGAATTTTGGCTATTTAATTATAAATAAGGTGTTAATTAGAGTTTTAGCTAAAGTCAAAGTTTACGGTGTAATTAGCCGGAATATGGTTGATATTTATGTCTCTGTAAAATAAATAGGAGGTATGCCCTCAACTTTATTCAACATCATTTTTGGATACCCAAATTGCCACGTTTCTCGTCTCTTTCAGGGTTGGCCAAAACTTGAAATACTTTAGTTGACACCATGTCAAGACGAGAGGAGAGATAATGTAGTCCAAAGAGAGGGAAAGAGAGGATAGGCAACCCTTGTATCCGCCGTCTGTAGGGTAGGGAGACCAGACGCTGGGAAACATGAGTAGCAGCAACTCCAGTAGTGACAACAATAAGCCACACATCAACAATCTCCCATAGTACATATAAATGTGAGGATGTTTCTTCGTTTCTTATATGATAATCTCAACAAAATCTCATGGCAAACAGAAGCAGAACAGTCCGATGTTATCTACGGTTTCGATCCTGGTATGTTGTCTCTCATCCTGATTTTGTCCCAACCTTTAATTACCATGAAGAAGCTGATTGATTAGCTGGAAACACCTTCCGACAACAGAAGTCGCCGAAGAGACGGATCTCATCTACTAAACCTACATTTCTTGGATTAAGATTTAATCAGTTTTGGAGGATCAGGTTTGAACAAGAGATTTACCAAAATATCCTTGCATATAAACAATATTAAATGCTCAATTTCATTTTGAATATATTATATGGTAATTTTGCTACAATAAACCTACCTTAATCCCTTTTTATCCAAACACTTTCAACAACTTTTAATCTGTTATGCGTAAAATAGATTAAAGCTGATTCTAGAAACTAATTCTGATTTAATCAAAATCTACTTTTAAGAATCAATCACAAACGGTTTCTTAGCCTTGACTGAAGTTGACAACCAAAACCTTATCATTTGTAATTAGGCAGCTAAAAAGCCAATGTTTGTTATATGTTAAAATTGAATGATTTCACTAATGGGAGTCAATGATTCAGTTATTTTTTTAGGATAATTTTATCTTTTTTTATTTTTTGCAATTAGCTTTTGCAACCAATTTCAACACAAAAGATCGAAGCAGCAGAGGAAGGGCAGGAGGATCATTATGCCTTTCTTTTCATCTCTTTTTCGTTTTTTCTTTCTTCTTCCCTAATCACCGCTTGCCTCTACTGCCCACCCCAGCCAGACCTCGGTTGCTCTTTCTGGAAACCCACTGCCAACCAACTCGCAAACCTATCGTCGTGACCACCAACTGGCAAATGCTTCATCGCTCGCCTCTTCCCTGTCGCCCCTCCTTCTCCTCCGCAAACCCACTCTCGACCAACCCACAAACCCACTCGTTGACCACCAACCTGTAAAACCACCAAGCGAACAAAGCGACGCTGGTCAAGGTGGCATATAGTGGCGGTGCTACTTTGTATGTAATAGTTGGTATTGTTGAGTTTTTGGTTCCAAATGTTGATTTGTGTATGTGGGAGGGCTGCTAAGTGGTGGTCAGTGATGTGAATGTGCCTTTGGGTTGGGCGTGGAGGATTGACCGCTGATAGGGATAGGGGCGGTGGTTTCTTGAGTGTAATGGTCGTAGTTGAAATGTGATTTGGTTGCTGCAGCGGTGGGTGGGACGGGCATGTGGTGGCCAGATAGGGGAAGCCGTATAGGCTGAATGAGGGTAAGCGGGAGGTAAGAAAGTAAGTGGTGGTGGAGGTAGACGACAAAGAGTTTGGCCAATGGGGAATTGAAAGGAAAAATTTTAGTTGCTATCCGGGTTGAAGGAATCTTCCTCATACCCCCCATGTAGCGATAATTAATAGTTGTCAAATCTTTCTAGTGACTTTTATTTAGTGACGCAAAAAAAGTGCCGTCAAGAGTTGTCGCTGAAAGTGTTAACAGAAAAGCCACAAAAGACATTTAGGGTCTGTTTGGTATGGCTTTCAGTTTGTAGTTTTTTTTCTAAAAAAAAAGAGAAGAGCTTTGGTTTTTTTTTCCACCAGTTTAAAAAACTGGTGGCTGTTTGACAGGGTTTATTTTTTCAACAAACAGAAAAGAGCAAGCGTTTGACTGTGTCTAATTTTTTATCCCTGCCCTGTCTCTCTGTGTCCAATTTCCATCTCCTCTCTCTCCCACTACGCTACTCTCTCTCTCACCCAAACAGCCTGACACCACTTATCGACGACGATGGGGATAGGCAACAACGGACGACGATGGGCGAGTGACCGGCGACAACGACTACTGGCCAACATCCTCTGCTGGCGACGACGATGAGGACGCTGGTCAACAGACGACTCCACTGGCCAACATCCTTTCAGATTTCATGACGGGTCAACAGTCACCGGTGACCCATGACCGATCTCGATCGTCTCATACGCCACACCCTCACCCATGACCGATCTCGATCGTCTCGATCGTCTCTCCGTCAGCCCCTCTCCGTTGTCGTCACCGAGGAAACCCAGCTCACCCAAAACCCACCAACCCCAGAAACCCTAGAGAAACAAGCCGATGACTACCCAGCTCGGGGATCTGTTGAACCCAGCTCGCCCTCGATCGCCGACCATGTTTGATGTCTAGCCGGTGGTAGGGCTTTCGGACGGAGGGGGCGAGAGAGAAGAAAGAGAGAGATGAAATTTTCGTTAAAAAATGGCTTTTATACCCAGCTCGAAAATACAACCAATTGTTGCTAGTGAGGCTCGAATGGGAGACCTCATTAGTGAGGCTGAAGCCCACGCGTGAAAAAGAGAAGAGCAAAAGAGCCTTGAGCTCTTTTTAAAAATGGCCTGGCTTTTTTGATCTCTTCGGCTTTTTTAAAAAAGAGAAGCCAACCAAACAACAAGAAATTATGGGCTTTTGCCACAAAAAGAAAAGAGGGTAAAAAAAGAGCAAAAAAAAAGCCTGTCAAACGGCCCCTTAGTGACTATTAATTGTCATTATATGTGGGGTTGAAGGAAGATTCCTACAACCGGGGTAGCAGCCAAAATTTGTACGAATTGAAAAAGACAAAATTGCCTTTAAAAATTAATGGAGTCATTGACTCCCATTATTAAAATATTTTAATGGGGGTTGGTTGAGATTCATGTTTCTGGCGAAAAAATAGGAGGTATGCCCCCAACTATATTCAACACCATTTTTTGATACCCAAATTAGCCCGCATCTCGTCTCTTCCAGGGGTGGCCCTCGATAATACTTTAGTTGACAGCACTAGAGAAGAGAGAAGGTAGTCCTAGTACTAGTATTATTAGATTGGAAAGGAGCATCCCGTGAAAGTTGAGTTTTTGCCATTAATAATATATTTTTAATACTTTATTTTTTATTTATCTTATTTTGATTCTTATTTACCTATTTAATTTATTTTTAAAAAATATGGTTTCAAATAGAGATTTTAAGGAAAGAAAACGTCGTTTGAAACAGAGATTTCTTTTGAAAATGTATGAAATCTCTGTTAGGAACTAAGATTTCTTTTGAAAACGTGATTTCAAACTATATTTTCTTTCTTTTAAATGTTCGTTTGAAATTACGATTTTTAAAAATGGGATAAATAATTAAATAAGATTTAAAATGAAATAAAAAAGTAATAAGTATTAAAAGTAGGTTATTAAGGGCAAAAACTCCGCGGAAGTTCTGAGAGAGAGAGAGAGAGAGAGAGAGAGGAGCAGGCAGCGCTTGTATCCGCCGTTCCCAGGGCAGGGAGACCAGACGCCGGTAAACATGAGTAGCAGCAACTCCAGTAGCGACAACGGTAAGCCACACATCAACAATCTCCCATAGTACATATAAATATGAGGATGTAACTTTCTTATCTGATATCTCAACCAAATCTCATGGCAAACAGAAGCAGAAGAGTCCGATGTCATCTACGGTTTCGATCCCGGTATGTCGTTTCTCATCCTGATTTTGTCCCAACCTTTGGTTACCATGAAGAAGCTGATTGATTAGCTGACAACACACTAATTCCCCTTCCGACAACAGAAGCCGCCGAAGATACGGATCTCGTCTACTACCTGCCACTGCAGCGAGCCATACGCAAGGACGAATGGGACGTCGCCACGCGCTTCGTCGAAGCCGATCCCGACGCCGTCGGTGCCTCCTGTCCGCGGAGGCGGAGACTCCCTTGATCCTAGCGGCCAAGCAAGGGCCCAGGTCCAACCATTTCCTGGCCCGGCTGCTGGAGCTCATGACGCCGGATCAGGTGGCCCAGCGCGACAACACGGGCACCACGGCCCTCCACGCGGCTGCCATGCACGGGAACATCTCCGGGGTACAGTTGCTCTTGACGAGTCAACCGGCGCTGACCAACATCCCCAACAAAGTCGGAGACTTGCCGCTCCACCTGGCTGCTGCGCGCGGCCACCGGAAGACGGTGCGTTTCCTGTTCGGGCTGACCAGATATGACGTGGAGCCTAACCCGTATCAAGGGGACCACGGTGTTGCGCTCATGCGTTATGCAATGAATGCTGGCCTCTATGGTCAGTGACTCGACATATCTTTTACCCACTTTCAGAATTTTAGTTTTACTGCTCCCGTCTGGGTCCGAATTTTGGTAGAAAATATTCGGTTGGTTGTCCGTCCAGTCCGATGTTCCTGAACATCTACGACCGTTGAATCCTCTAGCTCTTCCTATCCAGTAATTCTAAATACTCATTATCTCGATCCGGGATGGTGCAATATATCCTCGAATTTTGGGCACAGCCTCTTCACGATAGAAAAAAGAGGAGAGGAAGCCCCGTCCACTTAGCCGTCCTTTTGTCTTTGGGGCAAATTACATAAATGGTCGCTTATGCTTGGACCTAATATTTAGAGGGTCCTTACAATTTGACTTGTTTCATATTGGTCCTTTATCTAAACTTTTTATTTATTTATTATTTCTTGGTTCTTAAGCCCCTAATATTTAAGTCTTTGCCAATTTTAATCGGGCACAATTGGAAGATAAGTATTTTTTGTGGTCAAATATGAAAATCTTGGGATTAATTTGCTGTGGTGTATTTGAATAGCTAGTCGGGTTGGTGGCCTTAGCTCGTGCTGAGCAACAGTGCAAATATTCTTGGGAAAAGAATAAAAAAAGTGTGAATAGCATTAAAAGTGTGAATAACCCTTTTTTTTTTTGGTTTTCTTTTAATTTTGCCCCTCTTAAATTTACGGCATCTAATAGTTAAGGGACAGAAGATCAAATAGAAAACGGAAGCATAAATAAAAGTCCAAAATGAAACAAGTCTAACTTTTGGAACTGTTAAAATCAGGCCCAAACAAAAGGCATATTTTTGTAGTCAACCCTTGTCTTTCTTAAAAGTTGGAAACAACCGTAAATGTCTTCCTTTTTACTGTTTCAGACATTGCTCTAAGTATACTTCAGCGCCACCCGACGTCAGCATGGCAGGGTTTTTCCCCGTTGGATGTATTAGCCCAAGAGCCATCTGCCTTTCCAAGTGGATCAAAGTTGAACACTTTGCAGCGCTTGCTCTATTCTTGTTAGTCTCTTCACCTTTTTATGCACATTGCTTCTATTTTGTGTCTTGCTCTGGTTATTTTCTACACTATGTAGTTTGTTGTTATTTTTTTATTTGAAAAGAGTACAGGGAAGTTAGTTTAATGACAGGACTAGAGAGGTCTCTAGAGACATGATTGCATAAGTTCGTGTAATGCAATAAATGAACAGTTGATGATAGTTAGTGTAAGTAGTAGGAGAGCAAGTTTCCGTTTTTCGAAAGGCCCATCACGAGCTCATTTTGCACAGATCTTCAGCAACTTCTAACTCATTGCTTAAGCTGCTTTTTGTATTGCATTTATGGCTACTTCTAGGTAAAGCTAGAGCCTCCTTTGCAACTTAAAAAAAAAATTGTGCAGAATTAGGAGAACTCATTCCCTATCATTATATGTGTGAGTTTGACAAGTATCAAGTTGTAAGAAAACCATGATTATATGTGCACGCGGCACAAGTTGGAATAATATGTTGGAAAGATGAGTTTCAAATTATTGACAGGAGCTGTATTTTTACCATATTCGTTTTGTGTTTTTTATAATAATTGCAAAGAATATATATATATATATATATATATATATATATTGTACTTTTATTATTTTCTGTATTTGTTTCGGATACAATTACCCACATAGTGTCAAAAAACTGAAAACACTTCTGAGGGTATTTTTTTTAGCATTTTCCAACCAAAATTAATCCAATGTGAGAAAAAGTAGATAACTTTTTTTTGGTAAAAATGATAAAAGTACACGAGCATATCTTCTAACTTGATACAAAAATCATGAAAACAAAAACACGAAATGAAAATGCTAAACATATAGCCCTTGAGTTTCCGCAATACTTTGACATTCACGAAACGCACTTTTAGAAAGAAGTTAATTAAAGGTTTTCGGTATCCAAAAGTTCATGTACTTGATGTCTTCACTCTTTGTTCGAGGTCTTTTGACTAGGTTCACTTTGAAATGGATTAAAAATCTAGGAAAGGTTGTGGTTCAAGTATTTCTCTTGATATGAATCAATGTTCTCAAGCAGATTCTTCTTTGATAAATTTGTGGTGCCTATATAAATTAGTTTTAGGTATGGTTCATGGAATGAATACTTTATTGTCAAGCGGAAGAGTTGAGATCATATATATATGATGAAGCATGGGGTTATCTTCAAAGCACTTTGTGCTAACCTATTCCCGAACGGCGAACACTGATTTTCTGAATCGTGTTTGATCGGATGTAGATGAATACATGACCCATTGTAGAGTAGTGCAACCCTCTTGGATGAAGAGAAAAATTCGGCTTTGTTGAAGCACGAAGACAGAGCTGCCACGGTAGTTTTAAGTTTGCATTTGGAGAGGTTTCAGTTATCTTTAAGAAACACTTTACGCGCCTCTAAGCCTTGATTTCTTTGTTAAAGAATTGTAACATAAATTTCTTCTTGACGCATCAGGTTCCAACATAATACTGGCATTTTAACGAGTTACACCTAGGGCTTAGACATGTGCTTATGCTTCTTTAACGGGAGTGGTTATTGATTTGAATGTGACATGCTGGATTGCTCTTTTCAAATGTTCTGCAACTTTGAAGTAATAAGAGAAGTATTGTTGTTGAATAGGTACACAAGAACGGATCTGATTGATTTTACGCTTTTAACATTGGTATAGGGCTGTCCTACAGTCTGGTATGGTGGGCTAGAGCTTAGGTTTATAGGATTTTGTTTGGGCTATTCAGGGTCCTGCGAATAGTACACGTGAGCAGTGTTTTGGCATTTTATAACCTCAAACTAGATCAGAAAAGTGAACAAGAAAGATAACAAACTTTAGTGTCCCACTGAGGACTTCTGAGCCTCACCTAGAAGAATTATCAATGTAGTCTCACCATTGACAACAGAAAGCAAATTTGCTTCATGAAATTCTATTCATCAACTCTGCTTGTTACTTCAGATTCATCTTCTGTTTATTGATGGCCTATAAACTTTCCTGAGATTAGTTGTATGTATAGTGTGTTTTCTATGCTCGATATGTACACAGCTTTGCTTCCTGTGGCGGTCATATTTCTCTACTAATGTGTTTTAGAACGAAAAAGTAGCTGCTTTTCCTCATGATAGTTGCTGCTAGATACCGGTAATTAAACCAATAAGACTTCAGATCCAGCCCATTGGATGAAATATCTATCCTATCTTGATTCTATTATCTGTCTTATTTTTGTGTGCGTACAATAACATGTTTTCAAATATATCATCCACTTACATAGAAGCTTTGTACGGAATTGTTGTAATTTTCACCATACAATTCGTGCCAGGTTTAAGCAGTTATGATTTAGCATATTTAACAAGTCGAATGCCACATTCCATTTGCTACCCATGATTTGCACTTGATCATTTGATGGAAGTTATCCTGCTAATTGTTTTTTTTTTCCAGGTGTCCCGGTGGGGATAGAAAACGTGCCACTCGACCACAATGGAGATGATGCTGAGAATACTGGTGATAGTTCAGATATTTTTCTACGTGTCTATGGTGTTGTTCATAAGTTATGACATTTACAACTAAAATTTCAATATTCAAGTAGCCAGTAGCTGAGTCATAGCACGCAAGCATAGGGTATGCAATGCCATGACTAGTAGAACGAAGTTAAGATGCTGTTCAACTCAGTTTTCGATGTGGCATAACCAGTTGGGGTTTAATTTGTTTCTGTAACCAGACAGTCTCTGGATTTGCTTAATTTGGCAGTGTGTTTAATCAGACGATCGTGTGGCATTTAATTTAACACAACCAAGCCTTACACCTAAACTAGTATTCCGGTGGCTACAGGAATTCCCTAAGCTATTAACTATAGCGCATTGCGGTCATCTCCTTTACTGCTCTTGCTTGTGCTATATCTGTATAGAACTATCTCAATTTCCCCCATTAACTTGGTAAGTAACTCCTTCCCATTGGAGGCCCAATGACCAACACTATAATGGGCCAATTCATCTAGGGATTCTCTCTCATAATTAAATACTACCAATTTTCTCTCATACTTCACATTTATTATAACATTTGAAAATCCACGGCTTCGCTGGCATTTTCACTGAACTTCTAAAGACATTGACATAACTGCACATGTTACTGGTCCAGTCTTGCACAAGCTCAATTTAGCTTGCAACTGACTGTAAAATGTTCATGCATTAAGAAATGCCAAAAAAGATACTCAAAGGTTCACGTTCCCATGCTGATCGAGCAACATATGTTGTCCTGTTGGTTGAAATTACTCGTGCCAGTGATTTGTGTGACCTACTGCTAGAAATATCCTGTCACTTCTGCATTTCCCTTCTTTTTCTGACTGGTTTGGTTTACTTTCACTTGTAGTGTCCCAGAAATTGTATGCAATCCTTTGGAAAATTCTTGAAATCATAGGTACAGAACTTTTATAACAGCTACCTGTAACTGCTCTGGGAAAACTTGATTATAAGGCCATGTCGTCATTGGTTTCATGTTTATTGCAGTGCCCCATATGAAGAGTATTCATGTCACAAAGTCTTTGCACCGTCAAGCTGTTCAACTTGTCAAGTGCTTGTGTGAGAAACTGTTACGTAGCTCGGATGCCGACAAGAGGTGTTCTCAATCCATGCTTTTGGCGGCTAAATTCGGGATTGACGAAATTGTTGGGGAGATTTTAGGGGGATCATCCTATGCACATACTTTTGCTGATGAAGATGGACACAGTGTGCTCCATCTTGCAGTTATGTACCGCTATGAAAATGTTTTCAATGCCATAGTCAATGGTTTGAGTGCAGGGTGCAGAAAGTTCTTATTAGAGTCTTTGGACAAAAAAGGGAACAACATCTTGCATTTGGCTGGATATAGAGCACAGCAGCAGCAACTGGATCTTGTTTCCAGTGCGGTTCTACAGATGCAACATGAGTTGCAGTGGTTTAAGGTAAATATGGTTACATGTCTTAATGTTTCAACGTCATTCTTTTCCGTTGACATTGTAAAAGAGTTACACGTTCAAGGTTGAAGGGTACCTTGGGATGACCCACGCCTTACTATGCAATAGATGTCTGCGGTACAATTTAGTAACTTCTCACAATTTAGTCACTACTCATGAATGTGGATCCTCCGGAGCACTTGTTGTGTGTGCGTGTGTTTGTTACTTTTTTTTTTGCTGTGGGGGTTGTTGGATCTGTCAGCGAAAAAGGGGATACATGCATGTTCTTTTTTATACTTCAAATTCATCCAAATCGCATCCGTTTGCAGCTCTATTTCTTGGATGATGTTAAATAGGACAAGTGTGTGTTAAATAAGTTGAGATGTGCAGGAGTATTTTGTGGTTGCATTATCCTCATGATTTTGAAAGGAATTGTGGAGCATAGTGAATGGACTGTTGAGTCAGCATCAGTATCTATGCTGTGGTTTGATGTTGCCTGGTTTTGCCATGATTGTTTAGTGGTTAGTTTGAGATGATTTTGGTTCAAGGAATTCGTGCGGTGTGATTGTCCTGCCGTTTGATATTTGTGATTTTGGCATACATATTGATAATGTTGGATCAGTTTTTGCTCGGCTTGATTTTGTACAAACTAATGTGAGTCATAGTATAATTAGCATGAGTTTGAGGGCTGTGTTAGACAATACAACAGATGATTCTACAGATTGTAAGTGATAAGCATAGTTTAGTCAAGTTATTACTAGTCTGTTAGTATATTATCCCTACTAGGGTTCTCAACACCGTAGTTATCAAAACCTAACTGATTGGCTGGTCGGACTGGTTCAACTGTGAAATGGTGACTTCACTAGTGTGGTTCTTGATTCGGACGAGTTTTGCACTAGAACCGGATGACGTGACATAAATGGGCCGGCTTTAGTGTCGATAAAAAATGGCCGGTTTTGGGTCAAACCAACCGGTTGGACCGGGTTAACACCCATGGACATGTTTACATTTGTATAACATACTCAGGCTGCGCTTGGTGCACTAGATTATTCAGTGGGATAGCACAAGATGAGGGTGGATAAGCCATGATAAGATATCTTGTCAGATAAGGCTGGAAAAGCTACAAATCATATCCTACGTTTGGATCAAATTTAGATTACAGGCCGGATAGGATTATCTTGCCTTCTTCACCACTGGCAACAACCACCAGTTAACTATCCTAAATGGCATCAACGCACCACCACATTAGGACACCCACCACCACCACACCACCACACCACCACATCAGGACGCTCATCACAGACTCCATTAACACACCACCACATTAGCAAGCCCACCATCACCACTGCAACCACCATCCAAGCGTAACCACCACCATTCTCTACCAACCACCAACAGTTGCCCCATCCTTCATCCTCTATGTTAGTTACTTTGCATTTCATTACATTTGGGGCTGCGATTTAGGCTTTGAACTTGTCACGGCCTATTCTTCAAACAACCCACTGCTGAATTGCAATTGGAATCTTCATCATTGGAGAGGGGTTTGACTAGTATTCAGAGCTAGGAAGGCAACGAAGGATTGAGGATGGGAAAGAGGTACCCAGGGATAACTTCTGTTGGATGATCAGGATTGCATGAAGAGGGAGAAATTGATCATGTTACACAGAGCTTTGGAGCAGTTCTTGTGGAGTATTGTGCGGTCATGGTGTTGTGTATGCTAGAGAATGTTAGGCAACTTAGAAACGTCGTAAACATAAGATGAGTGTAACTGAAGTGTGATTGCTTGGGTGGATAAGAGCGGGGAGCAGGAGGTATAGAAAAAGGAATGATGATATTTAGAAAGGGGAGGGGCCTATAGGTGCCGCAATAAGAAGTGTTGATTTATGGCAAGTCGATGGAACACGAGGGGAGCTAGAAATATATAGTTCGAGATTTAAATGGGAACAAAAATATATATATGGTTCCTAGGAAATCAGGAGAGCACATGTGCTTAGTCAAGGCCAGTAGTTTGGGGGAAAGGCTTAGATAATGATGACGACGACGACGGTGAGACTAGCTACATCGTGTGGCACCTAATGTTAGGCCACTAGGAAATAAAACATACATAAGGTGTGCGTAGGTGAATTATAATTATTGGGTGGATAAGTTCACTCATGATGAAAAAAACTAGAAGTGATGATAATAGCAAGGTGGGAATAGCTGAGAGAGCTTCACCTTGAAATGGTTCTAACGTCTTTAATGAGCAGTATAAGAAGCCAAGAAAACTTGCTTGTGCTAGGGTAACATGGTTAGAAGGTAGAAATGGCTTTGTTGGCAGGAAAATATAGAAGGGAACAAGTGTTTAGATAGGGGAGTTAGTTTAAAAGACTTGATCTAACCAACTGTAAAAACCCCAAGGGGTGGGTGAAGTGGCAAAGGTCTTGAAGAATAACTTCAAGGTCCCGAGTTCGAATCTACATACCGATGGGCCATATAACTTCTAATTCTAAAATTATCAAAAAAACAAAAACAAAAACAAAACCAACTACAACTTGCCTGAGACAAAGGTCTTGTTGGGTTGCGTTAGAGTTTTTTTGGAGTTTGTTAGCTAGGAAAATAACTTAGGACTAACCAAGGGGACTAACCAAGGTCTTGTTGGGTTGCGTTGGAGTTTGTTAGATGGAAAGGACTAACCATGTTATCTACAGACCGATAGGTGAGCAAGAAATTGGAGAGAAGTGAGGGACATTTATCTGCAAAAACATATCAAGCTTGCTCTCTGATTCAAAACTTGAACTCATGCATAACTTAGGACTAACGCATGCATACCTTAGGACTAACCAAGATTGGCAGGTGAGCAAGAAATTGGAGGGATTTGAGGGACATTTATCTGCTAAAACATATCAAGCTAGCTCTCTAATTTAAAACTTGAACTCATGCAGGAAGTGGATAGTCTTGTGATGCGTGAACAAAGACAATACAAGAATGAGGACCTTAAGACACCTATCGAGGTATTTTACGCTGAGCACGCTGACATGGTCGCATTAGAAGGGCAATGGGTGACTGGCATGGCGAATTCATGCACGGTTGCAACAACAATTATCAGCACAATAGCATTTGCATCAGCCATTACAGTACCAGGAGGGAACAACGGTGATGGCCGCCCTATTTTCCGCGGAGAAACAGCCTTCATAGTCTTTGCTGTATCGAATGCACTTGCTCTGTTCTCATCCGTCTCTACGTTGTTAGTCTTTCTATCCGTCCTTACTTCACGCTATGCAGTAATTGATTATCTCTACGCCTTACCCAGCAGACTAATAATTGGCCTCATTGCCCTATTCCTTTCCGTAACATCCATGATTATAGCTTTCAGTGCCATACTTATTTTGTTTGGGCCGAAAAATTCATGGATTATTTTTCCAGTTGTCTTACTGGCTTCTCTACCGGTTACCTTGTTTATATACTTTCAATTTCCCTTGCTGTTAAATATGATCAAATCCACATATTGGCCAAGCAGATTTATGTCCTTCAACATGGCTGATAATGTAGAGCTCTGATAGTCAGCTCAATGATGTATCAACTTGTATGAGAGCGAAGATTGGTATTACTAATGAGATAATGCTATGAACTCCGGTGTATGAGTTTTAGTTTCCTTTTCTACTTCTCCATTCTTCCTCCTTCCTAAAAGAAAATTTGGCTTAACAGCTTGTTTTGGACATGGCATTTCAATGCAGGTGTTGCTAATCTGGTGCTATTAAACTAACTAGATCTATTTGTGTTTATTTTCTAAAAGATTTTCACAGTGAACTGCTTCTCTTTTACTATTTAAAAGGAAGAAAAAGTATGAGGAGTTCATATTATACTTGACAGACACTTGCCGAGAGAACTTCTCTCTGTTACACTTGAGTTTTGATGTCCAGGGAACTGTTCAACAAGTGCTTCTGGTTAATAGAACAAATAAGAAATAAATGAAAATAAAAGATAGTCAAACTGTTATTGTTCACTTACACAGTCATGTGTTGGAGACTAAAGACTTCACTAAGTCGACCGTTAGCTTGTTCAAGTCCTGGCAAAAATAATAAGTCAGCCTTTTCCTCGGGCTGGACGACGATAAGAACAATTTGAACAAAGGGACACAAGTTTTGGAGATTGTTTCACTTATATTACTTGAATAATGCTTGTGTACATGCTCGGATGTCTTGGCCAAGTGATGACCTTGGCTATTTATACAACTCCACCTCATCGATCAATAGACGGTAGGGATTCTTCTTATCCAACAGTCTATATTTCTTATTTAGAACTCTCTCTAAAGATGTCTTGATATTTACACGGTTTCTTACCTTTCTAAAGTTCTCTTCTAACACACTAGAATTTTCTCTTATGTACAAGATGGGAGTATAGAGAAATAGTAAACTTTCTGGAGGCCTCGCCTAGTCATTGCCTAGTAAGCGTCCTTGTAAGCGTACATTAAGCTCCCACTAAGCATATGCATGGCATAATTCCAAAATAGGCCTCCTTAAACGGTGTGGCACACATGGTTGTGACTTTTGAACCTTGGTCATGGAACTTCTTTTGCTGCCATGAACAATGGCTCGCATGGAGCCAATGGTATTGTCAAAGACTTTCGAGTGTGGAGCAGTGTAGGTTTTTCCTGTATAGCGTGCATATCACCTGCTAATTCTAACACAACACTCTTTTCCTTTCCGGCCCAGAGTATTTCTCTACCGCATATTTTGAGCGGTTCATCTTTGTCGATATTCTCAAAAACGATATAGTTGATAAACCAAAGGTTTAGATACCACCAGTTGTTGGGATTTGAGCTCCCAAAACACGTACACCTAACACAAGAAGAAAAAGAAAATAATTCCACAAAAAAATTTGGTCGCGAAAACAAAAAGTGGTTTGGTCTCTTCCTTAAGTTAATAGGGAAGACAACAAGAATGTCGTACTATAGAAAGTGAGGAAGTTGCATATGAACTTTTACTTAGATCCGCTCTCAAATATACCAAAACTTACCTCACGTTTGTTTTTTTTTTTTCCTTTCAGTGAATAAAAACTCTTTATAAATTTTCTCACTCACTAGATTTATTACAAAAACACTTCACACTAGCATTTGAGCTACAATCATAAGTTTTTAATTACTAAGGCTTGGAGTGTTATACGTGATCTTTCCTTTTATAGGAGTTGTAGCTAGTGAGAGCTTCTATTAAACGTGTCCCAATTCATTTTATACATGAATTCTTCAACCATGCATTTATGTGGTTAAAAAACTAAACCTATTTTCACCTAAAAGCCTAGTGACATCTTTATCACATTCACATGCACTTTATTTTTAGCCAGCAATTCCGGTTCGCATCTATCAAATGGAATTCAAGCCAATTCCAACACCAGTAACCAAAGGGCCTATAACTTTCAAATGGAGAAGCTGGCAGTGAAGAGTCGAACAAGAGATGGGGAAGCTCCCACATGTACATGGGATTTCAGCCGTAGAAAAAAGAAGGAAGAAGAGCAACACAACATACAGAGAGAGAAAAAATTGAGTGGAAACTTGAGGTTTCAAGAGAGAGAAAAGTGTGTTCTTTGTACAGGCTTCTTCAAGGCTCACATATGGGGAAAAAAAGGTTTGTTCCTTTTTTTTAAATTTAAATTCTTATATATGTTAATTTCTACTTGCATTATTGTCCTCGTATAATTAGTAATCACATTAGTAGTATTTATATTTATCTAACAGTTAAGTTTATTTCATGCAAGAGTAGTAATTTGTTGCTGATTAATCTTACGACGTTAAATAAATTGCTATGAATAATGAAATTATATGATTGAACAAATCATGTTTTATGTGAATTTGGGCCTTTCGAATCTTCTGTGCTAGCTATCAAATTTATTTTTATCACTTTTTGGTATCCCCCTTATTAGACTTCCTGGGTTTGCCTCAGGCCCGATTAGGTTTGGGAGGGTTGAACTTTGACCGTTGAAAATATTTACATATCTCGAAAAGTGGGCCTAAAGACGGCCAAAAGCGCTTAGCTAAGATGGGATAGCAACAACTAGGTTACGACTTTGAACCTAATAGATCCAGGTTTTGGAACCTCAATGGCACTGCTTCAAGTTGGAACCTGGTGGTTGTTAGGGCCATGTTCTTATAAATGTGGAGTCTACGGCTTTGGTATTGTGCTTCCTGAGTTGATTACGTAAAGAATCAACTAAACCTAGAATCTTCACATAGTTTTGATGCTAATTCGGTTGAATGGACTACTCATCTCGTACAACTCTTCTAGTTTATGGCGATGCCATTGCCAACCCCTTGACTGGAGATACTTCAGATCCAAGAGTATTCTGGCTATTGCGGATAGCTATGGCTTCAAGAATGATGCTGGGATATTTATGGAAACCAATACGCTTGCTATTGCATCCATGTAGTGATATCGATACAATCGAACAGCTAAACAATACCAACAATAATGATGCGATGTTCAGGTTTTTTATTTCATTATTTATAGCCTGTAAAATGCAGACTTGCCAAGGCCTAGCACTGTACCTCCTAAGGGTAAATACAACCATAGGAAAGATAGTGTTATTGTATACTACAGAGCATCAATGCTTCACTAGAAAGATCTGCAGGACATCGGGATCATTCACGAGAAACTACAATCACTTGTTTCCCAATGTTACGCCCGCTGAAAAGTCCTACAAGAGCGGCGGGGGTTTTCTCGAGTCCTTCAGCAACGTCTTCTACATAGACTATCTTTCCTTCTCTAATAAACGGGAGTAGAATATCCATGAACTTGGAATAGCGAGTAAGGTAATCTAACGGCGAGAATCCTTTCATGGTAATTCGCTTGTATATTAAAGGCATCAGATTTTTCACACCTTCTGGCTCAGCAAGATTGTACTGTGAGATCATTCCGGACAGTGCAATACGACCATGCTTTCTCATATTGAGGATCGCAGCGTCCAACATCTTTCCTCCAACATTCTCAAAGTAAATGTCAATGCCTTCAGGAAAGTATCTGCTAACAGTTGCAAGAACATCAAGAAACACTCAGGTTAACATTGTGCCTGATGTCCTAGGATGAACGAGACTCCATTGAAACATACGACGAGTACATCAGGAAGTGATTTATCTAGAAACTGATGCTCTCAACGTCTTTTCTGAGTTATCCTTTGATGTGGAAGAAGGATAATAGAATACCTTTTCAAAGCAGCGGTCAAGTCATGTTCTTCCTTGTAATTGAAAGCATCGTCAAATCCAAACTTGTTCTTTAACAGATCAACCTTACAAGGTGAAAAAGCAAAACAGAGAGGTAACTAACAAGAAGAATTAGTGAAGTTTACGCGTCTCAGAGACTAACTTTTGGCCCCGCTTGAGTAATTTCTTAACACCAACCTCCCTCTTTCCTCTAGGGTATCTTATTTACTTTGAATGAATAAGTATTTTGTGACTAGAAAGGCACACAGAAGCAATGCGTCATGGATGGTGAATTACACGCTAGGAGTTCTTGTCGGAAAATCAAACGAAACATTATCAAGCAAATGGCATGTATTTCATTAAAATTGTCATTTAGATTGAACTTCCAACTGTGAACTTATGTACATGATAAGATTGCGCTGGTTATTCAGATATCTTTCTGAAACATAATGCCCAGAAAAAAATTTGCGTACTATTCATATACGGAAAGTCTAAACGAAGATAATTAGGCAAGTCACCTTTTCTTTACTTCCAGCACTTCCAACAACATAACAACCCATCAACTTTGCCAACTGACCTACAAGCTGGCCAACCCCACCGGATGCTGCAGAGACGAACACCGTTTCTCCTTTTTTGGGTGTACTGACCTCGTAAAAACCAGCACAAGCAGTGATACCAGGCATACCTGCAAACAAATAGGGAAAAAGTGTTATATTCGCACTAAAAACACTAAATGTAGACAAACAAGAGAATAAGTAGATGATCTTTAAGGTGTAGAGCAATCAGTACGACTAATACAAGCAGTATCAGTCGGTGTGCACTCTACCAAATGTTGGTTTGTTGAAGAACGCTCGTAGTCCTTACAAAAACTACGGAAATGGTCATGACTATCTTCATCAAAACTCCAAATACATCAAATAGTTAAAACCTGAGAAAGAAGCAGACCACACACACATACAAACACTTATATTCTACAATTGCGAGATGTTAGCCTAACAAGCAAGAAACGTACCAAGAATTCCTGTATAGTAGGAAAGGGGCACATCAGTGTGTTCAATCTTGTAAAGGGACTCTGTTTCTGTTATGATACTGTACTCTTCAAATCCAGTCATACCCCATACCAAGTCGCCCTTCTGGAATTTTGGGTTCCCTGAATCCAATATCTTAGCCACTCCATAGCCAGTTATGGGCTGCACATTTTTCACGCAGGAATTAAAAAATGCAACCTTGAGACTGTGAACCACATTTCTTTGAGTAGTGGTGCATGCAAAGCAGATTCGACCTATATAATTTGGAAGAAAAGGATAATATTGTGGCTCTGGAAGTTTCAGCTCATGCACCTCAGCCTGACATTTCTATAATTTGTAAGACACGATGTTCTGTTAATTTGAGTAGGTTTCAATCTGATCTAGTGTGTCCTCTCATCACAGTAATTTGGCTATGCATAATGACATATCATTCTTCATTGGTATTGAGTTCCAGTACCATATTTATCCCTTGTTCTCTACGGGTACACTTCTTGTGCATGTATGTCCAATGTCCCAGCTTTGGTTCCATCAGACAATTTTACCGCCAATGTTGAAATCAATGCGGGACCGGCAGGGGACGTTGTGGCTAATTGACAAACTTCTCTATATTGATTCTAGCCAAACATCCACAAATCATTTGTATGTTTACATCTGCTGATTGTAAAAACTGGTCCAACCACTTTCAATTAAGGGCTCTAAAAGGCAGCTGCTGAACTTATATTCATGCAAGAGTTGAAGACTACCTAAAGGCTACAGGCAAGAGAGTATGTTTTCATTACTAGACCGAAGAAGCCCGGTTATGTGCATTATCCAATAATGTCAGAACAAGTCTTAGCATCACTTTTTTAATTAATTTTCAGAGAGAACTACTTAGCATCACTTTTTTAGTTAATTTTCCTAACTAGTGGCCATTAATTTGCCACCCTGTTGGGAGGTCTAGCCTCTTGCTAGAACCTTTATTCCAATCAAACTGATTCCAATTACTAACTTGCAGAGGATGAAGAGATATGTATACATGAATACATGAAGCGAGAGAGAGAGTGAAGCACATACAGAGTCGGGGGTGTAACAACCGAAGAGGCCGCTCTCATCGTTCTTTTGCATGAGTAACCGCATGAAAGGATCGCACGACAAGACCAGGTTCTTCACGAGGACGCCATTGGAGCCCTGCGGGAGCTTCAAGCGGATGGTATTCTCTGTGCTTATGTACATGTCCGACTCTTTAGGGAAGCCATCGATGTAGTTCCTGAACAGCACCTGCTTGTTCTTCACTTCCTCCCCCTCCGCCATTTTTCTCTCTTCCTGTGTCTCACTGAGCAACTACGCACTTTATAGTGTTCGCAGAGCCATGGAAACGTAATGGATGACCGTTTGATGGTTGAAAATTTGCTTTGCCGTTTTGAACTTTGACAGTGTTTTCTCCCTTCCATGTGTCTCAGAAAACAATTACGCACTTTATATTATGGTGTTATCAGAGCGATGCAAACGTAATGGATGACCTTTGATGGTTCACAATTTGCATTTAGCACCCTCTGTTCTGTAACTTTGACAAATATATATATATATATATATAAGGTCTCAAAGAGTGTATTAATATGTACCATAAATTGTGTGACAAATATATATATATATATATATATATATATATTATTAAAAATATATCTTATTTCGTTATAAAGAATAGATAGCTACACAGTAGAGTCGCTAGATACTTGCCATCTTTAAGCTTTTACTTTTCAATTAATATTTTAAATGAATATTGGCTTAACACTTATATTAGTAAAATAATAATGCTGGTGTCATATAAAGCTAAATAACGAATATGATTTTTGGAGGTGTTACATGTTTTTCAAACATTATTATAATGATTAAGTAGAAATCTATATAGAATAAAGCTACATTTCAAATTTAACAGGACTTATGTATACACCTTATTACTTTCAAATAAGTTATTATTGTCTGCAAAAATAAATTTCACAGAACGACATGTGTGTGTGCGCGCGCGTGCCTTTAATTCTTATAAGATGCTAGTAATTGTACAATCAAATTGATGAAGATGACGAGTCCTTGTTTTGATGTGTTTGAATTATTTTCTGCATTTTCAATGACTTATAGTCAAGTTATAGTTTTTATATGTACTAAGTTTTTTTCCATGAAAATATAATTAAGTATAAATAAAAAAGAACTTTCATTGATCATAAGTGCCTGTGCAAAAACGAACTGGTTTATCTTTGTTTTGTATAATTACATAGATATATTTTTACATTCTAAAGATTTTAAATGTTCTCAATATAGTAATTAAGAATTATTTAATTAAATTTTACCTTTTTTTTCTAATGCATGCGTTATTTCTTTTTAAAATCTCATATATGCGATGTAGCCACTTAGATTATTGTGCGGTGTTATTAGAGAAAAAAATTGTCCCATAATTGTACTATTGATCTTATATATTACATTGATAATCTATTGTAATGATTATGTTATGTGTAAATATATATACATTATTACATTATAACAAACTTAAATTAACTGTACTACGTTTTTTTCTTCTAAATCTCATATGTAATTTTTGTTTTTCATTTACATGATATTTTTATCATCGTATGACAGAGTTAATTTAAAGGACACAATAGTCAAATTTAAATCCTCATAAATTAGTATATATTTTCTTAGAATTAGTTCTCAAATTATATAAGGCTTTCTAATTATAATATAGCCCTCACATAGTTCATGCAAAACTAAATAAACTTAAAAATATGAATCACATTCAAAATAATATTTACATGCCTTTAGATACACCAACATGTATATTATATAGCTTTAAATCATTTTCAACTATCATATTTATAAATAAACTTTATCATTATTATAATTTTTAATTAATAATAATTAGACAGTTATTTGTTGGTCGTAAGGTCCCACTGGCCCAAAAAATGATGGTTGATTTTTTATTTTATCAAAATGATTCTAAAAGCTATATATTATATTTGATAAATCTTTACACCGATACAGTACTCATATATTAAAATAAAATAGATATGAATAAATTATTACATTATTTTTATTTCTTCAATCCCAATTGTAACACCATTCCTTTTTCCACTTTTAAAGCTAATTTGTTATTTTCGTTTTTTTTTATATGAATTTTCATATTCATGTTAGAAAGTGTTTTTAAGAATACAATAGTTAGAATCAAATCCTAATAAGTTAGTTCATTAATTTATTAGAGTTTTAGAATATTTGGAATTAGTTTTTCAGTTTTAAGGCTTACTAATATGCAGTTTAACTTATCAAGAAATAAGGACCCCATGTAAAATAATATTATTTTCGTTTTTTAGATATATGAATTTATATATTCATATTACAGAGTGATTTTAAGGATACATTAGTCATATAATATTTTTTTCATCTTAAGGTTTTAAATATTCTCAAATATGGTAACTAAGAATTATTTAATTTGATTGCACATTTTTTTTCCTAATACATATGTGGTTTCTTTTCAAAATCTCATATATGCTTATACAACCACTTGTTGATCGTCCAGTCTTATCAAAGCAAAAATTTACCCTGTAATTTGATTAGCTGATATTATATAAATAATTTTTGCAATGACTATGTTCTTTGTAAGTAAACATATATTTAAAACAGTGTAATAAACTTAAACGAACCGTAACATAATTCTTTCCTTCTAAATGTCCATAATTTAGATTTTTTAGATACGTGTTTTTTTGTCTTTGATGAGAGAGTTAGTTTTTAGAATATGATAGTCAAAATCAAATCCTAAAAAATTCGTATAATTAAAGTTTTAGAATTAGTTTCCACGTCATATAAGGCTTCCTCATATAGCCTTTATATAGTTTTTACAAAATTAAATAAACTTAAAAATAGGGATCGCGTTCAAAATAATATTAGCATATCTTTAGATACATTGACATGCTTAGTATATAGCTTTAAGTCCTTTTCAACTATCAGATTTATGAATAAGCATTATCATTATTACAATTTTAATGAATAATAATTGTACAGTCATTTTTTGTTTGTGCAGTTCTATCCAAAAATAACATCAATTTTTTTTATTTTATCAAAAGGATTCTAAAAGCTTCTATACTATATTAACAAATCATTACATCGATTACAGTAAGAAAATTTTATAGTTTTAGAAAAAAAATTTATAATTATTATTACATTATTTTTATTGTTTCAATATAAATCGTAGCATCATTTTTTTTCTTCTCTTCTAAGTCTAGTATGCTATTTTTATTTTTAAGATGTATAAATTTTTATATTTACATAAAAGAGTGGTTTTAAGGATATAATAGTCAGAATTAAGTCCATATACTTAGTTCATGAATTAGTTAGAGTTTTAGAACATTTAGAATTAGTTTTTCAATTAGATAAAGTTTAGTAATATGGAAGTTAACTTATCAAGACATAAGAACCCCATCTAAGATAATATTCTCAATTATAGTATCATATTTTTTTTTTCTAAATTCAGTATGTTATTTTCGTTTTTAAGATATTCAAATTTCTATATTCATAATAGAAAGTGTTTTTAAGGATAGAATAGTCAAAATTAAGTCATAATAAGTTAGTTCATCAATCAGTTAGAGTTTTAGAACGTTTATAATTAGTTTTGCAATTAAATAAGGCTTAGTAATATGGAAATTAACTTATCAAGAAATAAGAACCCCATCCAATATAATATTCTCAATTGTAGCATCATTCTTTTTTTCTTTTCTAAATCTAGTAAAAAGAGAGGCCCATTATTGATGTTTTTAAGAGATTAAATTCTTAGATGCTCTGAATACCCAGTTTAGAAGACTTTATGATATTTTGAGATTTTTGGCCTTTAATCTTTTAGAATTAACGCAACTTCCGAAGAAAATAAGGGTTAATTTTACGCTACACCCCGTACTTAGGGGTCAGTTGCACCCAGCACCTTATGTTTCTAATTTTGGCACCCAGCACCAAAATTTTAAAAATCTTGGCACCCAGCACCAGATGACGGTCAAAATGCCTGTTGACCAGACGTCTGTTAGTTTCAGGGGCAAAATAGTCTTATTGCCCCTTAAAGCATGCATGACATCTAGTCAGCTACAAATGGCACAATTGGGCTCTCAACGTCATTTCTCTCTAAAAAAAAAAAAAAAAATGAAGCAGAAGAGAAAAAAAAAAGAAATGGGCTCCATGGCACCTCCACACCGCTGCATCAGCCCCTCAAAACCCTCTTCTCCATATAGTTGCCAAATAGCAATCGGCCATGATCATCGTCACCGGCAATTGATGGAAACACGTTCAATTAAGGAACCCACTAGTAACCATCTCCACAACTCCAATCTCCATACCCATCATTAATTGGTAGGCCGATCTAGACATAGCAGTCTACTGAGGGGACCAAAAAGCTCCCGTGATGGTGGTGTTGCTACTAAAAATATGCTTCGCGTACTTTGTGGAACCCAAGCCCGAACCGATGACCTGCAAGACAGAAAACGAGTAACCGCCGGGTGAGGTTCTCGGCGGAGAACTCTCCGATGCTTAAGTCAGAGCGTAGGTACAGAATAGTAACTCTGAAAAAGCATGAATTGTGTAGTTGTCACATACCTGGAGGGGTAGACCCCTTTATATAGCTGTAGGAGAAGACTCCTAATAGGACTAGGCCATGGGCCAGATATGTCAGGATCGCGTTAGGATCCTCGAGAATCACGTAGGAATATTTTAGAATCCTGATAAGATAATCATCAATCTCCCAGTTTGACTTGGATTCGCCGAGTGTCCCCCAATTATTGAGAGTTATATCATAAGCCCCCCACTTCCTTAGCCAAAATGTTTGGCTGAGGAAGTTATACCCGGTGTCTTGAGACACGCGTCAGATTTATAAGGGATTCTCTATCCACTTGTAGGGGTAACAATATTTCTCTCTTCCATGTGCTCCGACCTAAGCGGGAGCTTAAGCCTTAGAACTTTGCCCAAGTAGGGCGCTAGAACCCTAGCTCTCGAGAGCTAAGTCTTAGAATGTCGCCTGAGTAGGCTATTCGGAATCATCTTTAGAAAGACGAATCATGGGATCTCGAGATCCTTTAGGGGCTGTGCCCCATGGTAGCCTCTCTCGGGAGAGGACACAAAGCTGTGCATGCATGTTGTTGCATGTGCTAAGTGTTTGAATGTCCCCTTGAGGGGTCACCCCTCCTTTGGAGGGTGTTCATTTTGTGCAAGTGTGCGTTCTTTAGCTCTAGCCGACCACATCATGCTTGCGTTTTACTTTGTCACGAACTCTTATCATCAGCTAAGAGCTGGCAAAGAAGCCTCGTACTCACGCTTGGCTGGGTTTTGAATTGACAAAGAATGGTGGGGGGATGAAGTCCCATAGTCCTTTGCCGTTTCACGGGTTAGAACTGTAGATAAACCATTCGGATAGAACTCGAGCCCTATCCTATCACCCTTTGGGGTGTTCGTCCCTTGAGGGACCGCCCTAGAGAGCTGGTGGAGCGCGGAGCGTGGAGCGCATGTAATTACCCTTGAGGTTTTGACGGAACTTAAGAGTTCTCGTCGTACATGGCCTCATAGGCAGATGGAGCACGGAGTTCATGCAACTACCCTCGAGGGTTTGACGGAATTTAAAAATTCTCGTCGTACACGCCCTCGGGGGCGGATGGAGCCAGAGCTCATGTAATTACCCTCGAGGGTTTGACATAATTTTAAGAATTCTCGTCGTATACGCCCTCGGGGGCGGATGAAGCCGGAGCTCATGTAATTACCCTCGAGGGTTTGACGGAACTTAGAGTTCTCGTCGTACGAGCCCTCGGAGGCGGATGGAGCATGGAGCACATGCAACTACCCTCGAGGGTTCGACAGAATTTAAGAATTTTCGTCATACACGTCCTTGGGGGCGGATGGAGCCGGAGCTCATGTAATTACCCTCGAGGGTTTGACGAAACTTAAGAGTTCTCGTCATACACGCCCTTGGAGGCGGATGGAACACGGAGCTCATGCAATTACTAGTGGTGTCAAAGGGCCGGGTTTGGGCCGGCCCAACCCGGGCCCAGTGGGCCAAAAGAGAAAAAAGGTCGGGGCCGGGCCAGAGAGAATGGAAACCGGGCCGGGCCGGGCCAGATTAATGGGGTATCTAGGCCCAGTCCAAACCCTGGCCCTAGGCCCTATATTTAGGGCCGGGCTTGGGCCGGGCCCGGGCCCTATCCTTTTTTTTTTTTTATTTCTTGTTATTCAAATTAAACACTTTAATTGACATAATTTCTTGTTATTATGTAAGCAAATTATAATTTAATAATTAGCGTATATATATTACCACATATATGTGTATACAAGCAAATAAAACAACTAAAAATTCCTAGGCACGCACACATATATGTAGTAATATGTGTGTATACAATAAATATTTATAGCATTCAAATATTCAAACTGATGGAGTTAAATTGAAGATAAATTTATTCATAGGCCCTCCTCCTTTTATCCGGGCTTGGACCGGCTTGTAAACAAACATGCGAAGTTACCTATTTTTTATTATATATATATATATATATATATATATATATATATATATATATATATATATATATATATGGGAGCTGATCCGTTGAGAGCGTTAGCAAAATAGGAGAAGTTGCAAACGCGATCTGACCGTCCATCCCGAAAGATGGACGGTCCAGATCGCGCCTTTTTCAAAACCTGTCAGACGTCCGCCATACAGTATGGCGGACGGTTTTTTTTACCAAATTGCCCCTCCGCGCGTGTCCGCTACACAGTAGCGCGGAGGGCATTAATGTCCTAATGGGAGACAGCAAAAAGTCGTCCGCCATACAGTATGGCGGACGTCCCCTAGGGCTGACACCTGTCAGGGCCTGTCCCGTCTGCCTGACACTGACCCCTGCCTGACACGAGACAGCAAAAAAGGAATCCGCTATACAGTAGAGCGGAATAATTTCCACACACGCGCGCGGACAGGTGCTTCCCGTATACCCCCGAGGTTCCTGATTCTCAGCTCTCTTTCCTGAATTCTCAGGCTCATCCCGCAAAATTCTCAAGCTCTTCCCGCAAAATTTTCTTCTCCTTCGGATTCACCTGGCTTCCATTTCTGGCTCCCCTCAAGCTTCTTCGAGTAAAACTTGCTTCAATCTTCTTCACTCAAGCAAGGTAAGTTTCTCATCTCAGATATTTTCTGGGTGGATTGACTGATAAAGTATATTTTTTATTTTGGGCAAAAAAATATAAATTTCTGATGATGTTCTAGAAATTAATTTGTTAACTTTAAAGAAGTTTATTGTAATTAATTGTTGATTTTTTTGAGGGTCGTTAACTTCGGGACATCGATCCTATTTAAATTCGAATTTTTTTAGATACGTTTGTTGTATTTTGGCATGATGAATTTGTCTAACGCTCTTAGTAATTGTAATTTGTTATGTTCAATAAATCTATAATTAGCAAAATGGGAGACTTTTGAGATTATGTATATGGTATATTTGTCATCTTAAATTTGTCTATTTGTCACGATAATTTTAAGGTAATATTTTCAGTTGAAAATGTCATTTGATTGTTCAGCGTAGTCTATATTTCTACATATAGGGAGCTGTTTCACAATGTCTGATTTCGTGTCGAGCTCCAACACCCCCGTAGATGCTAGTGATCCGTATCTAGGACGAACCTTTCAAACATTGGAGGAAGCTGGAGAATGTTTCCGAGCGTATTCATTGAGGGTTAGATTTGGCATTAGAATAAAGACTTCAAGAACGAGCAACATAACGAGAAAGATATGCTCTCGTATGTACGAGTGCCATAGGGGCAGAAACCCAGTGCAAAATGAGACACGCGTAGGCAACGAGGACAGTGATGACGAAATAGGCTATTCGCGCAGAAGACGGGACTTCTTTGCGCGAACGAATTGCCAGGTCAAGATGTTCGTAAGCTATAAACCCAAGCAAGATCATTGGCTTATTAGCAGCCTGGAACTGGCACACAATCACCCGTTAGTAACCCCTTCTAAGGTGAGTCAGATGCATCAACACAAGAAGATGGGAAAGGTCGCGAGGAGCCTCATTCACACAATGAGCGATGCGCGTCTAGGACCTACCGACATGATTAATGTTCTTGCTGAACAGGCCGGGGGAATTCAAAATTTAAACTTTAACACGACAGACGTTCGCAACGCGGTCCGAACCCATAGACGAGCCGCGTATGACCTCAATGATGCTCAAGCCACAATGAGCCTATTGAAGCGGATGCAGATGGAGGACCCGCAGTTTACCTTCGATTATAAACTTGACGACGAGCATCGAGTTAGCACAATTTTTTGGGTCGACGGTCGTTCCAGGCTTGCTTATAAGCATTTTGGGGATGTCGTGACTTTCGACACCACATACCGTACCAACAAGTACTCGATGCCGTTTGCCCCTTTCACGGGGGTCAATCATCATTATCACTCCATCCTGTTCGGGTTCGCTTTGTTAAGGGACGAGAGCGAGAGTTCTTTTGAATGGTTGTTTAGTGTGTGGCTGGAAGCCATGAACTTCAAAGCACCCAACGTTATCATCACCGATCAAGATTTGGCAATGAAGAAGGCTATTGCCACCGTCTTCCCAGATACTCGACACAACTTGTGCACTTGGCACATAAGCAACAAATACCCCGAACGTTTGCATCACGTGTACGCAAAGTTTCCAGAATTTAAACAGGATTTTGACACGTGCGTTAGCAAGTCGTTAACTATTGAGGAATTTGAGGAGAGGTGGGAAAAGCTTGTTCAGGATTACTCATTGCAAGACAACGGGTGGCTCCAGCACTTGTACGAGCTCAAAGAGCAATGGATTGGCGTTTACACGAGGAGGCATTTTTCTGCGGGCATGAGAACGACGGGCAGGAGTGAATCTATGAATGCCACTTTCGATAGTTACGTGGGTACAGCTACCAATTTGAAGAGTTTCGTCACATCCGCACAGAAAGCGGTTGCGTCGTTGTTCGTGAAAGAAAGGGCTGCAGACTTTGCAACCACGTACAAACAGAAGAGAAGGTTGCTTGAGACCCCGCTGGAGCTGAACGGTGCCAAAGTCTATACGAAGGAGATCTTCTTGCTATACCAAGTAGAGCTGCAGAAATCGGGACGGTACTGTATAAACAAGGTGGCGGAGAAGTCTACGCGTGAGTACAAGGTTTATTCGCTCGTGAATGACCTCGTTCCTGAGAAGCTGCGCAGAATGTATACGGTGAGCCACGACACATTGACGGACTCGGTGACATGTGTTTGCAAGAAGTTTGAGTTCCATGGCATCCTGTGTAGACACATTCTGCGCTTTTTCACCCAGAAGAATATCAGGACAATCCCCGATAAATACGTCTTGCCACGGTGGACGAAAGGTGCAAACAGGTTGCACGGTACCATTGCTTTTCCGGAGCACCCGTATACTGACTTTGAAGAATCGGAGACGTTGCGGTATAATCATCTGGTGACGAGTTTCACCCGTTTGTCCGTAAAGGCTGCTGCTTCAATGGTCGGTTATAAACATCTCCTCGAGGTAGCTCAGCAGCAAGAGCCCATCATCGACCAGTTGGAAGCAGCCGCTGTCACCAGTGCGATTGACACCGAGCCTACGACGGGGGTATCAGAAGATGACGAGCCGGGGGAGGAAGACGACAATGATATTTGTTTGTTGGACCCAATTATATCGCAAACGAAAGGCCGCAAGAGATCTACGCGGATGAAAAGCTCTATTGAAACGGCAACTCAACCTAAAAAGCTGCGAAGGTGTGCATTGTGCAACAAAATGACCGACCACGACAAGCGGAACCATTACAAGGCACTGGGGATAACTTCGAGGGGTTTGTAAGATGGGGAAGAAGGTGATGCCGAAGATGAGGACGAACAAGCTGCAGTGGACCTTTAATTTTTTGTACAACGTTATGACATTTGTAATAATTTTCGGAGGGATAATTTTTCCTCCGAATGCTGGAAATATTAAAAAATGGAGAGAATGAGAGGCCCTCGAATTAAATGTATAGTCTCTTATTTTTAAATTTTTTTTTTAAGCCCCGTCCGCTATAAAATATCTCGGACGTCATCGAAGACAAACTTTTGGTCTGCTTTCACGACCTCTATACCTTAGAACGGACCTCATGAGCAGTAAAACTTTTGGTCTTCATTTATGTCCGCTATACAATATAGCGGACGTCATCGAAGAAAAACTTTTGGAAATCATTTACGTCCGCTAGACAATATAGCGGACGTCATCGAAGAAAAACTTTTGGTGTCCGCTATATAAAGTGGCGGATAACTCTATCCTACTATATATATTAATCATATCGCTAAATCAGCTGTTATCAGTCCTATCTGAGGGCACCTCTCTCTGTCTCGAACATCTGCTGCCGCTACTCCGTCTCCGGCACCCACATCTCCGGTGGCCCAGAACTCCGGCGTTAATCCGTCCTCCCCTCAACGCCGACCTCGATGGCTTCTGGATCGGAGACCACCAACGATTTTATTGGCAACTTGCACCTGGCAGGCAAACACTTTTTCAAAGTCATGATGCCGGGGTTTGAGAATGAACTTGTAGGCCATCCCTATTTCTCTGTATTTTCGTGTGTTAAAGGTTTGATGTTTTGGTTAAAAACTAACGTATTTTTTGTGTTGTGTTTGTTAGGACATACCGGAAGCCTTGACCAATCAATTTACAACAATTCATGACAGTGCAAGATTATATAGCCGCAAGGGGGCATGGCAGGTTGAAATCAAGCTGAAGCCCGGCCGACCCCAAAAAAAGCAATTCGCAGAGGGTTGGAACGTCTTCGTGCGCCAGCATGGCCTCGAACTCGGGGACTTTGTAGTGTTTGAACACCTTGGGTGGTGGGATTTTCAAGTTGTAATCTTTGATCGGAGCACTTGTGAAAAAATTTCTTTCCCCCAATGTGAACCCTAATTTATTATTAATAAAATTATTTATGTTGTTGTTGAATCACCTCGAAATTTTTCCTCGCTTAATTGTGCTCAATTGTGTCGTTTGAGATTCCCTCGATATATTGAGATCGTTGATTGTGAATCGTACGTTAATTGTGTCGTTTGAGATTCCGTCGGTATATTGAGATCGTTGATTGTGAATCATACGTTCTTTATTGTTTATCGATATTGAGGTTGTTGATTCTGACGCCAAAACAAGTCTTCGGGGCGCCAATTTATTAAAACAGCATTATGCTACAATGCGACTAAAACAAGCCAATTTATTAAAACTGCAGAACGCTACAACTTCTAGCTCTACTACATAGCGGACATAAGGGCCTCCGCTTAGGCCGGGGTTCGGGAAGGTCGGAACTAAGTGTCTGGTTCGTGCCAACCATTTTCTGGTCCAAGTTGCAGACAACGATCTGCTGCACCACTATGACGTAAGCTTCGTACTGTATTGTGCGGGCGTAGAACCACCGACTTTCCCTCTGCGGAGCTGTCCGCTATACTATATAGCGGACATCTCGTAGGGACAATCAACTGTTCGAGACTTTGCCTCTGCGGGGATGTCCGCTATACTATATAGCGCACCTAGGAGAGAAAAATGGTTGTCTGCAACTTGGACCAGAAAATGGTTGGCACGGACCAGACACTTAGTTCCGACCTTCCCGAACCCCGGCCTAAGCGGAGGCCCTTATGTCCGCTATAGAACTCGATCTTCAGGCATCTTCATCTGAAACTGGAGCATCGGAAACATTTCCTTCTTCGAAGCTCATGTTCCAGTATACTTGTGCTTCATTGTTGTTGCCATCTTCATGTGCATCACGTGCCATACGACGTAAGTTATGCCTACTTTGACGAACTCGCATTCTATTATTTTCCTCGCGTATTCGATGAAGTGCCCTTTCAAGCTCCATGTGCGTAATTCGAGGCATGTTGATTGCCTTTTGTCGAGGTATGGGTATATTCATGCTCCGTGAATCAGCTACTAGGACCTCGTGTTCATTCATCCGATAAGACCATTCTGCACGTAATGTATTCACATAGCTTGATGAGTAACGCAAACTTGGACGCAAAGAATAGTAAAATTCATCTTCGCCCGCCCAGTAACGACCCATTGCTTCAAAAATATCTCGTGGAGTATATGACATTTCCAGAGTTGTTATGAAATTGGGAGTATATCACTCTATGCCCCTTGCAATGAGCAATGCATGTACTTATATATACTTTGAAACGGGACCACTTTATGAAAGAGCTACAGTTTCAACTTTATGAGATGTGACCCAACGTTGGCAATAGACTAGAGACTTGTCTTGTCACCAAAGAGAATTGTCTTGTCACCAAAGACTTGTCAACTTTATGACACGGGCATGCTGTTGTCTCCAACTATTGTCATCTTCAATGTCCAGCGACTTGTCTTGTCACAAGAGATAGACAGACTATTGTGTAGCTATCACACCAATATATTGTGTATGGGTGTGTGGGCTTATTTATATATGTTAGCCATGCTCATCGCTTTAGAACCAAAACAAAGTTAAATGGCAGGAGTTCCTGGGAGTTCTAGTCTGCGGGGACGTGAGACTGTGTGGTTGTTGTGTGAAAGGAACGACGACTACAAAGAAGTGAAGTACACGGATCCCAGAGAGTATTATTGCGGTTTACGGAGAGAATGGGCATATCGAGTTAAGGAATCAGAAGCGCTACACCAAGATCTCACCACGCTGAGTGCACCTGTGCCGCAACGTCGTTCACTTACTATGTCGCGGCGTAATGTTAAGCAGTGTAAGAAAGCTGTGCGCCAAATTCGTATGGAGAATAACCGGATGTTGCTGCGTAGAAAACGATTTTATATGCTTCAACTTGCGGAAGAAATGGCCGAGGCTAGTGGGAGGCAGCTCACATCAAACGAGAGAAACAATATTTTAACCAATGATCAGTACTTATCTGATGAGTATATGTCAAATGAAGAGTGATATATATATCTCTTTCTACTGCATGCTAGGATTTCATTCCAACCGGCACTCATCCACATGTCATTCTAATTGGTGTATCCCGTCTTTTGAAGCATGTAAAATGTTGGGAATATATGTTTCTAACTACATCCGTCATACTATAATGGGGTAACTAGCATGCCTAAGGTGCAATGAGAAAAAAAAAGTGACATAAAAAATTACAACATTTTTCGCAAGCTATGAATTTGGCGCTAAAGTGTGCGCGAATAGGCCCTTCATAAGAAAACCAAAAAAATAAATTGTCTCGTTTTTCGCCGAAATTCATAGAAATTGGCTATATAGCGTGCCTAAGGTGCAATGAGCAAAAAAAGTGACCAAAAAAATTACATATCTACGTCCGATAAACTATATCGCGGACAGCCAAGCAGAATCTCCCCAGCACTTAGTTTTTTTTGGGGCCCTATTTACGTCCGCTAAACTATATCGCGGACAGCCAAGCAGAATATACCTCCCTCCCCAGCACTTAGTTTTTTCGGGCCCTATTTCTGTCCGCTAAACTATATCGCGGACAGCCAAGCAGAATGTAGCCTCCCTCCCCAGCACTTAGTTTTTTTTGGGGCCCTATTTACGTCCGCTAAACTATATCGCGGACAGCCAAGCAGAATGTACCATCCCCAGCACTTAGTTTTTTTTTGGGGCCCTATTTACGTCCGCTAAACTATATCGCGGACAGCCAAGCAGAATGTAGCCTCCCCAACACTTAGTTTTTTTTGGGGCCCTATTTACGTCCGCTAAACTATATCGCGGACAGCCAAGCAGAATGTACCCTCCCCAGCACTTAGTTTTTTTGGGCCCTATACGTCCGCTAAACTATATCACGGACAGCCAAGCAGAATGTACCCTCCCCAACACTTAGTTTTTTTTCGGTCATATCTAGTCTCCCCTGCTGAAAGCAAATCACACAGAACAAATAAAACACTCAGCTGAACAACACAACGATATCACTGAATCAAATCAATCGCATTCAACAACGATCACATCTCAGTCAACACAGATGAAATCGTCAATCGCATTCAAACGATAAGATTCAAGAAGTTTAAGGACAATTAATAAAGTCAATATAGCGGACGTTATTATACGCAAACATTGTCAATTACACGGATTTACAATATATCTAATAGGTCTAGGCCGGCCATTGATAATTTGCCAAGCCATCCTATACCTAAAGCAGTCTATGCAGTCTTGGGTCCAGACGGTCTTCTTGAGGCTCTCCGACCGACAGATGTAATCCATGTACATGCAGAGGTAGACGCCGCAGTCCGAGGTATTAAGTTGCTTGGGCCTAGTCCTCTTCAATCGGAAAACAACCTCCCTATCGCCCGCTGCCCTCATTTGGGAGGTCTCTTTTTTACGCTCTCTACCGACCATGGCAGCAAATAGATTCTGCGAGTAACAGGATAAGCATTAAACATTAAACATAGCAAACATAATACGATTAATCAGTTCAAAATTATGCAAGTTACAATAAGAAGTAAACATGCTCTTACCATTGGATTCAACATCCCTAAGCCTACGTACATTTCAATCACACCAATCGCGTCCGTATCATCGTAGAGACTGTCAAGGACTGATACGGTATTCGTTACCGGTTCATAGCAAATCAAGAACCAGTGGGCATTAATTATAGCAGGGAGTAGAAACACATCCGCCACACTTGCACGCTCTGGACTAGGCCGACCAAGATATGCGAGTAGGTTAGCGGACGGTCTCCACTTGATCTCGGCCTTTGCCTTTCTCGCCTGCTTCCTCGCCTTGTCCCACTCGTTAAAGTCTTGTACTAGCATATTGTGAAAGTAAGCGTCGAGAATAAAAATGCGCGGACCGTAGTTAGGCTGCTCCCGACTCCTTTGCCGCAGAATTTGCACGTAGTGCGAGATGACGAAGTTGTCTAACCACATCCCCGGCGCCAGCGTGGACAGTTCTTTCCACGAGACACTGTAATCCAAGCCCTGCGGGTTTTTCACGGCATACGACTCTTCGTCTGGGGGGGCCCGCTAAAATAACGGTGATGGATTAGGTGGTGTTTATGCGGCTTCAGGGGCCTGGTTGGATGCCCTTTCGGATATTGCCCTCGGGGGTCGACCGGTTGCTCTTGCCCTCCGCCGGGGGGCAAGAGCAACGGAAGAAATTGGCCTCCAACCAACGGATCGGCCGGCTGATAGTCGCCTTCGGGGGCCCCGGCCGGCTGATAATCGCCTTCGGGGGCGCCTGCCGGCTGATATTGCTCGCCGGCCATTTCTTCCTCCGGCTGATATTGCCCTTCGGGGCCGCCAATCGGTCCTGCCCACGGGACAATGGGCAGTGCCTCGTTAAAACCGTATTGCCACTCTTGCGTGACTTGACTCTGAGAGAGGGGTTGGGGTTCCGGGAACAAATCGAAGGTCGGGCCGCTGTAATCGGCCCACGACGCTTGAGCATGTCCCATCCCCGGTACAGAGGGACCACCAACTCCCTGGCTCACCCCTGAAGCTTGCCCGGAGGGATCAACGTTATACGGGCTGGCGCCCGTATAACCCATTCCCGGGCTGTCGACCGAAGACTGTCCCGATGCTTGCCGCACAAAATTCCCGCAGCCTATAGCCAGTGCAGCAGCCTGTTGGCGAAGATCCTCGCCCATTGCGCTCATCAGATCCTTCCGCTCACTCAACTTCTGGAAGAATGCAAGCGAGGCATTAACCTACATCCAAAGAGATAACAAATAAGTAACTTTAATACGTTCTGATATATTGAAGACAAGTTGGGCAACTTACGAGATTGTATGCCATCTGCTCGTCGATCTGACCCCTAGGCGCATACCTCGCCCCGCGTTCAAAGTTGACTGAGGCTACTCTCCTCCGCGTGATGCGGGAGTACCACTCATCATACTCCGCGATGCTGATAACGGGGTCCGGCTCCGAGACGATGGCCGCCAGTGTGTCCTGCCAAGAAGTCCAGAGCTCTAGTTCGGCCGCGCACAATTCTTGCGCATTGGCCTTGCCAAACCGCCCGACATCCGGTGGGTCCCTGTTAACCCTCATATCTGGGGCACCGGCGGGCAAACCCTGCTCCAACTCAAAATGGCGCATTGCTCGGTCTGGCAGCTGCCACTCTGCGACCTCGAAGTGGATGAGGGGTGTGCGCTGCAACCCGGATAGCGTGAAGACGAACGACTCTTCAACCCGTCGCGCCAAACCTATGTACGGTGCCCAACGCAATTGGCCCGGAGATAGGCGGTCGAACTCCCCTCGATAGAACGTGATGTTGTGATGGGGATCGACTCTCCTGCGGTAGTGGCTATTATTCCGGCTGTACTCCCAAGCACGCAACCGAGGCCACACTCTATCGGTTCCATCCCTACGCGTCGGTGAACCGGGAGCAAGGTGTTCATAAGACCACACCTGAAAAAATGGACAAATTATATTTATATCGTCGATTCAACAAAAGCGAAAACAAAAAAATACAATAACAAAGACAGGATTTATATGATATACCTGCAATAGCGAGAGACATGCACATATGGCTTTGGAGTCGGGCCTCGTTGCCTTGTGCAATGCTCGGTACAGATACGAAAGAACCGCTGCACCCCATGCATAATCTCCAACCTCAGCCAGGTTACTCAACAACGGTAAATATTTCACGCTGGCCGTGTTCTTCGACGTCGTTGGGAATAAAATTGCCCCCATCACCCACCAGAGGAAGGCTTTTGTGTAAAGCACAAGCTCATGGCCCGTATAGTTTTCCGGCAATACCCCGTACGTATCTACCAACCACTTCAACTTTATACCACCACTGCTAAATTTATCCTGGGGTATCGAATGGAGGAAGTCCCTAGCGGTTCTCGTCTTCGTTGCTTCTGACGGAGGAGCAATTACCGGCAGCCCCGTCACCGGCAACCCTAAGATGAACCCTACATCTTCTAGGGTAATTGCCAGCTCTCCTAGCGGGAAGTGAAACGTATTCGTTTCACTTCTCCACCTCTCAACAAGGGCACCTATCAAGGCCCGGTCAAGCTGTTGAAATATCTGCCCATGCGTGAAAATCCCAAACCCAATTCCACGCAGTATCCTCTTCTGGGCGGTGTTCAGTTTCCACGATACTATATCGCGAGATACTTCTACGGTGTTGACAAGTTCTCTTTCCTACGAATTAATAAATACAATTTAAGCGCTCTCAACGGTATATACAACGTTCGTAAGAATAAGAAAAGTTTATAAATAATGTATCTTACTCCACCATCCCATATGAGCGTACTGATATGGTTAGCTTGGTCGTATAACACGGATGGGTCTTCAGGTCCAGGGTTAAATTCCATTTTTTGCAACTGAAATTATGGAAAAACCTTCTCAGTTTGGATTTTACGTTTTGGATTTTGATAATAAGAAGCGAAACTACGACGCTAGCACATGCATAATACATATAACGCTAAAGCACACGAATGATACGTACAATGTTAGCATATGTACTCCTATGTATAAATATATATACTATTACGGAATCGGATTTTGCAAACGCTTGCACAAGAACAAGAACATACATATATAAAACGCAATATTCATCATAACCGAATATTACAGACAAAAAATCGTAGATTTTGTGAACTTACGTGATCGATTTAGGGTATATTGAACACCGGAATGTCGCCGATATGCTTGCCAACGCCGGTGGTAAAGACTGGATATTGCGTAGAAAGTGTATATTTTGTGAGTAGAAAGAGTGGAGAAGAGTGGTGCCGTAGTTACTGCCGTAGTTACTGCCGTAGTTACTGCCGTTTGCAAGTATACTGAACGTCCGCAATACAGTACCGCGGATGGCTATTACGTCCGCTATACAATATCCCGGATGGCTATACGTCCGCTAAACTATATAGCGGACACTGTTGACGTGACAGAAAGGACAAGATAACCGTCATTGCCGAAAAAACTGACGGGACAGGCCCTGACAGGTGTCAGACTAGGGGACGTCCGCCATACTGTATGGAAGACGACTGTTAGCTGTCTCCCATCAGGACATTAATGCCCTCCGCGCTACTGTGTAGCGGACAGGCGCGGAGGGGCAATTTGGTAAAAAAACCCGTCCGCCATACTGTATGGCGGCTGTCTGACAGGTGCTGAAAAAGGCGCGATCTGGACCGTCCATCTTTCGGGATGGACGGTCAGATCGCGTTTGCAACTTCTCCTATTTTGCTAACGCTCTCAACGGATCAGCTCCATATATATATATATATATATATATATATATATATATATATTGTGAAATAAATTATTCTAAAAACTTGGGAAATGGAAAATAAAAAGAAATTACCTAATCATCCGCAAGTATTTCAACGTCCGAGTCACTGCTCTTTCTATCATCAATCGATTTATCTTGCTCGCGATATTTCGCGTCAAGATAATCCTTCCAACATACACATAGCTCAAGCGACTCGGGGTTAAGCCGACTCCTCCTGTCATCCAAAACCCTCCCACTCGCTGAAAATGCCGACTCTGAAGCAACCGTGGAGGCTTGCACCGGCAGTACATCCCGTGCAATCTGGGCTAAAGTTCTATACATGTTTTGATTTTGTTTCCAAAATCCTAACAAATTAAAATCAACATGTTCTTGCATCGATAAATTAGCATAATGATTAGAATTGGAATATAAACCAATCTCATTAAAAGAGGAAAAAGTAGACGAACATGCCGTATTAGAAGTACCTTCACCTGGTAGTTGTCTTGCTACTAGATGTTCGAGGCCCTTAAGGTATGGCGCATAATACATCTCACCAGTCGATGATGAAACTCGCCCGCTCACATCAGCGGAACTATTATAGAGGTTGAACAGATCCTCAAATTTCTTGCTCACTTTCGTTGTGAGTGTAGTTGTGTCCTCTTGTGTGTAGTTCATTAGTCTTGCAATCTCTTGTATCGACACATTCACGCCATGCAACTTTAACCTAGGATTTAAACAAGTAGCTACAACAAAAAGAACATGCAATTTCTTCCAATATTTATTAAATTTTTTATCCATCTCTTCTACTATTTGTTGAAAGGGTCCTATATATCTCCATTTTGTTAACATTGTAGCCATCTTGAGGATTTCTATTATAGCGATAGGAGAGGTGGGATAGTACGTACCAGACAATAAGTTGGTAGACGTGTAAAATACCTCCAAAAATTTAGATATGTATGTAGCCATCTACCATTCCTCCTGAGTTGGCAAGCCGTCTGGGAACGAGGTTAGTAGATAATGCGTATAAACTTCTTTGTATGCCAGAACATGTAAAAGCATATGGTATGTAGAGTTTCACCTGTGGGCCACATCTGTAAGTGGTCTCCTGCGAGACATATTGTAATGAACACACAACGTTTTAAAGTGTTGTGTTCTCGGACCTGAACTATTAACATACGCTGTCATACCCCTCATTTTGAGAAGAATATCTCCTACAGCAGCTAAACCATCTTGAACAATTAAATTAATAATGTGACAAACACAGCGAACATGAAATAATTCACCATTAAGTACAGGTTGAAGCGTGTCCTTTAAAGCTGCAACATCAGCTTTATTATTAGAAGCATTATCAAAACTAACACTCATAATCTTATTCTTTATTTTAAATGTGGTACATGCATTAATTATAATACTAGCTACATTATTTGCATCATGCGAAAAAGGAAATAATTCGAATGCGATGATTCTTTTATTCATAACCCAATCAACATCAATCCAATGGGCCGTCACACAAGCATAACTAACAAAAGTAAACGGAGATTGCCAAATATCAGAAGTAAGACTAACTCTACCGTCAAAATGATCGAAATAGTCAATCAAGCGTGCTTTAGCAGCATAATACTGCCAGAGTACATCGGATCTAGTGGTGTTTCGTGTAACTTTTTTGTACAGCACGTAGGTGTTCATATATCTAGAGCGCTTAGGATTATCGGCAAAACTAAAGGCTTGTTCATCATGAATATCAAAATAAGCGAGACCGTCTCTTTGATCTTGCTGATTATCAATAAATAACTTACCGTCAAAGGATAACTGCGTTTGGCCAGGTTCGACGTGGCCGCTTCGAGGTGCACACACAGGATAATGCATGTTAAGATGTCCATTACCAGAACCAGTGGTAAAAAATTTAGTACAATACTTACATCGAGCTTTTCGGGCGCCGTCCACCGTAATTTCATCAAAATGATTCCAACACTCGGCTTTCTTTTTTTTTCACCTTTTGGACTTCTGGCTGACTACTGGAAGTATTGCTCGGCCCTTCTCCATCACGACTGCCCGTCGGGTTAACATTATGCCACGGAGTAGTAGTTTCGCCAACCGAGCTGCGTCCTTGACTATAATGCGGGGGGTCTTGTGAAGGCGTGTATTCAAAATCTGGAATATTTTGATTGAACTCTCAATTGGCTTGGGTATCTATCATACAACCTGTACTCATTCGTCCAGGAACGAATGGTTATGGTGGTGCTTGGATTGGTGTTTGTGAAGACCGTGGCGGTGGAGCTTGTGCTGGTGGTGGTGTTTGTGATGATGATGATGTTTTTCGTGATGATGATCCACGCCTGACTTTCTTTAGTATTCCAGACATATTTGACGCTAAATTATTGTACTAGATTGGAAAATAAAAATAGTAATAGTAAACTAAATGTAGGAATAAGAGCAGTAATTACTAATTAGAAATAACAATTAAAAAGAATTAAAGAGTAACTAACGAATAAGAGTAATTAGTAACTCAAAATTGGAGAAAGTTAGTAATTAAAAAGAATTTGGTAATAATAATTAATAAATAAGAATGCGCTAATTACTAATTAGTAAACAAAAGAATTAGAGAGTAACAAATTAATGAAAGAAGTAGGCTAGTAATTAGAATATAGGAAAAGTAGTAATTAGTAAACGAGAGTAGTAATTAGCAAGAGTACAAATTAGTGAGTAATAATTAGTAAGAGTAGTAGTTGGAGAGAAAAATAGTAGCAAAACTTGTAGAAATGTAGAATGTTGAGATAAGAGAGAGTAAGAAGATTGGTGTGAAAAATTAAAAAGAAATGGTGTGAATTTATAGATTTTTGGAAGTTCACAAAAGACCAAAATGCCCCTTAAAACTATCCGTTTATAGTTGTTGGGGAGGGTAAGAGTGTAAAAAACTTTTAAAGAGTTGAAAAAATTAATTAGTTGGACAAAAATACCCCCCAAACTAGCCGTTATATTGTTGTTGGGGGGGGTAAAAGTGGAATTTAGGGAAATAATGGGGAATATGGCCGTTGGGGGAGGGGGAGGGGAAAGGGGGGGGGGGGAAATCTGGTTTGAAAGTTTATTGAAGCTAGCAAGAGAAGGGCCTAAAAAGGGCTAGAGAAAGGGCCTTAAATGGGCCAGATTTAGGGCCGAAAAAGGGCCAGATGAAGGGCCTAAAAATCGGGCCAGATTTAGGGCCGAAAATGGGCTGATTTCGGGGCCAAAATCGGGCCAATCCTAAAAAACGGGTCAGAGCCTAAAAAACGGGCCGGTTTCGGGCCAGCCCGGGCCTGGATAATTTTTTGGGATTATGTGGCCTGGTCCAAGCCCTGGTCCAGAGCCCTAAAGAAGTGGGCCGTCACTGTTCACGTGAAGGGCCGGGCCAGCCCGGGCCAAAAACGGGCCGGGTCGGGCCAGCCCGCGGCCCTTTTGACACCTCTAGCAATTACCCTCGAAGGTTTGACGAAATTTAAGAATTCTTTTCCTACACGCCCTCAGGGGTGGATGAAGCCGGAGCTAATGCAATTTCCCCCGAGGGTTTGACAGAATTCTCGTCGTATGCGCCCTCGGGGGTTTTTCGTCCTTATTGCCGCGGTGCTAAATAAGAGGCCGCGGGTCATTGAGCCGTTAATGTGGTCGTTGTGGCGAACCTTTCTGTCTGATCAGACATAAGGCATTAAGCCTGTATAGGAATGATCTCATAAAAATATAAAGTCCCCCGGCCTTTGAGAAGGCGTGGATATATAAAGATGGCTTTTAGTCCCATATGTTGGGCCCGATCGCAAGAAGACCTGTACGAGCAATATAGAAGACCGTAATTCGCTTGCTTGACTAGACGAGCATATAGAGCTAGAGGACGCGGAGTTCGTCGCAGTTTATCAATATGCTAAGAAATAACTATAGATTCAGTTTGTTGGTCGTATGAGCTTGAGCTTGCAGTTGTACCGGCATATTAGTGATGCTTATTAGCATAGGCTGACGATATTCTCTGATTCGCTGACCGAGGTCACTGTGGGACCAAATATCACGAGATAATAAGAAATACCGAGTCAGCAAGATGCTGCAGCAGAAACCCTAGGTGTGACTTCAAGTCGCAGGGCGCTGTGAATTTGTTCTTTGCTTTACGAAGCGATTTATATGTCACTGTTAATGCTCGTAGGCGTAGTTTAAACCCTTGCAAGAAATAAAAGTACGTGACTGAAAAATAGCTTTTTAAGCAATAAAGCATATAACAGTGCAATTATGTTTTTTAATATAGAATTAATAGCGGTTTTTTAGTCACCGCGGCCCCATTAGGGTTATGTCGGTTAGCCGACAGGAGTGCGATGTACTGCGTCTCGCATGTGCACTTTAAAAAGTCATAGCAGTTGGGAGCCCCGACTTGCGACGTGCTTGCACTAATTGGCGCAATTAGATAATGCTAAACCACAATAGAACGTAAGTCTAGCTAATAGAAGCGTACTGGAAGTAGCCTTCGAAATGCTTGCTAGCGCCTTTAATTATAGTCGCTTTATTTTTTAACGACGAATACGCAATAAAATGTGCACGCATTTAAATAATATGCGGCATAAGTGGAATAAATGAGACCCGGTTGGGTCTTGAATTTAAATAGGCCATTTTATCGGGTTAAAAACTTAATGTTTTTAAAATTTTAGGGCATGTACCAAATAAAGGAAACCTTGTGGGCCCAAAATAGGGCAAAAGATTAGATAGTTAAGGAGCGGAGCCACCTGATTTGAATGGTTTTTTCTTTCTCAGGGCAATTCAGCCGCCGGCCCTAGATGCCAGCCTCCCGCGGCGGTGAATGATGTAGAGTTAGAGCTCAAACGGTGCGGCAGCGACAGAAGCTGGTTGTTGCAACTTCACGTGCTATGGTGCTGCCAGTCGCGGCGTCGTCGACTGGATAGGTGGAGGCCGCGACAAAGAGGCGGATCTGAGGATCTGGCGGCGACGTTGGGGTTTGCCCGTCGCAGTGTGTGCGCCGACGATGTGGAGGCAGTCTGCCGCTACTCGCTTCCAAGACTGGTTTATATGCTGCATAACAGCAGCTGCAAAAGAGCCGCACAATGGCAGCACCAGGGGCGGAACTACGCTTGTACGAAGGGGGGCTATAGCCCCCCCTGAGATTAAAATTTTTAAAAAATATATATATATAGTGTTTTTTTTCATTTGCAACTTTCCTTTTTCTCTCTCTCTCTCTCTCTCTCTCTCTCTCTCTCTCTCTCTCTCTCTCTCTCAGCCGGCTCATAGTCTCACAGTCATCGGACAGTCGGTCAGTCGGACACCGGTCAGCGGTCAGTCGCCGTCACGCCGTGGCGTCAGTGAAGCTCTCACGCCGTCGCCATGACGCCGGCATCTCTCCTCCAGTCCTCCTCTCTCGGCTCTCTCAGCCACCGCAGCTCACCGCCCACACTCCGGCACCACCCACCGACCCACGGCCACCGGTCGTCGGCTCAGCTGGGCTCTCATCAGTTGGTTGCCGTCCGTCCTCCGATTCCGAAGCGCGAAGCCGGCGAAAACCCTCCTCAGTCCGGCGGTCCCCACTCCAACTCCGGCCAGTCCCCACCCAACTCCGGCGACACCGGCCAGAACATATCTGGGCGGCAGATCTAGCTTAGATCTACCGTCTACGAGCCGGCGCACGAACCGAGGAAGTTCCGCCACTGCCGTTCGGCGGTCACGGCGCTTGAAATAGTGAAATTACAGATCTGACTTTGAGTTTCAGTCACCGACAACATTGCGACAACGACGCCGTTCTGATTTCTGAGGACCGAGGTCAGTGTGCATTTTGAACAATTTCTTTTGCTATTGAGAATTGATTATTTGATTAATAATTTTAGGTTGTTAGTTGTGTATTTGATAATTTAGATTACTAATTGATGCTTTATGGATGTTAATCGTGCATTGAGCACTAAGATTTGAGATTGTTGATGGAGGATGGGACCCAATTGGATTTTTATCCCATTTGAGCATTGATTATTTGATTGATAATTTTAGGTTGTGTTAATTGTGAATTTAAAAATTGAGATTATTTTCATGCTGATTATATGTTGTTAATTGTGCATTGAGCATTTGAGAATTGAGATGGTTGATGGAGGATGGGACCCAATTGGATTGAGATGTCGGATATGTGATTTAGTTGAATGGTGGAGTGAAATTAAGTTAATTAGGCTAACACGATAATAAAACATGACTGAAAAAGTAAAAGAATAAAATATTTGTAATTAACTAGGTTATTTGATTGATAATTGATGAATTGATACTTAAAATAAAATATATATTTTTTCAGAATGGAAAGGTTCTATCAAAAGAAACCAAAGGTGGAAAAGTTATTACAGTCTAATAAGAATGAACGTATAAATCAAGATATTCTCCAACAGTCACAAATTCCAACAGTATATTTTACTTATAAAAATATTTATCTCCTTCGGTATATTTTTAGCCCCCTGGGATAAAATCATGGTTCCGCCACTGGGCAGCACAACAGCTGCATAACAGCAGGATAACAGGTGCAAAACAGAACCATAATAGCTGCAAAACAGCATCACAGAAGCTACATAACAGCCTCAAAACAGCAGCCCAGAATCCTCATAACAGCATCAAAACAGCAGCCCAGCAGCTGCCTAACAGCACCACTGCGGCAGTAGTGCAGCAGCAGTCATACGCTTACGCGCACACCCGCTAGAGACTTCTTCAAATTCCCCTTCGAATTTCCTGCCGAATTCCCTTGCTCTCTGTTTTTTTGTTGTTGAGATGTTGTCGTCGGCCGATAGCAAGATGATTGTTTGAATTGTTTTGAGGTCACTCGGCTAGGCTAGTGGGTCCCACGGATGGCGTCAATCTGTTGCTGCTAAAAACATGCTCTGTGTACGTTGCGGAACCCGAGCCTAGACTGATGACCTGCAAGACAGAAAATGAGTGACTGCCAGGTGGGGTTCCCAGCAGAGAACTCTTCGATGCTTAAGTTAGAGCGCAGTTACAGAATAGTAACTCTGAAAAAGCACGAATTGTGTAGTTCTCCCGTACCTGGAGGGATAGACCCCTTTATATAGCTGTAGGAGGAGAGTCCTAGTAGGACTGGGCCGTGGGCCATATGTGTTAGGATCGCGTTGGGATCCTCGAGGTTCACGTCACAACCTCTAAGGACTCTTTTAGAATCCTGATAAGATAATCATAAATCTCTCAGTTTGACTGGGATTCGCCGGGTGTCCCCCAATTATTGGGAGTTATATTTGAGTTATATCAATGGTGGTGTTGGAATTCATCGACAACGCTACGGTCCCTTGGTGTTTCCATTGCGACATTGGCGGCGGCATTAACTGCATTGGAGGGTTTGTGTTGGGGACGATACTGGTTGTGTAAGATGATGAATGTGGATTTTGTGTATGTTTTGGCGGTGGAATATGTTTGTGATGATGGCATTGGAGTTTTGGGTTTTGTTTTGGGGGGGGTTTGAGGATGGTGGTGGTTGGCGGCCTTTGGTGGCCGCAATTTAATTGAAAGGGGTGTCGTGGGTTAGGGATTGGTGGTCGGGGGTGAGGAATTTGTGACGGAGGCGGCGGTCAGCAAACAGTTGGCATTGGTAGCCGCCATTCAATTGGAGGGGTTGCCATAGGTTTCAGGATTAGAGGTTGCGGGTGGTCGTGGGGCCGTGGGTGGTCATGGGTGGCCGGCGGCGATGCGGTTGGGAAGATGATAGTCAGGGAGAGAAAAAAAAATTTAGAAAATGACATGGAGGGCTTGATGTTAATTATTGGTGCCATTTGGAACTGATATGGACAAAAGGTGAATATAACTGGTAAAAAGACCATTTTGCCCCTGAAAAACTAACAGACGTCTGGTCAATAGGCATTTTGACCGTCATTTGGTGCTGGGTGCCAAGATTAGAACCATAACGTGCTGGGTGCAACTGACCCCTAAGTACGAGGTGTAGCGTAAAATTAACCGAGAAAATAATGGGCTTACTGGAAACTGAATGTGCAGAGGCAATGACAGCTTCCGAATCTGTCCTTTTTGGATTAGAAAATGAATTTTGGGATACAATTATCGAAGGTGACGCATCAAATGTAATTTCAGCACTTCGGTAGGAAGGTAAGAATTTATAAGCAATGGGCAACGTGATTGATGAACATAAAATGATGTGCAATAACTTTCATATATGTGAATTCAGCCATGTACGACGCACAAGGAATAAAGTAGCCCATAGATTAGCACAATACGCTAGAATCCTTGATGACTTCTGCGTATGGATGGAAGAGGCACCTGATTTTGTAACGCCTATCATCCGAGATGATGTACCCCAATATTAGTGGAATAGAACCGCTTCATTATCAAAAAGAAAATGAAAAGATATTCATATTTAAGTAAAGATGTTAAATATCATCAATCTATTTACAGTTTTGCTCTAAACCAATCGCAACTGCAACGACTAACAAAACACTTCCCAAACAGAATCTTATGGGACGATAAAATCTTCTTCTTGAGCCGTTGTGATGTCAATAATATCTCTAGAAACCAAATACGCTCAATTAACCAATAAAAAAAAGTAATATGAACAAATAAAAATAGCAATCTGGCTAGTGATGGACGACTGACTTGTAACTTGTCAATCCATTTCTTATACGTGGCTGCCTCTTGGGTTTTTCTTTTTTGGTTTTAGTTGCTTCTTGGTTGAAATCCAGATTGATACTAAATCGTAAGCCACCTAAAGCACCATAAATTTGATTATATGTTATCTAAAGAGTAAGTAGTATACCTTACTAGGGCCATGCTGGTAATACTTTGATCAGTTGTACACTTATTTCAACCAAAAAATAACCGCGAACCCAACTTATAATTGTAATTCATGTGTATATTTGTAGGTTGTCAAGAAGATTATTGAAAACAGTAGAAAAAATTGATAATCGCAAAACATTTGCTCCATTGATGCCTAACTTTTAATTGGATTCGAAATGAAAGTCTTTGAGCTATACCTATGTTTAAGTTCAAAGCAGACGAATTAGATGCGATTTGGTTATTTAACACACTGAAATAATTAGTTTTTGTATATATGTAAGGATACGTAATTTTGTATCACAAGATGATAATTTGGTCAACTAATGGAATAGCTGGATGCGTGCGTATGAAGTTATGTGATGATCATGTTCTTAGGTTACCTTTTATTAAACGGTTATAGTCATACCATAAATGTTAACTTTGCTATGAACTTTTCATTTATCAATATGGTCTGATATCATGGATGGTTCAATAGTTATGCAATTGCAGCAACTTTTGCATGTTCGAAGGATCAGAAACTGTTCAGAATGTTATTTTGATGGAGCATCAGGATATTCAAGATATACATGCAATTTTACCATAGCTTCAATACACTATTATGCTTGCATTGAAACCCATATACATACAGACTAATTCAAATCTGTAGAGTACGCATCAACATACAAATTTGAAGCACAAGATTAATTTCCACTTATTCCTATTCCAAGGCAATTTCTAAAAAAATATATAATTTAGTTCGGGGTGAAATATTACCTTTCCCCTTATGTTGAAAAAAGGGGATGTAGGGTAGTCTTTGCAAGTTCTTTTCATAAATAGAGAAGTTGTAGTAGTTGTAGGTTGTATAGTTTAAACGTGAGGGGAGGTAAGTTACCATGCACGAGTTCATGGATGAATTAAAAAAAAATTCAAAATAAAAGTCAAAACAACCTTTAACTCTAGTAAAAATATAACCCATTAAGGGTGCTTTACAGAAAGAGACATTGATATATTCTATTAAAAGTCGAAGACACCCTTATTTTTTTTTAACAATTTTCTAATTTAAAAAGATATTTTATGAGAAAAAGATTATAAATAGAAGCGATCCCTAATCACATCTCATCTTTTATGAGAACTTCAATTTAAGAAGAAGAATTTAAGCAAATGAAAGATGAGCAATTTAACTACATTTGTGATTTTATATAGAGTATAGATGAGCTTTAAAAGCCCGAATCAACAGAACCCACTACGATCTTGAACCAACTCATCCTAACACCCCTTTTGTAATTAAGTGGATTGGATCGGATAAACTCATAAAAATTCAACCTAGCTTAGAGCCCTTAAGAAAACCAGGTCTGTTTTTAAAAAATTGGACAAGGCAATGGCTAACGCAGAAATTTGGGAGATGATATATTATTAGTATGAACCTGCATTATTCAGTAAATCTACTACTTTTTCTAATTGGCCGTGATTTGTGCCATATATATGACTGTGCTTATATGCTTCAAGAGTCAACAAATGTATCTGAACCATTAAAAGGCCTAGTATCATGTAACCTCATGTCATCCAAATAAGAGTAAATTGCACCAATGACCACTGAAATATGACCTCTTTTTCACTTAAGTCACTCAACTTTATTTTGTGCCATTTTGGCCACTGGACTCTCAAATCTGTCCGAATTGACCACTCCGTCAGCCGGTGTTAAAATTTCTCCGTTAAAGGGTCACGTGTTGCTCACATGACCCTTCAAAGCAGGGGCAAAACCGTCAATGCCCAGCAAAACCCTTCAAAGCAGGAGTAAAATCGATCTGCCTCTTCCATTCTCTCTCTTCATTTTCTCTCTCTCTACCAAACGAGTGCATCTATCTCACTTTGAATAATCAGTCGCCGCCTCACACGACAAAATATCTCTCCATCGCCACCGGCGCCATACTGACCATCACCATCACCCCCCCCCCCCCCGCGTCACCCAAGAACCCATCCGCCCCTTTTTCCGATGAACTAGCGTGGTGCGATCGAGGATCTGGACTTGATCGGCGGCGGCGGGACGATATCTACTGGGAAGATCACGGCGGAAATTTGGAGGTTCCCGGCGAGGTTGTGGCGGTAAAAGAGAAATTTGGCGAACCCTAGACTGTGGGTGGCGGCGACTGTGGCGACATCATGGATTAGTGATTAAATTTGGTGGGTTGTTGGTTCACAGTAGTGGTGGGTGGGTCGATTGGTTGCGGTGGTGGGTTGTCGAGTCATCGCAGGCTTATGGCTATCATGTGGTGGTGAGGTTGTGGCCATGATGTATTGGTGGCAAGGTTGTGGTCGTGATGTGGTGGCTGGACTGTCGCAGTACTGTGGTGGCACGGGTGTGGACTTGATATGATGGTTGCGTGGCTGTAGCCTTGATATGGTGGTGGCTGGACTGTTGCGGTACTGTGGTGGTTCTATGTGGTGTAGGCAGTGGAAATTGAGGGTCGCCGGTGATGGATGTTGGCTGGTAATTGAAGATGGGCAAATGTTAAAGACCATTGATGAATAGACAATTTTACCCCTATTTTAAGGCCTCATGTGCACGGCACGTGATCACTTAATGGAAATAAGTTAACACTGCCTAACAGAATGACCAAATTGGACACATTTGCAAGTTCAGTGGACAAAATGGCACAAAAAAAAGTTGAGTGATTTAAGTGAAAAATGGGTCATAGTTCAGTGGCCATTGGTGCAATTTACTCTCCAAATAATATGGTTGTAATATGTTCTGAACCATGAAAAAACATTCCCCAAAAAAAAAAAAAACTCAGAAAAATTGAAATAAGTCTTTTGGTGAATAAAATATTTCAAGCTTAAGTGGCAGTCTTTAATGCTTTAGTGACAAAATATTATACATTTAGCAAAAAAAAAAAAAAGGGTACAAATTCAACGTCACGATTGCAGAGGTTATGACCCTGAAAAAAGTAATTTAAGGTTTTGACTGTAACTCAGTAGTAAGAATAGACATCTATAGAATTAATTCTTAACAATATTTTTCAGCGTGAATATAAAGCCACCAAATGTATCTTAGATCATCAAATCTATCTATCTATACTACTTATTAAGCAAAACTTAATTTGGTGTAATACCGCTTTGGTGTTACATATCAACTAACATACAATGACGATAAGTGACATTCCAAGAAATTTTTTATAAAGTGACACAAAATAGAAAACTTAATTAGTAAGTAGTTACTTATAAAACTGTGTTTAGTTTTTGCAAATTAAATTTATCAAACGATGGAATTAAAGTAAAATTTAAAGGTCAAGTTTGATACGATAATAATATTTAACTTATGTTTGGATACGTATAGCTAACTTATTTTTCCATAATTTAAGATTTATGTCATTAAATATAAAAATAAAAACGTATACATGATATATAATACGTGATATATATATAAAACAAAATTTGTATTATGAATTTTATTTTCACACACATGCATCGCGTGTGCCACGATGACTTGTATAGATATATGAGAAGATCGTAAGCTCTTTCTTCCACCTGGTCACACCCAAATTTTTTACAAAGAAGAACAATACGTTCTGTCCATAAATTCATCTTTGATGTGCAACATTTGACTCAAACAACTTAAGTGACAGGATATTGCCTAAATGTTTTGTCGCTGTTGTTAAATTTCTAGTAATAATTTGTTTTCATTATATTGTATTTAGCAATATGCCTTTTTTATTTTTATTACTATAGCCGAGAATCCTAATTTCTCTGTGTTGATTGTGTTGATCACGTCGATCCAATAGCTTTAGCGGCGAAAAATTGCAGAGAATTTTAGCTATAAAATTTATTCCAATAAACGACCTACCAAAGCAGTCAAATCAAACTCCATTTGCCGGCTCTGACCACGCGCCCCGCTCAAAATTCATACACTCGCTTTGCATTCACTTTGTCTCCCTTGCCTTAGACAATGTTAATTTGATTGCACATTTTTAGTCACAATTTGTTTTTTGTTAAAATATATTTAACGATATATATATATATTTTTTACTTAAGCAGAGAATCCTAATTTTTCTACGTTGATTGTGTTGATCACGTTGATCTTTAGCGTCGAAAAATTGCCATACAGAAATTTAGCTATAAAATTTATTCCAATAAACAACCTTCCAAAGCAGTCAAATCACACTCCAGCTGCAGGCTCGGACCCCGCGCCCCGCCCAAAATTCACACACTCGCTTTGCGTTCACATTGTCTCCCTCGCCTTAGACATGCTAATACTCATTTTTAGAGGGAGAGAGCTGCATAGCAATGGCGGAAGGAGAGGAAGTGAAGAACAAGCAGATCATACTCAAGGACTACGTGAGTGGGTTCCCAAAAGAGTCTGACATGGTGCTGAAAACTGGCACAATGAAGCTCGAGGTTCCGCAAGGCGTGAAAGGGGTCGTCGTCAAGAATCTCTACTTGTCCTGCGACCCCTACATGCGGTTGCGCATGAGTAAATTGGTGGGGAGCTACGTCGAGTCCTTCACACCTGGTTCGGTAAGTCGATCAAAGTGATAATTCCGTTCCAAAATTAGAGTCCCTTCTGCCTTTTTAATGAAGCACTTCGTCGGTCAGTTGACTTTAGTAGACAAATTATACTTGATTAATCAATAATTTATGCTGTCGTTCAACACGTACCAAAATTTATGCTTGGATTTTGGAAAAAAGTGAAAGGGGAAATCAGTTGCAACGGAGGGAGTGCTAGTGTCATCCGTTCCAAAATTAGTTTTCCCTTGACTTTTTAAGATAATCTTACAACACAGTCTGAATGCCCCAAACTATTGCTATTTCACTTTTTGACCAGTCAAAGAATACTTATCCCAGTTTACACATGGTATAGTATTTATCTCTCGATCTCCATCTCGATCTTGGTATATTACTTATCCCAGTTTAGACTTGCTCGAAAAGCTTAAATTTTTAGAGAATGGACACAACAATGTATATCATGCTTTAAGTCCTGTTACAAAAATTAGAGTCCCTTTGAGCTTTTCTACTAGATTCGTAGCATAGAATTTGAGCACCTCATTTAGAAGTTGGGAGCATGTTTTGACTAATTGATCCGGATCCATTTATCCATTTGCGCATACACCATGTCGTCAGGATTCAGTTTTATGAGCTATTAAAATTTCCAGTAATAGAGAATGTTACATGATTACCGAGTGGCAGTCGACGACGTCTAAGTTTTGGTGGCGACCCGGGTTGTAGAAAGAAGCTACTCTCCTTCCATGTAACAAGAAGTTACACCCATTCATTATTACTTTATAGGGTTTGTAGCTGGAGGCTACTACCCGGGTTGCAGCTAACATATAGCCTTTCTCACAATTGGCGTGTGTTTGATGTCCAACAACCCGAGAACTACATGTGACATTGTTCACAAGTCCTTTGGGTACTGCTGCTCTAGATTATAGTTTATATATTACCTCTATATAAAGGGCTGTAATCTCTCTGTTTGATATTTATATTCAGACTATGCACTCTTTCAGTGTTTAAGTAATGCTTAGGAAGACATATTAATTAAGATTAGGAAGTTAGAGATAATGATAAGTTAGATATATCTTTCAGATTATCTTGTACTCAGTAGTACTTATCTGCTATCATTTCTTCCTATATAAACTCATAGTGGTTGTAAGTTCTATTCAAGAAATGAAATCCTATTTTTATATTTCTACAGGAAGAACTCGAGGATAGACAGAAAGTTAGGGATTAGAATTACGATGCGAAGTAGTGGTAGACCGAAAATAGCAAGGGCAGTATTAGTGAGGAAAGACTTGATTGTTATGAATGTTGCAGAGAATGCGTGTATAGGTAGGGGAGAATGTAGCTGAGCCCACTAGATTAGAACCATGATGATGATGATCTCAATTTGGACATATGTCAATTTGGAAAACTCTAGCTGACCCAATTTGATTGTTTTGATAGTTTATAATTTAGGTCAAAGGAAAGGAGATTAGGGAAAGAGGAAAGAAGTTGAAGATGGAGAGAAAGTTAGAACGGACTTCAATTCATTCTTCCATGCCTCTCTCAAGTACATCATTACTCTTCTGCAACCTAAAGATAAACAATCTGCCCTTGTTCGTTATCTCATTTTTCTTGTCGTCAGCAATTACTCAGGCTGTTGATAATGCCATTTCCCATCTCAACTGAATAACCCCCTGATCGTGCATCTCTTGCCACTGTGACAAATTGTTGATGAAGTTGTTTGACAGTGAAATTACAATGTTATGATGGGCTGTATGGTATGAGCCTCATTGGTATAGCAACATATTGGGCACCAGAATTTTGTTAAAGACTTAAAGCAAGCAGGTGGTTGAGCACTTGAGCCATTAGGAACTTTAACCATATTACTGACCAAATTGGTTGAATATGCGTAGGCAGCTATTTCAGATTAGTTGCAATCACCTGAGGTGCGGGCAGATATTAAATTTAATTTCATGACAGTATTCGAGGTCCATACACCCCAGGTTTTAGATTGAACAAGATGCTTTAGCTATGTTTACGCGTTTCATCAAATCTAACATAAAGGAAAAGTATGCAAGACAGTTTCTGGCCTTAGTTCTTTTACTTACTAAATTAGACTCAAATGAGACACGTTACAGGCATAAAACTACACAAAATAATGTGCATATTGGAACTGGCACTGCGTGGCACGCTCTTTTCTATACAAACCCCGATACGGAAAAAGTAATTTAAGAGACGTTGCAGGATAGGGTAGATTTTGCTGTCATGAATATCTTGCTGGTGGAGAAATCTGCTACTGCTGAAATGAACACCAAGATGCTGCTGCAAAACGCTTTAAGGCACGCCTTTTAGATGCTTTTCTTAAGACAATATTCGCCTCCCACCACTTCTCGTATGTACTTGGGTTACTAACGGATTTGTCGACTGGTACAGTGAAGCCCAATCAAAAGATTGTATGTCTGCCTGCACAGTGCTCTGTTGAAGGCAGAAACCAAAATCTGAAATCTATTCAAGTCTGCCAAGAAGTCTGAATCACTGTTATAGCGCATAAATAGTGAAGAGATTTTAGATGCAAGAAATATGTTTGGGAACTGGAAATGCAGAGAGAGGTAAAGAGAAACGCGAAAATTTCAGTGTGTCTAAAATGGCTGATTCTGCGGCCATTTTATAGACTCACTGGACTAGTGCCTGTTCTAGGGGTCACACCCCTTTAATTGCACCCATTTATTTCTGGCTCTTAGATCTGATCCGATGGTCCAGACATGGAAACTGCCAGATTCCGTCGACCGTTAGACTGGATCAACGGTCACATTGTTTCTGATCGGAAGCGTCCGTTCGAGCACACCCATCCATGATCAACGTACAATATTGAACCAGAAAAATTTAATCGCGTTGCGACCATGGGTACATTTGAAGTACAATGTGTAGCATTAAAGCGCAACATTGCGCCTCACAGCTCACTGCCACGCTCACGCACGCGCATGACTCATGTGGTTCGAATGCACATGCACCACACTACAGTATTTAAATAAAGTAAACTAATAAGTGGAAGACCCGCTTAAAAAATACCCCAGGTAGGGGGTGGGGCCCCATGATACCCACTTTCTTTCCATCTCTTTTCTACGTGCGATTCAAGTTCCCACACTATTTCCCAACTTCTACCCCTGAAGAAGAAACCTAAAAAGAGCATGCATTTATTTTGTAAACTCCAACACATCTTCCCCGAGCTTTTTACTTTTAAAAGTTGTATCATCTATACTTTAATACAACTAGAATCAGTCGGTCATTAATATTGAACAATGTCATCGTGTTTTTAGACTTGTTATTTATCGTATCATCCTTAGATTAGGTTTTTAGTGAACTCTGTTTTTTTTTTTTCTGTACGGATTTTTCTTGATCTGTTTAAATGATATTCCTACATTAATACTATGATTCATATCTTATGATTACGCGTTTTGATAACAATAATGGTTAGTAAAAGTGGAAGTTCAATGTTTTAATTTGACAACTATCTATCTGTTGTAATGTCATGCAGCCTATAGTTGGTCGTGGAGTGGCTGAAGTTTTGGATTCTGGGGATCCAAACTTCAAAAAAGGTGACTTGGTATGGGGAATGATAGGATGGGAAGAGTACAGCCTCATCACAGCTACACAGACTCTTTTCAAAATTGAACATACAGATGTGCCTCTTTCCTACTACTTAGGAATTCTAGGTAAGCTCAGCCTCACTTATTATGACTTTTATTTGTATGCTATTCAGAAACCATGTTCAGGTTTATGGAGAGGCTAAGACGAAGTTGATGGAATGATAGTGGATAAGATGGGCTTTCACTGCCCCCAGGGGACATCCTTTTCTGTATTCTTGCAAATTTTTTCCCGAGGGCCAATGAGGGTTGATGGCTTAATCAAACCAAGCTACCCTGCCCCTTTTATTTGTTTCTTCAGACCCCCTTATCTCTTTTGGGCTCTGTCTTTTTTTCTTGAGCGAGTAGAAGGTGCGTGGGGTTGGTTCTATGTTCGACTTGTTCTTGGAAGAAGCAACTATACCCTTTCTTTCACCTTTGATAAAACACTAAAAGCTCAGCTTTTTCCATTTGATCCATTTGTTTTATCACATCAAAATAACTATTAAAGCTTGAGGGAAGAACTGCGTAGGGATTTCAGACTGTCGATGTTCATATTCGAAAAGATCTTTGTATGACTTGGTTTTTTCCATTTGGATTTTAGGACAGTGATGTCCTAATTTGTTGGGTTTGCTTTGGGAGTTGCCCATGTATTAACTTAGTTGAGTTTATCCTGACATTGAGAGAGAAACTATTTTAGTTCTCTTTTGGTTGTTGGCATAACTAGGTAAGGCCCCGACTGCAAGTGCTCACATTTATGTTTAATTTCTAAGAAGTATGTTTTGCTGGGTATAAAGTTCTCAAAAATTGTTTGTGGAAACAACTTTTGACCCAAGGCAAATAAGAAATGTGCACATGAACTTCTTTGAGACAATAATATGTTTTGCAAACTTAGATGGAAGCAGAAAAAAAACTTGCCAACAGGGGCCTTGCATCTTCTTATATTCTTTGAGGACATCTGATAACATAGGACAAAGCAGAGGAAATTTGCTTATTGTGCAACGTTATAACATCACATAGCAAAAATCATCTCAGAGAACTTAAAGGTTGATAAGGCTTCAGATAAAGGCCGCGTCCACCATTACCCGAAAAGAGTTCAGCGTGTGCATCTTGCACCAGTTTGACCTTCATATGGCACTGCTGTACGACTTGGACTCAGTACTATTCCAAGGCCTCCTTGGCCTCCCTCAACTCAGTTTATCTATGCAATCCATGTAGGGTGGAGTGAAGATCTTTTCGCCAAGCCTCTAATACCTTATTGATATTTTCGTGAAGGGCGAGATGACCCAGTATACCCGTTAAAACCCAATGTGTAACCCAAAAGTTTACCTGCTTAAGACGATGGGTACTTTGGCCCAATTTGTCGATCAAGTATATTAACCACGTGCCTTCCACCCACACACGTGATCAGGTATTTTATTGGAAGCAATATAAAGTCTTGCCTATAGGTCCGTTGTCTTGTTTGCTTGCAATTAGGATATGGCCATTGCGAGTTGGAACAATTCATTTTCCTACTTGAATGCGTTCTTGGTCAAGGGATGTTTACCTTAAAAATTCTTAAACTGCTGCATTTTGTCTGTCTCAGTAAGATTATCACAGCAGCATATAGCTACTAGAGCTCATAAAGCTTAATGTTGCTAACTTCTATGTACTACGCTGGTCTTATCTGCTTACTTCGATTGGATTGTATGCTGATCTGCTTCCTTTATTTACTGGCTGGATTGCATGCTGATCGATCTGTTTCCTTGGATTTGTTTGCAGGTATGCCTGGATTGACCGCTTATGTTGGGTTTGATGAGATTTGCTCTCCTATGAAAAGAGAGTACGTATTTATTTCAGCAGCATCAGGAGCAGTTGGTCAGCTTGTGGGGCAGTTTGCAAAGTTGTTGGGCTGCTATGTTGTTGGAAGTGCTGGAACCAAAGAGAAGGTCAGTGCCCTCAAGTTTGCGTTATATCAAAAATCAAATGGTTTCAATCCTCCAATTAAGCTGTTGCCAAATCTGTCAATCCCTTTCACCCCCACCCTCCGCCCCCAATTCCACTTCGCCTGTCTCTCTAAGAACACTTGCGTTGTTCCCTCGTTAATTCAATTTTTCACAAATAATAGACGAGTCTTATCTTGCATAATTTTGTAGCATGGAGTGGGTAAGTAGACCAAAATGGCAGTCACATTAGGTACCTTCTTTTCCATCAATTTTCCTTCTCATTACTTAGGTAGACCTGTTGAAGAACAAATTCGGGTTTGATGAGGCTTTCAATTATAAAGAGGAGAAAGATTTGGATGCGGCTTTGAAGAGGTAAGTTTTTTGTTTTTGTGTCAATAACGCTAGCACCATAAAGCTTGAAACGCAAATGCACACTGCAAAAGGGGAACAATGATTTGGATAGGTCAGTGCTTGTATTTTACTTTCCTTATACTCTGTGCATCAAGATCCATTAGTATCACGACTGATGTCTTGTTGTTTATCAGGTACTTCCCCAATGGCATTGATATATACTTCGAGAATGTGGGAGGAGAAATGCTTGATGCGGTACTTGTCAACATGAGACTCCGCGGACGCATTTCTGTATGTGGGCTAATCTCCCAGTACAACCTTGACAAGCACGAAGGTGTACACAACTTGTCCTGCCTTGTTACAAAAAGAATTCGCATGGAAGGATTCCTGGTGTTAGATTACTACCACCTATATCCAAAGTTTCTGGACACGGTTCTGTCATACTTAAAAGAAGGGAAAGTTTCATATGTGGTAGACATAGCTGAAGGCCTTGAGAGTGCCCCCGCAGCTCTGATTGGACTCTTCTCTGGCCGCAATGTTGGGAAGCAGCTGGTGGCGGTGGCTCACGAGTAATGAATACATCTGTATTAACTTGGCCGCAATGTTGGGAAGCAGCTGGTGGCGGTGGCTCACGAGTAATGAATACATCTGTATTAACTTGGACGTTCTGGTTCTAATGGCAATAAGCCTATTATACAAGAAAAGCATCGCTTTACGACGGTTATCTGTGAGTACAATTTGCTTATGTTTACTTTGTTTCTTTGGTTCAGGCACAAAAAGTTGGACAAGATGCTTCTGCTGTCATATAATTTTGAAGGCAAAGTAATATAGTCCAGTTTTAGATAGATTCAACAGTTTAAACACCGCGATTTCCATCGAAAAATTTCAAACAAGTTACATTGTCCTTCACGGATGTTGTACTTGTCCACATATGCTGTAGGTTCACACTAGTCATGAAAGTTTGAATTCAATATTATATACACAGCTACGTTTTCTTCCAACAGTGCACTTTCTTCTTCCCCCTCCAAATGGAATACAACCCAAATTGTGCCTGTGGAATCAAAATACCTCAATTGGGTTACAGTTTCAGCATCGTGCCAACAATCAAGCCCCTTCCCATTGTCCTACGGAGTTGCAACAAATCTCACTACTTAATAAATCTCACAACACAAGTCGATCACCGAGTTTCTATACGTGATCACCAGCTTTGGGTTGCTGAGTACTTGAATATCACTCTCGCGTATTGTTTCCTTTTTCTACAGGGATTTCCCCGCCAAACTTGCGTTTCGTTGTCTGACCGGAAAACACATTTCACCAAAAACATGCTCAACTCCACTTCAGGCGTGTTAGTGGTGAAAAATTTAGCACTGAGAAAGGACTATGAGAAAGGGCTCCAGTTTTCAAACACTAGAGTCAGTCCAGATTCATTCCATGACCAGGAGCCCGTCCATATTCAACTTCATAAGAAAGTGCATGATGCATACAAGACATTGTAGATTGTGAGCTTAGACATTATACGAGACCTTGTCCTCTGCTTCTGCACCATTTGCGATGCTTCCAACCAGCAATAGCCAACATGACAACTTCATCGCGACTATTTAAGAGGTTTCGACGTTTAACATGTGCTTGATTGCTTTGTTCTTCGATGCCTCTATGCAAACCAAATCAATAAAACTATTACAAAAGGAACTAAAGTTACTACCAGTAAAACTTCTTGGAAGTGATTTCTGAGTCGCGCTTTAGTTAATTGAGCTCTACTTTTGCTGCTAAAGTGGTTGTATAGTAACACTTTTGAGGCCTCAGAGTTGAAATTGGACCTCAAATTGTCAGAAATGGAGTTCAAATAGCACTTCTCTTGTTTGATATCTACTTTTGTTGTTAAAGTGACTATATAACGAAACTTCAAAGGCCTCTAGTGATGAGAATGGAGCTCAAGTATCACTTTCCTTTATTTGTGTAAGTATAACATGCAGAATGAACAATTGAACGTCCCTTTTAAGAAATCACAAATTCTTTAGGTGGGCATTTTGTCCATATGGCCTAAGATGCATGCCGCCGCCTGCTGCCTCTGTCACTGACTAAAACAATGACCAATGACGAAAATGCCCAGTGCTTGTGTTGGTTTTCAGTGCCTTTTTTCCAATGCTCTTTTGGCGCCTTATAGACCAAAGAAATAAACTCTGGCCTGTTATTTGAGTTTTGGATGGACGAGCTTTAATTTGCTTCCCAACAACTATAAAGTGTTTCTCAGTCCCGTTTGACACTCAATTTTTTCCAGTTTTGAAAATTGGAAAAAAAAGAGCGCGTTTGGTAACTTTTTTTTTTCTTCTCCAGTTTTTAAACTGAAGAAGTTTTTTTTTTTCCAAAAATGAGTTTTTTTTTCACTTTTAATTTTTTTTTTTAGACCACCACCACCACCGACAGCCACCTCAAGCGACCACTGCCGGCGGCTTGTCAGCAGTCGCCGGAGGTTGCCGCTGGCGACAACCGCCGGCGACCATGGGCAGCCACCGCCGGCGGCCGGCAGTCACCTCCTCTGACCACCACCGGCAGCCACCAGCCACCGCCGGCCATCGCTACTTCCCACCACTGCCACTGCAAACCACCACAAAAAAATTCAAAATAAAAACTGGATTATCAAACACCAAAACAAAAAAAATTTGGATTATCAAACACCAACTTGTTTTTGTAAAAATAAATAAATTAAACTGCTCTTTAAATATTTTTTTTTTTTAGAAACTGAAAACCAAAAAAAAGTTTTGTCATACTTATCCTGAGTTTCGTGTATGTCTTGACGAATATCACATGATGTACTCTGAGTGGTTTGAAATATAAAATAAATTCTAATTTTGTAAACAAAGAAGAAAAAATATTCCATATGAGCAAAAATTATGGGTAAACTTACTAGCGAAGTCAAGAACTATTTTTAAGTTGGGCACTGAATATCAATTGATAGAACTTTGAAATTGATATGTGAGATTCAGTTTAGTTACTTCAATGCTGCTTTTGTTACTAGAGTGGCTAGGCAGTGGCACTTTTGAGGCCTTTATAGTTGAAATTGAACCTCAAATGGTAAAAATGGAGATCAACTAACATTTTCCTTACTCTTACTTTTGTTGCTAGAGTGGTTATATAGCGACATTTTTAATGGCCTTCAGTGTTGAAAGTGGAGCTCAAATCGTAAAACGTGGATCTCAAAAATCACTTCTTTTTATTTGTGTAAGTTCAACCCGTGAAATGACCAAAATGAATTTCTTTTTAAGCAATCCCAAAATTTTTAAGTGGACGTTTTTTGTCCATATGACCTAAAATACCTAATACAAAAAGAAAAAAAAAAGGGGAATAAAATGTAAGCACATGCTCACCGATGCCACCTGTTACCTCTGCCACTGACCTAAATGATAATTAATGACGTGTAAAATGTACGCGTCAAGTAAAACAAAGCATAAAAATGTAACACACTGGTCGTTTATTTGAATGTTTTATTTTTTTCTGTCATTTTATAGTAAGTCTTGTCCATTTGATCACAATTTTCACCAGGGATATATGGTCTATACATGGTGCGTTTCAAACCACGACAACCTGGCTGCACTCTTGTTTTCTGCAAGAATCTTTCTTCCCCCACGAAAGAATGGACCATTCAGTCAGCTGGAAATTCACAGATATGTTTGCTGCAGGAATTATCCAAACCGCTTCTTTGCAGATATAACGATTCCCTTGGGTGATATGTCCTCCCCAATTTTATGCTCCCAACTCGTATAGGACATTGATATACTTCACATACTTGCCGGATGCTTCAGATGTTACCTCAAAAAGCTAATGGTTTTCCTCCTGCATTTGAACAGAAAGGCATCCTATGCTGAACATGCCTTAACATTTGTTGCTATGGTATGACGAGGTTACAGCCATGGTATAACATATTGTTACACTTCAAGTGTCGCCAAGAATCTTTCACTAGAGTTACTAGAAAATGTCACTAAAGTAAGGGTTGCACCACGTACAAAACTTGTTCCTACAAATATTCCTTAAAGCTTGGTATCGAAATTAAAAGCGTGCTCAAGTTGAAGAGAAACCCAACAGGTATAATTAAGAAGCAAAATCACATTTATTCCTGGCATATGTGAGATATGCAATGTATCTTAATACCCACCCTTCCATGGAACATGAGACTAGGTGAAGAATAAGAACCATTGAGTGGCGAGATGGTGGTGGGTTTGGGGCACAACGGTGGTGGTTTTGTGGTGCCAGTGACGGTGGTAGTGTGTGGTGGAGAAGGTGGAGGAGATAAAATAGAAATATAAATAAATTTATGGATTCTAAAGTACAAACAACGATTAATCAATTGAGACACGATAGCTTTTAAGGTTATTTTACTAACAAAGTCAGCAACATAAATTGCTGCCAAGTTTCTCCCTTACACAATGTTGAGCCCTCCTTGAAAAATCAGTCTATTTTGGTTGTACTTCTCTACCTGGCCATTTGGATATGTGGGAAGCATCGAAAAGATTTGTATGTTCACACACAAAAGCCGCAATTCTTTTGGAACATTGTCACGTACACCCATATGCCAAGCACTATATATATGTCCACATGTATGCTGCCTTCACTAACTCCACAGAGAAAAAGCTTCCTAGAACCTGGCATATATTTATAACAATGGCCGAGGGAGAGCAAGTGAAGAACAAGCAGATCATATTCAAGGACTATGTGGGTGGGGTGCCCCCCAAAGAGTCTGACATGGTGCTGCAAACTGGCACAATGACGCTCAAGGTTCCACAAGGTGTTAAGGGGGTTGTGGTCAAGAACCTCTACTTGTCATGTGATCCCTACATGCGAACTCGCATGCGTAAGTTGCAAGGGAGCTACGTCGAGTCCTTTACTCGTGGTTCGGTAAGTCGCCGTCTCAAAGTAACAGCTACTTTTGATTTATTCTCGGATAAGCTACGCTCGCTGCTACTGAGCTTTTTTCTTGTTACACTTATCTAGTCATGGTATAGCGCCACACTTTTACACCAAGCTCCTCCCATTATGAAATCGTTGGCAATCATGAAAGGAAGGTAACATGTTATGTCATGTACTAAAATCAAACTTAGGAACTTGAATCATTAAAAGGAAACCACTGAGCCAATAACCAAATACCCTCCTCAGATGAAGAAAAAGAAGCGGCTGCAAAGTGTTTGGTTGCATGGTTAACGTTATTTTATTCCAAGTTAGAAATGTTTGGCTTAGATGCATGTTATTTGGGTCGTTGCATCATCATCGTTCAAGCTTTTGTTCCAAGCTAATATTCAAGGTCGATTAGTCGAGGTTATTTGGGTCGTTGCATCATCATCGTTCAAGCTTTTGTTCCAAGCTAATATTCAAGGTCGATTAGTCGAGGTTATTTGGGTATGTTGTTAGTATTGACGATGACAATGTCATCTCTCCTATATCCTGTTATCACTATTATTTGACAAATCACGGTTTGTAATTTTCAACACCCAGATAGACGAGTGTAATAAGATGAAACCCTTTTAGACCTTCATGTCTAAACAGAGTTATTATGACTCTAGGTTATTATGTATGGCTTATCCTTCAATTCGAATTTGTTGGATAGTATTTTAGAAGCACTTTGTTGACTAAATAAATTAATCTGGATCCATCTGTTTATCTGCATATATCATGTTGAAAATCAGGTTCGATGATATGGGGATTACTCAAGGTTTTATATGTGACAGAGTTACTGTATAAGGTTTCAAAAACCAAAAACTCCTCTGTGAAATTCATGGTCTACCAAAAAAAGAAAATGTGACATTCATGTCATTTCTTTAATATATCCGTTTGCTTTGAATTATTTTGATTTATTGCACATTTTGATTGAATTGCATGTTTGTCATCTATGAAACGTCACGGACTTATGGTGTTGAAGCGTATGAGACATCATAATTTTGACCAAGCACGGTTTATTGAAACTTTGACCATTAGAAAGACTAATTTTATCATAATAGTAGATATGACTTTTGTCAAAATAACTCGTGTTTTGTAATGATTATACCTTATGATATTATAACAGTACATTGCCCCATATATATATATAATTTACCACTCGAAAACTATTTTCAAATGTTCATTAAACAAGATGCTCTAAAGACAAACTAGCATCTTTTCCATTTTTTTTTCTTTTGTTTAGATGTCTAAAACACATGGTCTAGACTCGAGAGTAACAGCCTTCTTAATCAACTGTTCACGAATGTTGAGACCCCATTAAACTAGTAATGAAGCATGTCATCCCTTACATCACACTACACCGTACAATTTGTCTACATGTATCAATATGACTACTTAGTTTCTTCTAGAATTCTTCGAGTATCCAGCTGCCAAATTTGGCAAATTTCCCTATTTCTCTCTGTCATTCTTGTTCTTTTCCAGCTATAAATTCGATCCTTGATCCATTGTTGTATAGCACTTAAACAACCCTGCACATTAGTAGTTTGGTTCTCAAACACCCTTATATTCCTTTCTCTCCATAATCCATATATAGTGACAGCTAGTACCAGCTTGCAGAGGCAAATTTCCCTATTTCTCTGTCATTCTTGTTCTTTTCCAGCTATAAATTCGATCCTTGATCCCTTGTTGTATAGCACTTAAACAACCCTGCACATTAGTAGTTTGGTTCTCAAACACCCTTATATTCCTTTCTCTCCATAATCCATATATAGTGACAGCTAGTACCAGCTTGCAGAGTTTCGCATTCAAGCTCTTCCCCCTGAATTTGGCACTAGCTTCTTTTAGAAATGAATGCCAAGACTCCATAGGTAATGCACATTTCAGTCTGCCAAGCAATTCCTTCCACACTTCCTTTGCATATGTACACTGTACAAACAGGTGATCAATGGTCTCAGTTTCTTTATTGCACATGACACAAGTATCCTCCTGAGTAATGTTCCAAGCCTTGAGTTTGTTCTTGGTTCTTATTCCACCTTTACATAGAAGCCATAAGATCACAGCACATCTTGGTATATGGCCTGTGAACCACACTAATTTCCACCAATATACCTCAGGCACTTTGGTTCTAGTTCCATTCCAAGCTGACTGTATAGTGAATTTCTTACTTGGGTGCAACTGCCAAATCACTTTATCTGCTTCTTCAGGCTTTGGTCTAGGTACATTATTCAATACATGGTCCAACACTTGCATCTCCTGAGACCTTATATTAGGTAGTCTCCAAGAGTTTTGAGATATAATATCACTTACCCTGCTATTAATGTTCAGGCCTGCATCATACATTATTCTTGGTCCAAATCTGTTAAATAGTGTATCCCCATGCAACCATCTATCCAACCATAACCAAATGTCCTTCCCATTGCCCACTTGATAGCTGAAGAAAGTTTTAAATTGTTCCCTGATCTTTATCAATTTGCACCAGGTCCATGATACCTCCACATGAGGTTTAAAAGTTCACAAGTTCCTTTGCTTTATGATATATGTGTGACACCATTTCACCCAAAGGGATTCTTTCCTATTTGCTAGATCCCATAAGTGTTTGCATATAGCTGCATTATTCCATTCAGCCATTCTTTTTAACCCTAGGCCCCCTTCTTTCTTTGGCAGACATAGATCTTTCCATGCTACTTTGGCCCCAGTGCATTTAGCATCTTTCCCATGCCACACAAAGGCTCTTATTCTTCCTTCAAGTTGATTAAGGATTCTCTTAGGTAGTACAAAGATAGTACACCCAATTTGATTGTTGTGATAGTTTATAATTTAGGTCAAAGGAAAGGAGATTAGGGAAAGAGGAAAGAAGTTGAAGATGGAGAGAAAGTTAGAACGGACTTCAATTCATTCTTCCATGCCTCTCTCAAGTACATCATTACTCTTCTACAACCTAAAGATAAACAATCTGCCTTTGTTCGTTACCTCATTTTTCTTGTCGTCAGCAATTACTCGGGCTGTTGATAATGCCATTTCCCATCTCAACTGAATAACCCCCTGATTGTGCATCTCTTGCCACTTTGACAAATTGTTGATGAAGTTGTTTGACAGTGAAATTACAATGTTATGATGGGCTGTATGATATGAGCCTTATTGGTATAGCAACATATTGGGCACCAGAATTTTGTTAAAGACTGTTGCAGCTAAAAACTGGATCGGGAACAACACCAGAAATCAGGCCTGCAAAAGAGAACACGGAGTTACCGCCGGGTGGGGTTCCGGCGGGGGAACGCTCCGATGCTTAAGTCAGAGAAGGCTAACGATGTAGAACTCTGAAGAAGCAGTAAAGACACAATGTGTATATGTGTGAGCTTAGGTTTACCTGAGGGGCATGACCACTTTATATAGTGGTAGGAGGAGGAATCCTAGTAAGACTGAGCTTTGACGAACTGTCGTCAGAATTGAGTTAGGATCTTACAAGATGCTTATGTCAATGTGAGCTGATAGAATTAGAGTCTTTTTAGGATTCTGTATAATAACTGATATGGTCATTGCCATATCAGTAGTGAGTCAATACGGGTTATGTGTCATAACCGCCACGTGTCGTCCGTAGATTGGAGGGATATTTTTAGCTATATCATATGCCCCCTGCTTTTACCAGCGTTAATGAAGCGGGTGGAAGCACACTTTTTCCACTGGTGATAGCGAAATATGCCAAAAACAGAATTGAATCTGTTTGTCAACATTTCAAAATTATTCTGCTCGGACGAGATTCTGTTCGGACATGAATCTGTTCGGGCAGCTTGCTGTTCGGACAATGTTCTGTTCGGATCTTTCTGCTCGGACCATGTTTTGCTCGGACTATGGGCCTGTTCGGATCATTCTGCTCGGACCATGTTCTGCTCGGACTATGGGCCTGTTCGGATCATTCTGCTCGGACCATGTTCTGCTCGGACTATGGTCCGAAGCCCTAACATTTTTCCCTGCTCGGACCAAGATCTGCTCGGACATGCTGTGCGGCCTTGCTGCGCGGATTTGGGCCTGATGGTGGAGAGGCCCAATCTGTAATGAACTCCTTGTTTAAAAAGTAAAGGAATCCCCTTATTGCTCATGTGACCGAGCAGATTTGAACCCTTGACTACGCGCGCGGAGGAGGAACCAAATGCCCTTGGGCTGCTCTGCCCTGTTTGTCAAATCCGCGCAGAAAATAAACTTGTACTATCACTTGAGAACTTGAAAAGTTCATAACTTTTTGCTCGGATATCCGATTGAGGTGAATTTTTTTTTGATTTCGGATAGTTTTTCGAGCTCTATCCATAGAAAACCTCCTTTCCTCCAAAAGACTTCAGTTGGAAGCTCTACTTATAAAAAATTCCTTTGACCTCCACTCGAGAACTTTCTTTAGTCAAAACTCCGTAGAGTTTTACCCACGGGCTCTTGAGAGCACAAAGGAAATGGAGTTAAGATGTCTGCATGGGCGACGAGTTCGGCGATCATTCTGCTCGGGCATGGCTTGTCCGAGCTCAACGGGTTTATTCCCAATCTGTTCGGGCATGATGCTTTGGTTCCTTTATGCTTCATCCGAGCACAAAGGGTATGAAGTTGGTTCTCTACTTGGGCGGAGTGCTCGGCCAACATTCTGTTCGGCTAACATTCTGCTCGGACATGGCTTGTCCGAGCTCAACGAGTTTATTCCCAATCTGTTCGGGCATGATGCTTCGGTTCCTTTATGCTTCATCCGAGCACAAAGGGTATGAAGTTGGTTCTCTACTTGGGCGAAGTGCTCGGCCAACATTCTGTTCGGCTAACATTCTGCTCGGACATGGCTTGTCCGAGCTCAACGAGTTTATTCCCAATCTGTTCGGGCATGATGCTTCGGTTCCTTTATGCTTCATCCGAGCACAAAGGGTATGAAGTTGGTTCTCTGCTTGGGCGGAGTGCTCGGCCAACATTCTGTTCGGCTAACATTCTGTTCGGCCAACATTCTGTTCGGACAGAATGTTGGTCCAAGCTTTGGTCACTCTGCTCGGGCAAAGTGTTCGGCCAACATTCTGCTCGGACAGAATGTTGGTTTCAATTTCCACGTATGACCTCATCCTCCAAAGGACGGTCCTTCAGGCGTTGCCTCCGAGCCTTAGATCTAGTCTTCATCTTGTAGGCTCTTTATTTCTTTTAAGACTGAGTATTTTGATGCCCTTTTAAGGGCATTGTATGTACTCTATCTTTTGTTCTACTGATGGTACTTTGTTCACTATGTGTTTTTTTATGGTTTATTCTACCATTCACACAGCGTTATTTGTTTTTACTTTGACTCTAACTCTTTATTCGTCACTTAAAGAGTTGGCAAAGAAGTCGAGCACCCTCGCTCGGCCTAAATTTCGAAGAAGCAAAAGCTTTTGTGGAGTGACGGTGCCCCCATTAACTTTTGTTTCTTCACGGACTTAGATCTGTAGCTAATCCGTTTGGCCCACTCTTGTATTTTTATAAAACCCAAGAGTGTTCGGCCATCACTCTGTTTGGACAGAATGTTTTGTATAAGTTGATCACTCTGTTCGGGCAGAGTGTTCGGCCATCACTCTGTTCGGACAGAATGTTTTGGCTTAGTTTATCACTCTGTTCGGACATAATGTTTTGGCTTAGTTTATCACTCTGTTCGGGCAGAGTGTTCGGCCATCACTCTGTTCGGACAGAATGTTTTGGCTACGTTGATCACTCTGTTCGAGCAGAGTGTTCGGCCATCACTCTGTTCAGACAGAATGTTTTGGCTAAGTTTATCACTCTGTTCGGACAGAATGTTTTGGCTAAGTTTATCACTCTGTTCGGGCAGAGTGTTCGGCCATCACTCTGTTCGGACATAATGTTTTGGCTACGTTGATCACTCTGTTCGGGCAGAGTGTTCGGCCATCACTCTGTTCAGACAGAATGTTTTGGCTAAGTTGATCACTCTGTTCGGGCAGAGTGTTCGGCCATCACTCTGTTCAGACAGAATGTTTTGGCTAAGTTGATCACTCTGTTCGGGCAGAGTGTTCGGCCATCACTCTGTTCGGACAGAATGTTTTGGCTAAGTTTATCACTCTGTTCGGGCAGAGTGTTCGGCCATCACTCTGTTCGGACAGAATGTTTTGGCTAAGTTTATCACTCTGTTCGGGCAGAGTGTTCGGCCATCACTCTGTTCGGACAGAATGTTTTGGCTAAGTTTATCACTCTGTTCGGGCAGAGTGTTCGGCCATCACTCTGTTCGGACAGAATGTTTTGGCTACGTTTATCACTCTGTTTGGGCAAAATGTTCGGCCATCACTCTGTTCGGACAGAATGTTTTGGCTAACATTACAAGAATCCTGAGAAAAATAATTTTATTGCTCCAGCAAAAGATAAAGTTTACATTGGATTGCTTAACAACCCATTTATTCGAAAAAATCTTTTAAAGACAATTTCTGAGAGATTGGGGTTTTGATAAGGTATGAGCCCCTTATCCCCCCCAAAAAAAAGAAGTGTCTTGCCTCGGGGTAAGATGCTACTGCTTGATCCGTTGTTTTATAACAACGGATCGTTCAGGGGCTTGAGTTCGAACCTTTTCTATCAGATCAAGATTTCGTCGGAGTCCAATTTCTTTGTCTTATTTGGTCGGCACGAAGTGACATAGGACTGACGAGCTGTAGTCTGGTCTCCTTTCACCTCTCCAATCCCGTGTTCCGTGGGGAACTTCATCTTGAGGTGATAGGTTGACACTACAGCCTGTAGTTGATTGAGTGCTGGTCGTCCCAATATGGCGTTGTATGCTGAGGGGACCTTTACCACCACAAAATCAAGCATGAAGTTGGCTTGTGTCGGAGGTGTACCAATCGCAACTGGGAGTGCAATAATACCTTCAACCTCAACTGGATGATTGGAGAATCCATACAACGGTGTATCCATCTTTCGGAGACGGTCCGTTGGAATGTTCATCTTCTTGAATGCATCGTAAAATAAGACTTTTGCGAAACTTCCGTTATCAATCAGGACACGCTTTATGTCGAAGTTCCCAGCCTTAATTGTGATGACTAATGGATCATCATGAGGAGTTTTTATATCCTTTGAATCTTCATCGAAAAAGGTGATAGCCGCTACAGGTACTGTCTTATGTTTCTTATTCGGGGGTTGGCTCGTTATGTACATTTCTCTGGCATATGCTTTTCGAGCCTGCCCTGAAGAACCTCCTGCGGCCAATCCCCCAGATATAGTGTTGATTGTACCCGCATTCTCTTCCCGGTCTTCTTTCTCTTCCATGTCCGGAGGTGTCTGTTGTCTTCCTTCTCTATGAGCGACAAACTTTCTCAACTGGCCGCGCTTGATAAGGGCCTCAATTGTTCGTTTAAGTGACCCGCAATTGTCAGTTGTGTGACCATGATCGTTGTGAAAGTGACACCATAAATCTTTGTTCCTTTTATTGGGTGGAGATTTCATCTTGTCCGGCCACTGGAGAGCTTTATTGTCTTTGATCTCGTGAAGAATCTGTGATGGTTTAGCGTTGAGGGGTGTCAGATTTTCAGAAGCAAACGGGTTTTTCGGACGCCTTTCATCATGCTTAGATTGTTTTGCTGACTTCCCTCCTTGAGGAGTTATTTCTCGAGATCGTTTCTTTTGTTCTTCTTTGCCTTCTCTGCGTCTTCCTCTGTGGGTCTCCAGGTATTCTTCAGCTTGAATATACTTGTTAGCCTTCTCAAGAAGGGCTTTCATATTACCCGGAGGACTTTTGTTTACAGAGAACGCAAACTTGGATGTCGGACGGAGGCCTCGGAGGAAGGCAGTATACTTCACGGATTCATCCAAGTTATCGATTTCCAGAGTAGCTGCGTTGAATCGTCCGAGGAAGCACGCCAGAGACTCGTTTTTCTCTTGCACAATGTTTAACAGACTCGCCGAGTTCTTTCTTCGGGAGCGACTGCTTACAAAGTGTTTTTGAAAGAGATCCGATAATTGGCTGAAGGAATAGATGGATCTTGGTTGCAGAGATTTGAACCATGCATGTGCAGCCTTCCTCAAAGTGGTAGGAAAGGCTCTGCACATGACAGCATCTGAAACTTGGAGGAGTAACATGTTTGTTTGAAACTGATAAACATGTTCGCTCGGATCTCCAGTTCCGTCGTAGATGTCACACTGAGGCATTCGGAAGTTGGGGGGTAACTTTGCTTTTTCAATGGTTTTGGATAACGGATATCCAGATTCTACCCTTGGGAGAGATCGTTCTGGAGAGTGATATCTAGGCACCATCTTCCAGGAGTCTCGTTCTTGGGAACGAAACTCAGGCGTCTTCTTTCTGTGGACAGATCTTCGAGGGGTTTCAGCTCTGGCGACTCGTCTGGGAGAGGAGTTGGTACTGCCTTCGACTGATGGATCACGTCGATAGCATGATCCACTCCTGGTCATATGATCTCCGCTCTTTTCTCTGGGATCATAAGTTGGATCGGCCGTTGATCTGTATTTGCGGCCGTAGCTTGATCTGGAGGTGAGACGAAGACGAAGGTCGTTAGGGTCAAGATGAGAATGATGAGTGGACTGCGGAGCCACTGCCATGTCAAGCTTTCGCTGAAGAGTGTTTACAACATCCTTCAGTTCATGGATTTCCTTGGTAAGGTTATCATGTGGTGTTTTGAATAGCTGACGGTTCAGGCGATGGCGAAGGTCACCGTTTTTCAGAGTAGACGTTGGAGATTGGTTTCTCCGAGGTCTAGTTTCTGATTCGGGAGTAGTAGATGTTACGTTGACGTAATTATCTTCAGAAGAACTGGTGCGACGACGACGCAAAGGGGTCGAGCGTTGGTCATGAGAATGACCTGGTCGACGAGAGCTGCTAGTTCGCGCACGATGGTTCTGAGAATGACTTTGTGAAGAGTCTGAAGAAGAAGTATGATTGGCCATGTTCCCTGTAGTGGTCCCACGGATGGCGCCAATCTGTTGCAGCTAAAAATTGGATCGAGAACAACACCAGAAATCAGGCCTGCAAAAGAGAACACGGAGTTACCGCCGGGTGGGGTTCCGGCGGGGGAACGCTCCGATGCTTAAGTCAGAGAAGGCTAACGATGTAGAACTCTGAAGAAGCAGTAAAGACACAATGTGTATATGTGTGAGCTTAGGTTTACCTGAGGGGCATGACCCCTTTATATAGTGGTAGGAGGAGGAATCCTAGTAAGACTGAGCTTTGACCAACTCTAATCAGAATCCAATTAGGATCTTAGAAGATCCTTATGTCAATCTGAGCTGATAGAGCCAGAGTCTTTTTAGGATTATGTCTGATGACTGATATGGTAAGTGCCATATCAGTAGTGAGTCAGTATGGGTTACTCGTCATAACCGCCACGTGTCGCCCGTAGATTGGAGGGATATTTTTAGCTATATCAAAGACTTAAAGCAAACAGGTGGTTGAGCACTTGAGCCATTAGGAACTTTAACCATATTACTGACCAAATTGGTTGAATATGCGTAGGCAGCTATTTCAGATTAGTTGCAATCACCTGAGGTATGGGCAGATATTAGATGTTATAGCGCATAAATAGTGAAGAGATTTTAGATGCAAGAAATATGTTTGGGAACTGGAAATGCAGAGAGAGGTAAAGAGAAACGCGAAAATTTCAGTCTGTCTAATATGGCTGACTCTGCGGCCATTTTATAGACTCACTTGACTAGTGCCTGTTCTAGGGGTCACACCCCTTTAATTGCACCCATCTATTTCTGGCTCTTAGATCTGATCCGATGGTCCAGAGATGGAAACTGCCAGATTCCGTCGACCGTTAGACTGGATCAACGGTCACATTGTTTCTGATCGGAAGCGTCTGTTCGAGTACAACCATCCGTGATCAACGTACAATATTGAACCAGAAAAATTTAATAGCGTTGCGACCATGGGTACATTTGAAGTACAATGTGTACCATTAAAGCGTAACATTGCGCCTCACAGCTCACTGCCACGCTCACGCACACGCGTGACTCATGTGGTTCGAATGCACATGCACCACACTACAATATTTAAATAAAGTAAACTAATAAGTGGATGACCCGCTTAAAAAATACCCCAGGTAGGGGGTGGCGCCCCATGATAGCCACTTCTCTTTCCATCTCTTTTCTACGTGCGATTCAAGTTCCCACTCTATTTCCCAACTTCTACCCCTGAAGAAGAAACCTAAAAAGAGCATGCATTTAATTTGTAAACTCCAACACATCTTCCCCGAGCTTTTTACTTTTAAAAGTTGTACCATCTATACTTTAATACAACTAGAATCAGTCGGTCATTAATATTGAACAATGTCATCGTGTTTTTCGACTTCTTCTTATTTATCGTATCATGTCCTTAGATTAGGTTTTTAGAAAACTCTACTTTTTTTTTTCTGTACGCATTTTTCTTGATCTGTTTAAATGATATTCCTGCATTAATACTATGATTCATATCTTATGAGTACGCGTTTCAATAACAATAATGGTTAGTAAAAGTGGAAGTTCAATGTTTTAATTTGACAACTATGTATCTATTGTAATGTCATGCAGCCTATAGTTGGTCGTGGAGTGGCTGAAGTTTTGGATTCTGGGGATCCAAACTTCAAAAAAGGTGACTTGGTATGGGGAATGACTGGATGGGAAGAGTACAGCCTCATCACAGCTACGCAGACTCTTTTCAAAATTGAACATAGAAATGTGCCTCTTTCCTACTACTAAGGAATTCTAGGTAAGCTCAGCCTCACTTATTATGACTTTTATTTGTATGCTATTCAGAAACCATGTTCAGGTTTATGGAGAGGCTAAGAAGAAGTTGATGGAATGATAGTGGATAGATGGGCTTTCACTGCCCCCAGGGGACATCTTTTTCTGTATTCTTGCAATTTTTTTCCCGAGGGCCAATGAGGGTTGGTGGCTTAATCAAACCAAGCAAGGGCCAATGAGGGTTGGTGGCTTAATCAAACCAAGCTACCCTGCCCCTTTTATTTGTTTCTTCAGACCCCCTTATCTCTTTTGGGCTCTGTCTTTTTTCCTTGAGCGAGTAGAAGGTGCGTGGGGTTGGTTCTATGTTCGACTTGTTCTTGGAAGAAACAACTATACCCTTTCTTTCACCTTTGATAAAACACTAAAAGCTCAGCTTTTTCCATTTGATCCATTTGTTTTATCACATCAAAACAACTATCAAAGCTTGAGGACAGAACTGCATAGGGATTTCAGACTGTCGATGTTCATATTCGAAAAGATCTTTGTATGACTTGGTTTTTTCCATTTGGATTTTAGGACAGTGATGTCCTAATTTGTTGGGTTTGCTTTGGGAGTTGCCCATGTATAATGTATTAATTTAGTTGAGTTTATCCTGACATTGAGAGAGAAACTATTTTAGTTCTCTTTTGGTTGTTGGGCGGGGGAGCGGGGGGGTGGGGTTGAGTTTGCTGGGGAGGGCTAGTATAATACATAACTAGGTAAGGCCCCGACTGCAAGTGCTCACATTTATGTTTAATTTCTAAGAAGTATGTTTTTCTGGGTATAAAGTTCTCAAAAATTGTTTCTGGAAACAACTTTTGACCCAAGGCAAATAAGAAATGTGCACATGAACTTCTATGAGACAATAATATGTTTTGCAAACTTAGAGGGAAGCAGAAAAGAAACTTGCCAATAGGGGACTTGCATCTTCTTATATTCTTTGAGGACGTCTGATAACATAGGACAAAGCAAAGAAATTTGCTTATTGTGCAACGTTATAACATCACATAGCAAAAATCATCTCAGAGAACTTAAAGGTTGATAAGGCTTCAGATAAAGGCCGCGTCCACCATTACACGAAAAGCGTTCAGCGCGTGCACCAGTTTGACCTTCATATGGCACTGCTGTACGACTTGGACTCAGTACTATTCCAAGGCCTCCTTGGCATCCCTCAACTCAGTTTGTCTATGCAATCCATGTAGGTGGAGTGAAGATCTTTTCCCCAAGCCTTTAATACCTCATTGATATTTTGGGTTACACATTGGGTATACCCGTTAAAACCCAATGTGTAACCCAAAAGTTTACCTGCTTAACCACGTGCTTTGCACCCACACACGTGATCAGGTATTTTATTGGAAGCAATATAAAGTCTTGCCTATAGGTCCGTTGTCTTGTTTGCTTGCAATTAGGATATGGCCATTGCGAGTTGGAACAATTCATTTTCCTACTTGAATGCGTTCTTGGTCAAGGGATGTTTACCTTAAAAATTCTTAAACTGCTGCATTTTGTCTGTCTCAGTAAGATTATCACAGCAGCATATAGCTACTAGAGCTCATAAAGCTTAATGTTGCTAACTTCTATGTACTACGCTGGTCTTATCTGCTTACTTCGATTGGATTGTATGCTGATCTGCTTCCTTTATTTACTGGCTGGATTGCATGCTGATCGATCTGTTTCCTTGGATTTGTTTGTAGGTATGCCAGGTATGACTGCATATGCTGGCTTTTATGAAATTTGCTCTCCTAAGAAAGGAGAGAACGTCTTCATTTCAGCAGCATCTGGAGCAGTTGGTCAGCTTGTTGGGCAGTTCGCCAAGTTGTTGGGCTGCTATGTTGTTGGAAGTGCTGGAACCCAAGAAAAGGTCAGTGCCCTCAAGTTTGCGTTATATCAAAAATCAAATGGTTTCAATCCTCCAATTAAGCTGTTGCCAAATCTGTCAATCCCTTTCACCCCCACCTTCACCCTCTGCCCCCAATTCCACTTCGCCCGTCTCTTTAAGAGCACTTGCATTGTTCCCTCGTTAATTCAATTTTTCACAAATAATAGACGAGTCTTGTCTTGCATAATTTTGTAGCATGGAGTAGGTAAGTAGACCAACATGGCGGTCACAAGAGTTACGTTCTTTTCCATCAATCTTTCTCATTACTTAGATAGAACTGTTAAAGAACAAATTCAGGTTTTATGAGGCTTTAAAAAATAAAGAGGAGAAAGATTTGGATGCGGCTTTGAAGAGGTAAGTTTTTTGTTTTTGTGTCAATAACGCTAGCACCATAAAGCTTGAAACGCAAATGCACACTGCAAAAGGGGAACAATGATTTGGATAGGTCAGTGCTTGTATTTTACTTTCCTTATACTCTGTGCACCAAGATCCATTAGTATCACGAATGGTGTCTTGTTGTTTATCAGGTACTAACCCAATGGCATTGATATATACTTCGAGAATGTGGGAGGAGAAATGCTTGATGCGGTACTTGTCAACATGAGACTCCGCGGACGCATTTCTGTATGTGGGCTAATCTCCCAGTACAACCTTGACAAGCACGAAGGTGTACACAACTTGTCCTGCCTTGTTACAAAAAGAATTCGCATGGAAGGATTCCTGGTGTTAGATTACTACCACCTATATCCAAAGTTTCTGGACACGGTTCTGTCATACTTAAAAGAAGGGAAAGTTTCATATGTGGTAGACACAGCTGAAGGCCTTGAGAGTGCCCCCGCAGCTCTGATTGGACTCTTCTCTGGCCGCAATGTTGGGAAGCAGCTGGTGGCGGTGGCTCACGAGTAATGAATACGTCTGTATTAACTTGGACGTTCTGGTTCTAATGGCAATAAGCCTATTATACAAGAAGAGCATGGCTTTATGACGGTTACCTGAGAGTACAATTTGCTTATGTTTACTTTGTTTCTTTGGTTCAGGCACAAAAAGTTGGACAAGATGCTTCTGCTGTCATATAATTTTGAAGGCAAAGTAATATAGTCCAGTTTTAGATAGATTCAACAGTTTAAACACCGCGATTTCCATCGAAAAATTTCAAACAAGTTACATTGTCCTTCACGGATGTTGTACTTGTCCACATATGCTGTAGGTTCACACTAGTCATGAAAGTTTGAATTCAATATTATATACACAGCTACGTTTTCTTCCAACAGTGCACTTTCTTCTTCCACCTCCAAATGGAATACAACCCAAATTGTTTCCTTTGGAATCAAAAGACCTCATTTGGGTTACAGTTTCAGCATCATGCCAACAATCAAGCCCCTTCCCATTGCCCTACGGACTTGCAACGAATCTCACAAGTCGATCACCGAGTTTCTGTACGTGATCACCAGCTTTAGGTTGCTGTGTTCTTGACTATCACTCTCGTGTATTGTTTCCTTTTTCTACAGGGATTTCCCCGCCAAACTTGCGTTTCGTTGTCTGACCGGAAAACGCATTTCACCAAAAACATGCTCAACTCCACTCCAGGTGTGTTAGGGGTGAAAAATTAGCACTGTGAGAAAGGGCTCCAGTTTTCAAACACTAGAGTCAGTCCAGATTCATTCCATGACCAGGAGCCCGTCCATATTCAACTTCATAAGAAAGTGCATGATGCATACAAGACATTGTAGATTGTGAGCTTAGACATTATACGAGACCTTGTCCTCTGCTTCTGCACCATTTGCGATGCTTCCAACCAGCAATAGCCAACATGACAACTTCATCGCGACTATTTAAGAGGTTTCGACGTTTAACGTGTGCTTGATTGCTTTGTTCTTCGATGCCTCTATGCAAACCAAATCAATAAAACTATTACAAAAGGAGCTAAAGTTACTACTAGTAAAACTTCTTGGAAGTGAATCCTGAGCAGCGCTTTAGTTAATCGAGCTCTACTTTTGCCGCTAAAGTAGCTGTATGGTAACATTTTTGAGGCCTTAGAGTTGAAAGTGGACCTCAAATGGTCAGAAATGAAATTCAAATATCACTTCTCTTGTTTGATCTCTACTTTTGTCGCTAAAGTGACAATAAAACAAAACTTCGAAGGCCTCTAGTGATGAAGGTGGAGCTCAAGTATCGCTTTTCTTTATTTGTGTAAGTTTAACATGCAAAATGAATAATAGAACATCCCTTTTCAGCAATCTCAAAGTCTTTAGGTTGGCATTTTATCTATATGACCTAAAATGCATGCCGCCGCCTGCTGCCTCCGTCATCGACTAAAACAATGACCAACGACGAAAATGCCCAGTGCTTTTGTTGGTTTCTTTTTTTTGGTTAAAATGCTTTCGTTGGTTTCAGTGCCTTTATTCCAATGCTCTTTTGGCGCCTTATAGAGCAAAGCAATAAACTCTGGCCTGTTATTTGAGTTTTGGATGGACGAGCTTTAATTTGCTTCCCAACAACTATAAAGTGTTTCTCAGTCCCGTTTGACACTCAATTTTTTTTTTCCAATTTTGGAAATTGGAAAAAAAAAAAAACGCATTTGGTAACCATTTTTTTTTCATCTCCATTTAAAAAAATCAGTTTTTAAACTGAAGACGAAGAAAAAACTCCAAAAATGAGTTTTTTTTTTCACTTTTTGTTTTTTTTAGACCACCACCGGCGGCCAGTAGCCACCTCCGGCCACCACCGCCGCGACTGCCGACGACCACCGCCGGCAGTCACCAGCCGCCGTTGTCCACCACTACGCCCCACCACTGCCACCGCAAACTACCATAAAAAAAAACTCAAAATAAAAATTGGGTTATCAAACACCAAAAAAAAACTCAAAATAAAACTGGGTTACCAAACACCCACTTGTTTTTGTAAAAAAAATAAATTTAACTGCTCTTTAATATATATTTTTTATAGAAACTGAAAACCAAATTTTTTTTTTTGTGTCAAACTTACCCTGATTCGTGTATGTCTTGAGGAAAATCACATGACGTACTCTGAGTGGTTTGAAATATAAAATAAATTCTGATTTTGTAAACAAAGAAGAAAAAACATTCCACATGAGCAAAAATTACGGGTAAACTTACTGGCGAAGTCAAGAACTATTTTTAAGTTGGGCACTGAATATCAATTGATAGAACTTTGAAATTGATATTTGAGATTCAATTTTTAGTTACTTCAGCGCTGCTTTTGTTACTAAAATGGCTACACTGCACTTTTGAGGCCCTTATAGTTGAAATTGGACCTCAAACGGTAAAAATGAAGATCAAATAACATTTTCCTTACCCTTACTTTTGTTGCTAGAGTGGTTATATAGCGACATTTTTAATGGCCTTCAGTGTTGAAAGTGGAGCTCAAATCGTAAAGCGTGGATCTCAAAAATCACTTCTTTTTATTTGTGTAAGTTTAACCCATGAAATGACCAAAACGAATTTATTTTTAAGCAATCCCAAAATTTTTAAGTGGACGTTTTTTCGTCCATATGATCTAAAATACCTAACACAAAAGAAAAGAAAAAAGGGAACAAAATGTAAGCACATGCTCACCCATGCCACCTGTTACCTCTGCCACTGTCCTAAATGATAATTAATGATGTGTCTAATGTATGCGTCAAGTAAAACAACCCATAAAAATGTAACACACTGGTCGTTTATTTGAATGTTTTATTTTTTCCTGTCATTTTATAGTAAGTCTTGTCCATTGGATCACAATTTTCACCAGGGACATATGGTCTATACATGGTGCGTTTCAAACCACGACAACCTGGCTGCACTCTTGTTTCCTGCAAGAATATTTCTTCCCCCACGAAAGAATGGAAAATTACAAGATATGTTTGCTGCAGGAACTATCCGAACCGCTTCTTTGCAGATATAACGATTCCCTTGGGTGATATGTCCGCCCCAATTTTATGCTCCCAACTCGTATAGGACATTGATATACTTCACATACTTGCCGGATGCTTCAGATGTTACCTCAAAAAGCTAATGGTTTTCCTCCTGCATTTGAACAGAAAGGCATCCTATGCTGAACATGCCTTAGGTGCCTTAACATTTGTTGCTATGGTATGACGAAGTTACAGCCATGGTATAACATATTGTTACACTTCAAGTGTCGCCAAGAATCTTTCACTAGAGTTACTAGAAAATGTCACTAAAGTAAGGGTTGCACCACGTACAAAACTTGTTCCTACAAATATTCCTTAAAGCTTGGTATCGAAATTAAAAGCGTGCTCAAGTTGAAGAGAAACCCTACAGGTATAATTAAGAAGCAAAATCACATTTATTCCTGGCATATGTCAGATATGCAATGTATCTTAATACCCACCCTTCCATGGAACATGAGACTAGGTGAAGAATAAGAACCATTGAGTGGCGAGATGGTGGTGGGTTTGGGGCACAACGGTGGTGGTTTTGTGGTGCCAGTGACGGTGGTAGTGTGTGGTGGAGAAGGCGGAGGAGATAAAATAGAAATATAAATAAATTTATGGATTCTAAAGTGCAAACAACGATTAATCAATTGAGACACGATAACTTTTAAGGTTATTTTACTAACAAAGTCAGCAACATAAATTGCGGCCAAGTTTTTCCCTTACACAATGTTGAGCCCTCCTTGAAAAATCAGTCTATATTGGTTGTACTTCTCTACCTGGCCATTTGGATATGTGGGAAGCATCGAAAAGATTCGTATGTTCACACACAAAAGCCGCAATTCTTTTGGAACATTGTCACGTACACCCATATGCCAAGCACTATATATATGTCCACATGTATGCTGCCTTCACTAACTCCACAGAGAAAAAGCTTACTAGAACCTGGCATATATTTATAACAATGGCCGAGGGAGAGCAAGTGAAGAACAAGCAGATCATATTCAAGGACTATGTGGGTGGGGTGCCCCCCAAAGAGTCTGACATGGTGCTGCAAACTGGCACAATGACGCTCAAGGTTCCACAAGGTGTGAAGGGGGTTGTGGTCAAGAACCTTTACTTGTCATGTGATCCCTACATGCGAACTCGCATGCGTAAGTTGCAAGGGAGCTACGTCGAGTCCTTTACTCGTGGTTCGGTAAGTCGCCGTCTCAAAGTAACATCTACTTTTGCTTTATTCTCGGATAAGTTTGGTTGCATCGTTAACGTTATTTTGGTTGCAATGTGTTTGGTTGCTTTATTCTCGGATAAGTAACATCTAAGAAAAAGAAGCGGCTGCAAAGTGTTTGGTTGCATGGTTAACGTTATTTTATTCCAAGTTAGAAATGTTTGGCTTAGATGCATGTTATTTGGGTTGTTGCATTATCATCGTTCAAGCTTTTGTTCCAAGCTAATATTCAAGGTCGATTAGTCGAGGTTATTTGGGTTGTTGCATTATCATCGTTCAAGCTTTTGTTCCAAGCTAATATTCAAGGTCGATTAGTCGAGGTTATTTGGGTATGTTGTTAGTATTGACAATGACAATGTCATCTCTCCTATATCCTGTTATCACTATTATTTGACAAATCACGGTTTGTAATTTTCAACACCCAGATAGACGAGTGTAATAAGATGAAACCCTCTTGGACCTTCATGTCTAAACAGAGTTATTATGACTCTAGGTTGTTATGTATGGCTTATCCTTCAATTCGAATTTGTTGGATAGTATTTTAGAAGCACTTTGTTGACTAAATAAATTAATCTGGATCCATCTGTCTATCTGCATATATCATGTTGAAAATCAGGTTCGATGATATGGGGATTACTCAAGGTTTTATATGTGACAGAGTTACTGTATAAGGTTTCAAAAACCAAAAACTCCTCTGTGAAATTCATGGTCTACCAAAAAAAGAAAATGTGACATTCATGTCATTTCTTTAATATATCCGTTTGCTTTGAATTATTTTGATTTATTGCACATTTTGATTGAATTGCATGTTTGTCATCTATGAAACGTCGCGGACTTATGGTGTTGAAGCGTACGAGACATCATAATTTTGACGAAGCACGGTTTATTGAAACTTTGACCATTAGAAAGACTAATTTTATCATAATAGTAGATATGACTTTTGTCAAAATAACTCGTGTTTTGTAATGATTATACCTTCTGATATTATAACAGTACATTGCCCCATATATATATATATATATATATATATATATATGCTTTAACAACAAAATATACCACTCGAAAACTATTTTCAAATGTTCATTAAACAAGATGCTCTAAAGACAAACTAGCATCTTTTCCATTTGTTTTTTTTTTCTCGAGAGTGACAGGCTTCTTAATCAACTGTTCACGGATGTTGAGACCCCATTAAACTAGTAATGAAGCACGTCATCCCTTATGTGGACAAAAAACAGGGAAAAAAAAACTTTTTAACTACAATTGATATTATATATGTTTTTGTTGGTTCTTTGTTGCAATAGCAAAAAAAAAAAAACACCCCTATCAAGCCTAAATTTTCCATCTTATCCATACTTTTGGCACCATCACAAGGCATTAAAATTACAAGGTACAAAGTTTACAAATTTTTGGATGTCTAATGTGCCTTCTTCAAATTTGTCTTAAGTGTTTATGTTGCCGAACCAGAGCATGGGTTTTTGTACATACCTACAATGTCAAACGATGTGGTTTAATTGTTTGTTTTGTTGTCTCCATTCAATTTTTGGAATGTTGAACAATGGGTATTAAAAGTCTAAAGCACCATTCATTGCTACAAACTTTAAAACTCAAAAAAGATATCTTAAGGAAATATGCTTAGTAAAAAAAATAGCTTTGCAATTTAATGTCGTCCCCCACTCTTAAATACATATATAGTCACATAACAAAGTACCTGAGATTGATTCTAGAATGATCAAACTTGATTAGACTCGAATTAGATCACATTTAAAGTGTTTGACAAAAAAGGTCAACTGATTAAATTTGCTTCAATATTTTCAAAAGCAATTAAATCAAGAATCCTCGGTTTTCTTTAATTATGATTAAATCAGTTTTGAAGAATCAAGTTTGATCAAAAGAATTCTAAAAACATCCTCACAAATAAAAAGATATTAAAACACCCCATTTAAATTTGAGTACACTATTTGGTCTTTTTGCCACACTAAACATACTCTGATATCTTTTACCCAAATACATTCAAGAACCTTTAATTTACTGTACTTGAAATATCCTTAGATGCTAGAAAGAAGTGTCATCACTCGGAGAGATTGTTTTTCTACGTGATTGATCTTCTTTTGACCATGATAATGTTTAACAAGATGCAGGGGTACAACTACTTAATCAAACATGTAAAAGAAGGATATGATTGTTATCAGATTCGATTCACCATAACGTATCCGAACTTTTTTTCTGAGTAAAAACTAGCTCCTATTCATCTTGTTGATAAGTATCTAATCATTGTTGATTCACGAGGCTCTTATCAGCCATTGCGCGAGAAAAAAACATTGGGAAAGTAAAGTTTACGTGAGCTATGATAAATGGCCCTTCAGTAACTTTTGTTGTTCGTGTCATGTAGCCTATAGTTGGATTTGGAGTGGCTAAAGTTTTGCATTCTGGGGATCCAAACTTCAAGGAAGGTGATTTGGTTTGGGGGATGACGGGATGGGAAGAGTACAGCCTCATCATCACAACTACTGAGACTCTGTTCAAGATTGAGCATACAGACGTGCCTCTTTCCTACTACACAGGACTGCTCGGTGAGTTTGACTTTTTATTTGTTGTTGGTTTATGAAGTGGTTAAGACACCATTGCTGGTGTAGAAGGTGGGCTGCTCTAGAATAACATTCAGCAAGTATCAGCGAGTATCTAGCGATGTTGATGAATATGTGTTTGTTATCAAGATCCTTTGGCACAAAAAAATATTAAGGTTTTGGCATCTGAATGTGTAATTATCACTCTTATCCAATTAAGTAATTGCGAAAATGAATCATGAATTACGTGAACATCACGATACTTTGTGAACAGTATAAGTTTTTATCAACGGGTTACATGCTGCCTTGCCACTGCGCGTGTGCCACTCCTAGAACCGATTATGGACATGTAGATGCATCAACTTCTCACCCTAGTTTGCCTTTTCAATTATGTGGGGTTTAAAATTAGACTAATTGGCAAATCCGAGACATACCTTTTATATAGTATGGGTACATCATGAATTGTAGTCAAATTAAGTTCAGTACAATTTCTTCATCATCCACAAAAACCAGGGTTAAAGGCTGTATTTCGCTTCATGCACAGGGTGCATTTGCATAGTCTACTCTTACAAGTACAAGTCTTTTCCCTGCGAGGCTGATGTAAATTGGTTACTCACAGCTTCTAGTGAAATACTTCTGTGGTATGATTTTTGGGCCGAAAATTGTAATATACCAGTTATATCAGTACAATGGTATGGCCACATTTCTAGGCATAGCTAGCGGTGTACGTTGTAATAATACCAAGCATGTTGATGTTCTTGGACATCCCAACAACATGAATCAACGTGGCTAAGGTAGCTTATAATAACGGGAACATCAATCCTAGCCTCTGGATCTGTTTCCTTGTCTGCTTTTAAGATGAAGCCAATACAAGTTGGGACAAATTCAATTTCCTTGAGATTCTGTACATCCTTAACAAGAGCATCGTATTCTGATGCTAACTTGTAGGACTTTAAACTTTCGAATGCTAACCTGTGTAATATATATTCCATAGGCTCAAAATCTTATTGTCGGCCGGATTGTATGCTAATATGCTTCCTTTCCTATAGTGTAGGTATGCCTGGTATTACTGCTTATGTTGGTTTTTACGAGATTTACGATCCTAAAAAGGGAGAAAAAGTCTTCATCTCAGCAGCATCTGGAGCAGTTGGTCAGATAGTTGGGCAGTTTGCAAAGTTGTTGGGCTGCTATGTTGTTGGAAGTGCTGGAACCAAAGAAAAGGTCAGTGCCCTTGAGAGTTGATTGTATCAAGATTGTACTTGTAAAACTGAGCCAGTGCTACTGTGAATTTAGCTCTCTTCTCTTGTTCCCTCCCATTTTGAGAAAAGAAGACTTGTTGTCATCTTACATCACTAGGTACACTAAAGGCATAGTAGTTGTAAATGACTATTTTTGAAATCTTTCTGACTTTCTCCTATGGAACCAAGATCGAAAGGATAAAAAAATATAACCATCTGATTTGATTCGTTCTCAGTAGCCAATTGAAAGCAAGGAAGAACCCTCTTGGTTATAGAACCTTTATACTTAGCACAATAAGAAAGAGGCATGCTGCAATACAGAGCTCCTTTGTCAAAGCATCAGTGATGATCAAGATCAGATCAACTTGTTAAAGAATGTTGCTGTGATCTTGTCTTGAATTCTCAAAACTTTTGTCGCTGTTGGGAGGGTAAGAACTGCTGGCAATGCCTGCTAATACACTGTAGGCTAAGCACCAAAAGGAGATGCAATACCCGAGAAAGGGGCTTGATGATTAGCTAGTTGGTGATGCAATAGCTTACCAAGAAATGATCAGTAGCTGATCCGAGAGGATGATCAGCCACACTGGGACTAAGACCCGGCTCAGAATCCTATGCGAGCCACTAGTAGGGAATCTTCACAATGGGCGAGTTCTTTGTTCAATCACAATATGTCTGCCTACAATAAGCTGACTCGATTAGCTGTGGCACCGGTTGCATTCCCCCAGGGTTGTTCTAAAGTTCCTCGACCGAACTGCTTTATGGGATCCCCAAAGATGTCGGTCAGACCATCCATATGCCAAACATGACTACCACTGATATTTCTTGCTTAACTTCTGAATATCTCGCGCTTTCCTATTGCGTTGACCATTGAACTGTCTTACTGTAGTAATATTGAGTAGGCAAGTAGACCGGAATGGTAGCTATATTAACCACCTTCTCCCTTTGTGCCTGTAATTCCTCCCCCATCACTGAAAAGGTTGACCTGTTGAAGAACAAATTCGGGTTTGATGAGGCTTTTAACTACAAAGAAGAGAAATACTTGAGTGTAGCTTTGAAGAGGTAATTAAGCATATTCTTTACGATAGAGAAGAATGTTGTTCAAGTTGCAGACTGTTATCCACCACTCTTGTTTGGTTGTTTACTAGGTACTTCCCTGATGGCATTGATGTTTACTTTGAGAACGTTGGAGGAGTGATGCTTGATGCGGTACTTGTCAATATGAGGCTCCGAGGACGCATTGCTTTCTGTGGGTTGATCTCCCAGTACAACCGTGAAAAGCCTGAAGGTATACACAACTTGAACTGCCTTATCGCGAAACGTGTTCGCGCCGAAGGCTTCCTTGTATTAGATTACTATCACCGCTATCCAAAGTTTCTGGACATGGTTCTGCCTTACATCAAACAAGGGAAGATATCGTACGTGGAAGACATAGCTGAAGGCCTTGAGAGTGCCCCGGCAGCTCTGGTTGGGCTCTTCTCCGGCCGCAACGTTGGGAAACAGGTGGTGCTGGTTGCTCGCGAATGATGTACACTTTTTCACCTTTAACACTCTGGCTTTGTCTTGTGTCTCTATGCCTCTGCTTGCTGTGTTCAATGTGACTATCTGGGCAGATAGACTACTGTATATATTAGTCACGTGTCATCGTCTACAGCAAAGGAATAACTTCTGAAAATCTTTCAGTTTGGATGGATGAATTCGAATTTGCCACTAACATTACACAAAAGGATGTCACTGGCTGCCAAACTTGGAAGACTGATGACAACCCTTTAATGCCAGTAGAGAGAAAGGAATAAATGGTAGAAGCTTGCAAAGTAATAAGTCACTTTGATAACTTTGGAAACCTGAAAGTTATTTATTGGAGAACCTGAAAGTCACTTAGACTAGTTTTTATGTATGTTAAGCATCTTGATTGCTCCTGTTTCTGTCACATAAGTCCTCTCGATCTAATGATTCTTACCATGTTCCGATATGTTGCAATATTTGTTCCTTTATAGTGTTCAATTTTCAATAACCTGATAGATTTGTGAAGCCTATGCTGAATATATATTGCATTGAGGAAGTGGCAGAGTCTCTTCCTTTTCATCCACCCGACGAGGAGTTCTTAATCTACCAATGAAGTAAATGGTACAAGAATAATAAATGTTTAACATGCCATTCGGCGAGCACTTAAAACCGATCGGACAGGTGAAACCAAATCGACCAATTCGGTCATTCACGAGCTGACTTTAAAAAGTGATCAATATAAAATTTTCCCCTCTTCTAAAGTGAATTATCGGTTTGGTCAGTTGACTTGATTTATTCTGACTCTATTAATAACCGAAACACATCCCACTTATAAGCACTAAAGATATTTAAACTTATTCCCACTTGCCTAATGTATATTATCTACCTCACTTATGACTTAATCACCGACATAAACAAGTAACTTACATCCTGATCTCAAATTGATAGGCTCCAAAATGACATCAGGTTCAAACTGGCCAATCCATCCAAACCAACTCATTAGATCCATTTAACGATGGCGTGGTCCTTTAGTTTTTTTTTTCAAATCGCTAGTGATCGGTTGAGCTATGTATTCAACCTCTAAATCGAACTAACCAAATTGTACTAACCCCTACATGTCATTGCTTATTTCGTGCTATAAAATTGTCGTTAGGCATAGTAGCACCTTTGGTAAAAATATCCTTAACTTTCAGAATCACCTGATTGTAATATTTTTTGTCATTTAACAGAGGCTTTTATAATTCCTAGGATGACAAATTCTACCGTGTCGCCACATAACCTTCATTTCATATGTAATTGTGAAAGGTTCCCCGCAGGATTGCATCTCGCCTTTACATATGCGTGGTGACATTTATTAATTGCCGACGACTGCCACTCAAACAAGCCTAATGAGAGTCAAACCAAGAATATATTAACTAAAGTTGTCCAAAATGTCACTAACATAGTTTGATACAGTATTTCACTAACCGAGAGAGTTGCACCTCATGGCAGGGGATAATTGCATTTTTATCCCTCCACATATGGCTATTGGCATCGGAATTTTAAGAACAAAACAGTAGCAATTATGCATTGGGTTGACAATCAAGCCCGATATTTTTGTTGGGAACTTTTGTTAAAAGAAAACCCAAATATTTGGGCTTTTGAAGAAGACTAGTCATATGCTCTAGAAGTCCATTAATATTGCAATTTGACTACAATATTGGGGATTAATGGAAGACTTTAAGAATATTTCATGGAAATTAAAGAGATAAATATTAGTTGGATTTGACAAGGCTCCAGATTTATCGAAAAAGGAGGGGCTGCTTCGTAGTGAGAGAGGGTGGCGTGGCGTGGGGGGGGGGGGGGGGGGGTGGCAGTTCCAAGAAAAAGGAGGGGGTGGTGGGTGGTGGAAGGAGGGGGGCAGCTCCAAGAAAAAGGTTATATGTCCTTTTCCTCTCATTTCCGTTCTTTCATTGTGAAAGACGTGCGGAATTAAGTCACAATACACGAACCACACCATAAAATGAGATATAAAATATTTATGCATATTTTGCTATTATTTCTATTTGGGTATGTTTTGCATGTTTCTTGTTTTTTTGGTTAGATGTCAGTCTTATTGTGCCCTTAATGTAACTAATTGAAAATATAGATCTATTTTAAAAATATATATATAAGTTATCATATAGATCTAGTTTCATGCTAATCAATAATGCAGTCATCAATAGCACGACGGAATCAATAATACGTATAGTTTTTTATGTCAGTAATTTTTTGCTCAATCTTTTTGTTCCACAACTCATGTTTCAAAATTTTAAGAATAATTTGGATTTGGATGTTACCTCCTACTGAGCACACTTACAAAATTTTGGCAGCTCAAAGAATAACAAATTAAAATAGCAATTAACCTAATTAACAATCAACTTATTCTACTGTACAAATATTCGTCGCTAAAAACCGCATCACAAGCCACAAAGGCAATGGTGGTACGAATTCTTTGAAAAATCAGTCTAATCTGGTTTCAGTTCATCCCTCTGTGTGTGGCCATATGGATGACACCAATGAGGTACTTTCCAAAGGCATTGAAGATTCAGCCGCCCACACTTCTAGAACTTCCCCCACACCGCCTTCCCCTCTACACCCATTTATTTCACACACTACACGTTTTTCACACACACCACAGGCCACACCCATATAATCTCCATTGAGAGGTACGCATTGTAGAATTTGACCGCAACAATGGTGGAAGGAGAGCAAGTGAAGAACAAGCAGATCATATTCAAGGACTACGTGAGTGGGTTCCCCAAAGAATCCGACATGGTGTTGAAAACTGGCACAATGGTGCTCAAGGTTCCACATGGTGTGAAGGGGGTTGTGGTCAAGAATCTCTATTTGTCTTGCGATCCCTACATGCGGTCTCGCATGCGCGACTTGCGAGGGAGCTACGTTGAGCCCTTTACGCCTGGTTCGGTATGCCCCCGTCTCGAAATTACGGTCCCTTTTGCTCTTTTTTTTTTTTTTTAGCGAATTCTCAGGATAGAATTTTAGTGTAAAGTGGTACTCTTATGAACTACGTTTATTTTATGTGTATACTTTATTATCAGGTGGAAATTCTGGTTCACAGTTCTCACTAATGGAGAAATGTGGAAAATAACTGCTTAATCCTTTTTTTAAACCTCTAATTTGTTTAATTTTCTGTCATCGAAGTGCCAAACCCGGAACTTTCTCACAAATTGAAGTCTTTTTTTATGTCTGACACCCCTAATACCCAAACCTTTCCATAAGTTACCCATTTGACTTTTTGCAATTGATTAGGATAGGTTTAGCATATGTAAATGTTTACTTCTCTCATTGTTTTTGTACTAGCTTGAGTTGCCTAACCACACTTGTTTAATCTATGATTGCTATTCGAGTTATAAAAATATATAAATATTGCGGAAGGTTGAAGGCGAAGCTCCAATGGTTTTAAATCAGTTTTACGGCTGGCTGAATGGCACAAGGGTCTCCATATTGCAAATGTGTAATATTACCATGGTAGAACCAGCACTTACATGAGAGTTCAAATTGAATTATGTGACAGTAATCGATGTCAGGATCTCCATTTAAACGAGATGCTTTAAATACATCTATGTTTTTGCTATGCATATATTGTTCTTTGATGGTTCTTCGCTTCTGGGGTAGTTACTTGCCAAAGCGGCACCAAATGGTTGGGAGGGACAATCTTTTCAGCTAACTATTAGTAGATGCTAACGTTCCAGTATATTGGTGGCCCCTTACTTTTTTATGGCATTTCACTGTGAAACAAATTTGTAGATGAGTTGAAGCCGCTTAGGCGATCTATGACTTCTGAAGAAGTGGCCGTACAATCAATGTATTATCATTAGTCGTTCCAAATTTGGCATCAAGAAACTTGTGAAGTTTATATTAAGCAAAATCCTTTATAAGATAGGATGCTAGCAGTTAGTTCATGCTTCAAAGGTCTGCAAGTTAGTTATATTCAAAGTTTTAGAGGTATTTGTTCTCTCTATGGATTTTGGGGTCAGTGTAGGAGAATATGTCGATACTTGTGTCCATATCCACATAACAGAAGATTCACATGAATTCTATAAAAAGCGACGATCCTGGAGAGTTTCGTATATTAACACCCCTGTATGCTGCAAACAGAGTAGCGACGGAATTAGACATGTGATTGATCTTTTGACTTCATTTCCAAGAAAGTCAGCTCTACTTACACACATCAAAGAAGGATGAGTGTTACCAGCTCAATTTGCCATTATCCAAATATCTAAAGAATTTGAAAAGCAAAGTTTTCTCGAAATATGATAAGTAGCTTTATAGTGACTCTGTTGATGTCATGCAGCCTGTAGTTGGATATGGAGTGGCTAAAGTTTTGGATTCTGGGGATCCAAACTTCAAGGAAGGTGATTTGGTATGGGGAATGACAGGATGGGAAGAGTACAGCCTTATTACAGCTACTGAGACTCTTTTCAAGATTCAGCATACAGATGTGCCTCTGTCCTACTATACAGGGCTGCTGGGTCAGTTGACTCTCTTTTGTTATTGACTTGTATTTGTATGAAATTCTGCAACACATTTAGCTTTATGAAGAGGCTAAGAAGACATTGCTGGCATGGAAGGATAGGTGCTTCCCAAGTAACAGCAATAGATATTAGTTACAATATAGAGGTTTATATGCCGGAAATATATACGTTATTATTTTTTCTTAGTGGACACTTGTATATAACTTCACAGCTTTTATCTTATGGCGCCAGAATGATGAGGTAGTCGTAAGTTCTAGATATACAGTTGTCAAGAAAGAATTACTTGAACAATTTGATCTTATCTGAACCGTATAAGTTCCTTTTCTGGCGCACGTGCGCCCTATCTAGTATATACAGTGCTGAACGAGTAGATTCATCAACCTTTCACGTAAATTTACCTTTCTACTGTGCTGGGTTAGAGTAGCAAGTGAAGTGATGAGTTTAGTCATCTCCTTTTGTATAGCAAGGATACATCTTGATTGCGACAAAAATGGGGGTAAAAAGGTCCTGTACATTTCTGTTACACCATCCACAAAGTTCAAGGTTAGTGGCTTTTTATCTCACGACTCAAATGAAATGGGTAGAAAGTGTATTTTTCCTGAAGCCCTGGGGGCATCAGTTTGTAGGTTACTCTAAAAGGCAGATTAAAATTAGTGTATCCAGGCGATAGTTGGGTATTTTACGTACCCAGAAACTTTGAGTGAAATATTTCTGCTGTCTGATTTTTATTCTGAAGATTGATATCTACCAAGTACATTTGTTTCATATGGGCACATTTCTGGGCTTGAGGTTGGGATAATCTCAGTTGTGCTGCTGTTCTTGGAGGTCCCAATCACATGTAGGGTGATAAAATAGTATATTAATGTAGACATCAATCCCTTGCCTCTAGATCTCTCGTTTCCTCTGCTTTTAAAGATATATCAATATAAGTCGGAACCAATTGGTTTTATCTTGTGAAAGTGTTTTTATATTTAACGTCAACACGGACATTAAGATACACATTAGCAGTGGAGCTCTTGAACGTCCGTGATTTTAACTGCAAAAAAGACTCTAGCCTCTCTTATGTTCAGTTGTTATTGATAAATTGCATGCTGATCTACTTCATTCCATATTATTGTAGGTATGCCTGGAATGACCGCTTATGCTGGTTTTTATGAGATTTGCTCTCCCAAGAAAGGAGAGAGCGTCTTTGTTTCAGCAGCATCCGGAGCTGTTGGTCAGCTTGTTGGCCAGTTTGCAAAGTTGTTGGGCTGCTACGTTGTCGGAAGTGCTGGAACCAAAGAAAAGGTCAGTGCCATGATCATTTATTGTGTTCAAAAGAAATGGCGTGCATCATCAAATTCAGCTATGATAAACAGGAACAATTCTACTGTCCATTCAACCCTGCCCTCTTATCTCTCCTATTTTGCGAAAGAGAAGACCTGCAATGTCCCACTTTTAAGAGCACTTTTTTATGGCTTGGTAGAATTGCCCATTTCTTGCATAACTTTTAGATGGCTCGATTTTGCCTATCGTGCTAATTTTGGATGTCTTGACTTCGTAATATCAAGGAAGCAAGTAGTCCAGAATGACAGCTACATTAACAACCTTCTGTCGTTTTGTTTTGCAAATTCTCCCTTACCACTGAAGGTTGACCTGTTGAAGAACAAATTTGGGTTTGACGAGGCTTTTAATTATAAAGAAGAGAAAGACCTAGATGCAGCTTTGAAGAGGTAAACCTACATGTTTACGTCCATCATAGTAAGGAATGCTGTTTTGGACAGATCAGTTTCATAAGGTTTTTCCTGGTAGCAGCCTTTATGATCACTCACTTTTGAGTATGGTCGAAGTTGCTAACTTTTTGGTTCTACTTTACGTCTGAATTTCTTTGGATTAAAATCCATGAGTACCCACCACTCTAGTTTTGTTGTTGAATAGGTACTTCCCTAATGGCATTGATATATACTTTGAGAATGTTGGAGGAGAGATGCTTGATGCAGTACTTGTCAACATGAGACTCCGCGGACGCATTGCTGTCTGTGGGTTGATCTCCCAGTATAATCTTGAAAAGCCTGAAGGTGTACACAACTTGTTTTGCCTAATTACCAAACGTGTTCGCATGGAAGGATTTCTGGTTTTTGATTACTATCACCTATATCCAAAGTTTCTGGAAACGGTTCTGCCTTACATAAAAGAAGGGAAGATATCATATGTGGAAGACATAGCTGAAGGCCTTGAGAGTGCCCCAGCGGCTCTTGTTGGGCTATTCTCTGGCCGCAACGTAGGGAAACAGGTGGTGGTTGTTGCTAAAGAATGATGTACGTTTTAAGCTTTTAACGCTCTTGGTCCTTGTCTTATGTATGTTTTAACCTGTAATGCTTTTGGTCCTTGTTTATTGCATTTTACCTTATGATACTGCGAAAGAGTGGTTTTTGCTGATATGCACTTTTTCTTTCTTGCTGTAATGGTCTTTGGTTCAAGCACAACATGTTGGACAAGAAGCTTTAGTGGGAGGAAGGTGTAGAGTAATAAATATGCAGATACAAATTTGATTGAAATATTTCAAATGCAACATACACACTCAAGTCCTAGACCTTCACGTATCTCCATGGATAGTGTAGGTTAACTCGAGTCATAAAAAGGAGAGTTAGCAATTAAGTATAAGTTCTGTTTTCTTCCTGCAGTGGCTCCAACAATCTCAGTCATGTCTAAGTCTTCTGCCTTGATACCACTAGGCAATTTCCAGTTGAAGTGATAGAGTAGCGCAGCAAGAGAGAACTCAACATTGGCTAAACCTAATGAAACGCCCGGACACATTCTTCTTCCAGCTCCAAATGGAATATACTCCAAATTGGTTCCAGAAAAATCAAGAGGGCTTTTGTCAAATCTCTCTGGAGTAAAACTTTCAGCATCATGCCAATAATCAGCATCCCTTCCCATTGCCCAAGCATTGACGAAGACTTTTGTTTTCTTGGGAATATTATAACCACCAATCTTGCATTCCTCCCTGCATTCTCTAGGGACTAACAGCGGAAGAGGGGTATGCAACCGCAGTGTTTCTTTGATCACCAGCTTTAGGTAGCTCAATTCTTGAATATCAGCCTCGGCTATTGTTTTCTTTTGCTCAAAGGCTTGTCTCACTTCGGCTTGTGCCTTCTCCATTACTCTTGGATTTCTTATCATTTCCACCATTGCCCATTCAATCGTTGTAGAAGACGTGTCAGTTCCAGCTGAGAACATATCCTGCATCAAAATTCAAATACTAATGTGAGTAATTTAGATTGTGTAGACATATATACAGCAAGTACATGGTACCCGACATCCAAAGTAGTATTGTTTTACACAATTACTACTCATGCTTATCTGCGCCTGTACCATTTATGAAATATGTAGGAAGAACCATTTGCAGGGCATATGTTCAGATATCATGCTTTCCAGTTGAAATATGCCACAAGGACATAAGCTAGTATATGTTTCAAGTGAAAGCTTCAACTCATTGCATGCATACTAACCATTATAACTGCCTTGACATTGTTGGATGTGATGGGCAACTCAAGACCACTGCTCTCTTGAATTCTTAATAGAACGCCTATTAGATCTTCTTCGTCTTTGTGATCAGTGTTGCCTTCCTTTGTGCTTGCTAGGATCTCTCTCCGCTCACTGATAATGTCGTCCAAGATCTTGTCAACCTTGTGGTGTATCTTCAGCAATTTAGGCCTTAACCCCGTAAGGACATGAAGAAATTTCTTGGACGGAAATAAATCAGCAATATCAAAGCCTCCTCCCAACCTTAGTGCCTCTTTGATTAGTTGTATAAACAGTTCTTGATCCTTGCAACTCTTTCCAAATACAGCTCTGCAAATTATGACATTTATCAACGAATAAAGTTTTTCTGTAAGATTGATTGTTGTTCCCAAGGATGACTGAATGGATTTGGTGAGATGCCAGACTTCTTCCTCTCTTATAGAGCGGAATGATCTTACTTTCTTTGCACTTAAGAGTTCCAAGGTGCATATTCTGCGCATTTGTCTCCAATAACTGCCGTAGGGAGCAAAGGCGACGTCTGTGTTGTCGTACACAATAATCCTGGCCGCTAGGAGCTCTTGCCTATCTGCAAAGGCAATATCATGAGTTTTTAGTACCTCTTTGGCCATTTGAGGCGTTGATACAACAATTGCAGAGATTTCGCCAAGTTGTAAATGCATCAGGGGTCCATGTTTGTTAGCCAAATCTCTGAGAGCTCGGTGTGGTACTGAACCGACCAAGCACAACAAATTCCCGATCAGAGGTAGCTTCCATGGCCCGGGTGGCAATTCATCTGTGCTCTTCTTTGTGGCAGCATTGTAGAGGAAGGTAAAGAGGAGGATAAGGGATGCAATGAGAAGGTATGGGAACTGGAGCTCCATTGTAGATGCTGAGGCAAGCTGTTTGCCGTCCATCATAGTAGTCAACATGCTGTATTTTTAAACTCGTGGATTGGCCCAGTCATTTGGACTCTTTCATATTGCAAAGATGCTTAGTTGCTACTGTCTGATGCTGTACAACCTGCTTGTGTCTGATGCGCTGTATGGTATTATAACGCCATTAAATCTTGACAGAGGGGTTCATATTTTTGGATCAAGAGTCAGGTAAAAGCTATTGCTTGGAGAAGATGAACAGACATCAAAACAGTAGCTGTCTGAATTATTTGTCCTTCAGGTGCAGATGCCAGATAATATCAAGATTTATCCCTTTGCTCCTGTGGCTGAGCTTCCCCCAAGCCTCGGTCCGTAACCCCGTGAATCTTAATTTGTCTGAATTGTTTGTTCATTTCATTTTCTTTTGTTGTGTTTGTGAATATATAACTGCAGTCTACTTTATCCCTTTCCTCCTGTGACTTCATTTTTTTTTGTGTTTGTGCTATTTCCAGAGGTATCTTTGTTGAAGCTTGTCGAAAGGATAAAAACCCAATTAAGTTGCGTTTGTCATCTCTTATGTAGGAAGGAACAGGTAGACTTGAAATTAATCATGGACCAAAGCAACAAAAATAAAACTGCTTTTTTTTTTCTTTGGTTAATTACACTTGGCACTACAGAGATTTCAGTTCATTACGCAGTTCCCTACAGCTATCTATGGAGATACACTCCGCTCCGTGTAATTTTTTTTTGGCTCACAGTGTTAAGTGAGTGTTGCGAGTGGACTTCAATGCCGTCATAATAAATATAGCATTCGATCATAAATATTTTTGTCCGAATTTGATGCAACTTATCATCTACTATGATTGCACAAAGGAGAAGCTTTCCCTTAGCTCACATTTTGGGGGGTGAAAAACGAAATGTCAGAGATCTAGAGCCATGGCGGCTGTGATCAAGAATTCAAAATTAAACATCAAGAAAGAAGTTGTTTTGAAAGTTTTGAGATCGGATATATGATCCAATATCAACATCTGCTTGAAGGGGTTATTTCGTCGGACCTTCATTCACAATTTGATGTACATTTCTTCTTCTACATTCTTAAAAGCATATGAATTTTTCTTTACCAAAATATGCAGATGTTTTTTTTTCCACAAATCCCATCTAAATCTATTATTTAATTGAATACCATACTTTTTTATGACACAAATTAGGGTTAAAATGATATCCCTAAGAACTTGATCTCAAAATCATATGTATGGACCTAAGCACGCAGTCAAGACTTGATTAAGGATTTGATAAAAGAGTTAAATACGCCACTGACTATTGAAGTATAACGTAACTTTTATTTTGGTTATCTGGCTTCATTTTGTGTCAAAGTGGCCATTTAATTCTTCATGTGACCCAATGGAGTCATTTTTTCAACTGTAGGCATCCCACGGGGCCGTTAACTCCATCTACCCACCTAGCCACCTACCATCTCACACCAACACACCCACATAGCCATTTCTGCTACCCACCCAAGCCTTACCACCACCTGCACCACCATAATCTATCAACCACTCCACTCAAGCCTCGCCACCTCCACCACCACGATCAAGCCTTGCCTCCCCTCACCACCTAGACTAAGCCGGCGCACCATCCATTACGTACCACCACCACACCTTTATCCCATCCTCCAAAAAAATAATGAATAATTCAATAATTTTGTGTATGTTTGTGCGCGTGTATGAGTGTGATTGTGGGTTAACTAATCAATGTGTGTGCGCGCGTGAATGTGTGCATGTGTGATTATTGATCAATTAATCAATGTGTGTGTGCACGCGCGAGCGTGTATTTTTGTGATTGTCGGTGAATTCAATCAATCAGTATGTGTGCATTTATGTGTATGTGTATGCGCATGCGCACGCGCGTGTGCGATAGTGTTTAAATTTAATCGATCAGTGTGTATGTGCGTGGGGGCAAGTGTGTGTCTGATTGTGGGTGAATTCAATCATTATGTATGCATGTGTGCTGACACAAGCGCATGGTTGTGATTGTTGGGTGGTTCGGTAGTTGTGCTTGGTGGTTGGTGGTCGAGCCATGGCTGTTATTCGTGGTTGATGGTGGTGTTGGCTTGTGTCGTGGCTGTTCTTGATGGTTGATGATGGCACTAGGTTGGTGTCGTGGATGTACTTGGGGGTTGATTAGGATCCTCTACTGTATAGTAAAAGTGTTGAACCAAAACAAATGTCACTAAAGATCTTTTAGCGACATAAATTGTCATTATAAATTTCATTAAGAGCGAAAAAATACTTTCATTGTCAATTATCGCTAAATGATGTATAACACCTCTGTTGTACAGCAGATGATCTTGATCCTTGGGAGTCGGTGGTGTTGTGTCGGTGCATAGTTGTAAGACCCTAAATAATCTTTAACCAATATTTTATTTTTGTGGGTTATCTTCGTAATTTCAGTAAGCTTTTAGAGTACTTTTGAATAAGAAATATATATTTAAGGGTCTTTTGACTTATTTACCAACTTTAGAGAAAATAAAAGAACCGGTCAGATTGTGTTTTATCGATACATTGAGTTTAGTCTTTCAGAGAGATAGAAAAAGAGAACTTAGGACTTTGAGGATTTCACCCTTCTATCCATCCTTGGTAAGTAATTCTAAACCTATTTTGATTAAAAGGAGAATTTGGATCAAAATATAGTTGTGATTCTAAAGATTTTAATATAAGTATGTTGATTCACTTATTTAGTTTCTTAATTTTTGGAGACTTACGCAACTTTCCGAATCTTATTGCGTGAATTGAGGCACGAGATACATAGATTATTTTCTATTGGTGTTACTGTTTATGATAATTAGATTGTGTATAAAAATGTCAGACCGAATCTTCGTTACATTAATTATTTTTTTCTTTTTTCCGTATCACTGCACAGACCCTGTGAAACAGCCATTTTCTTTTTCTTTTTCGCCTACCTGGTAGCTGTTCGTCTTAATGGTCAGCTATCATCTTCAGCTTATTTTGGGCGTGTGGGGCATGGGTGCATGTGCCACGTGTCATTTTTCCAGTGATGCTTTCTCTTGTGTTAAAGTTTTTGCCCAAATTTCGTAATTTCACAATTTCTTGATTATACGTACTGAGATTCAATCGATTCCACTTTCGTTGAATTGTCTCTTCGATCTTTTCGATTTAAGTCTATCGAGTATTTTCTGAAATAGTTAGGTCATTCTTTTCAAAGTCCAAAGTTTTGAAACTTTTTTTGGCTCCCACATTTGAGATGCTTTGATTTCTATTAGACCTCTTTGAATTGGACTAATGCTTAGAATCTACATATGCTTAGGTTTACGTCATGCCATGATATGATATGACAATTGCTACCAACCAATATGCAAACCTTGATCTTAGAATCTGTACGTGCTTAGGTTAACGTGTTTTATAGTGATATATTTTACGAGGTTGTATCAATTCAATTATTCAAATATGTTCCTTTGAGTTTGACTTTGATTTGATCGTTGATCGGTTAATATCCCGAAATGAGATTATTTGTTGTTCTGAGATTATTTATCATCTTTGCACTTTTGGTTCAATATGTTTTTTTTTACTCAGCGATATATTATTGAATACCACCGCTGTACTCCGTGGGTGTATGCATGTGATCTTTGCTAGGCTTTATGCTTCTTCCCCCCCCCCTCCCATCTTCCTATTTCAGGTAATTAAGCTGAGACAACAGTAGAGGAATTGGCTATATGCCTGAGCTTAGGGTTATTCTTTAATTTGAGACTTTTCTTAGTGACTTTAGAATAAGAACGTTGTAATATTTTGATTAAGTAGTATGGGGAACCTCAATTCTTGGAAAGTAATTATTTGTTATCAGATTTCGCTGCAATGACTAGAGCTAGACACTGATGATGAATTGAGTAGTTTGGTTTCTGGATATGTATAGAGCTCTGATTATATTTTTTGAGGTTATAATTTTGCAAAATATTTTGGAATCATATTTCTCGTAAGCAGGAAGATTTTGAAATTTTATCACAAGGTCCACCTCTGGGTTGGGGGTGTGACATATTTGGTAAAAGAGGTTAGGTTTTCTTAGACTTATATTGTCTATGATTTGAGATGAATTGTATGATGTTTGAGATGTAGCTAACAAAAGTCTAGCTTTTGCGTACATTTCTTCAAAGCTCTTATTATATAGTTGCGATCTTATAAGTTGTTCGCTATCTTAGGAACAATGCTACCACGTCCAGCTAGAGGTGGTCGTAAAGGGGGTTGCAGGGGTAACCCAGGAGCAACTAGCTAGTAATGATACCATCGAGGGCAACCCTGGAGCAAACACCCATCTAGCCCCGTTGACTAGAGATACCATCAAGGCATTTAACTGCCTGAACTGTCTCACATTTGTTGGTGCGAATAAGCCAGATGATGCGGAGGCCTAGCTATGCAAACTAGAGAAGAGATTTAAGCTCTCAATATTACCAGTTGTTAGAAAGTGGATCTGGCGATATACCAGTTAGAAAATGAGGCTGACAATGGTGGAAAATAGTAAAGAGAACTATGACTACTGAGAAGGAACATGCTTTGACTTGAGGGCACGTTTCCAGGGGATATTTCTGACAAATAATTCCTTAATAATGTGAAATATAATATGGTAGAAGAGTTTCTAATGTTGGAAAAAGAAGAGGATGAACTGCTAAGGACTTTGAGGCTAAATTTGCCAAATTGTTGAGCACACATGACAGATCCTGAGGCGAGGTGTGCAACATGTTTCAAGAATGGACTAAGCCACGACATCAGAAAGTTCTTAACTACTATGACTCTAGAAATGTATGGCAAGTCTTGGGCAGGGCTCATAGGATGGAGAAGATGTCGAGGTTAGACGTAAGTACTATGAGGAGGGAAGTTGAGGAAGAGAAGAGAGTATCTCAAAGGGAAACGATGTGGCTCGGCGGCCCAAAAGCAAGAATAACAACTTTGTTATTAAGGAACCAATTCCGAATACCTAAGAGCCCATCGAAGCTTCCAAAACTTGTTGGTGGAACCACATAGCTATATGTTCTTGGGAGAATGGTGTGTGCTTTAGCCGCCAGCAGTAAGGACACATGATTCGTGATTGCCTTCAGCCATTTAAGCCATAATTTACTTAGGGTAAAGGGACGTTGAACCAGTTGCCAGAAATTAAATCGGCCACAACTATTCGGGCTCAAGCTTATGCCTTGACACAAAAGGATGCCACTGCATATCCATTACATAGGTTTAGTTAGAGGCTTAGAGCTTATTCTTTTCTTAATGCTTCTTCGACTATTTCGTATGTCTTTACATGTTTGATTGTCAGCTTGGTGGTGAGTTAGAGCCCTTAGGCAGTAGAAGCTCTAGGTGTCGATAGAGATTATCCATACCTATTTGATGACAAAGGTGCATAAATTTCGAGTACGGAATTTATATAAAGAGGGGAGAACGTAAGACCCCAAATATTCTACAACCAATTATTTTACTTTTTGGGGTTATCTTCGTAGCTTCAGAAACACTTTAGGGTACTTTTGAATAAGTAATATTACTTTTGGATATGTATTTTACTTTTGAATAAGTAATATATCACTAAAGGTCCTTCGAGTTATTTACCATGTTTAGAGAAATAAAAGGACTTATCAGTTTGTATTTTATCGGTAAATTGAGTTTGCTCTTCCATAGAGATAGAAGAAAGAGAAACCTAGGGCTTTGAGTATTTCACCCTTCTACCCATAATTGGTAAGTAATTCTAAATCCACTTTGATTAAAAGGAGGATTTGGATCAAAATAGAATTGTGATTTTGAAGATTTTAATGTAAGTATGTTGATTCAATTATTTAGGTTCTGAATTTTTGGAGGCTTACACAACTTTACGAATCTTATTGCATGAGTTAAGGAAAGTATATACTCATTATGCCCCTTCTTGTGATGATTTTCTATATCGTGTTTATGATAATTAGATCGCGAATAAAAATTGCTCTGCATTTTTGGCAGTATTAAATCTTCATCATGGTAATTGTGTTCTTTTTTTTCCATGTCATTGTGCGGTTCACTGTGAAACAACCTTTTTTTATTCTCTTTCTTCTATCTGACAGTCGTTCTTCTTAACGATCAGCCATCATCTTCAGCCCATTTTGGGCATGTGGGGCATGGGTGCATGTGCCACGTGTCAATTTTTTTTGGTGGTGCACTGTATTTTTTAATGTTTTTGCACAACTCTCGTTATTTCATAATTTCTTGATCACACGAACTCAGACTCAATGGTTCCACTTTCGTTGAATTGTCACTTCGTTATTTTCAATTCAAGTCTAAGATCGAATATTCTTTAAAATGGTTAACTTATTCTTTTTGAAATCCAAAGTTTTGATACTTTTTGGCTCCCATGCATTTGAGATACTTCGATTTCTATTAAACCCCCTTTGAATTGAACTAAAATCTACACATGCTTAGGTTGAGGTGATGTCATGACATGACATGGTAATTGCTACCGGTATGCAAATTTTGAGCTTAAAACCTTCGCGTGCTTATGTTAGTATGCTTTACAGTCACATATTACATCATTGTATTGTATTTCAATTTTAGTTTAATTATTCAAATATGTTCTTTTGACTTTGATTTTATCTTTGATGGGCTAATATCCAGAAATAAGATTATTTGTTGTACTAAGATTATTTATCATCTTAACACTTTCGGTTCAATATGTTTCCTTTGACTCAACTATATATTATTGAATACATGTGTTGTACTCCGTGTATTGTGCGTGTGATTTTTGCCGAGCTTTGTGCTCACTCCTTTTCTCCTCCCATTTCAGGCAATTAAGCTGAGACAACAGTAGAAGACTTGGCTATATGCATGAGCTTGGAGTTACTCTTTAATTTAAGACTTTTCTTAATATCTAATTAAGTAGCTTTTGGGGAACCCCAATAATTGGGAAGTAATTATTTGTTATCAGATTTTCGCTGCAAATGCTAGACACTGATGATGAATGTGATTACTTGTTAGTTTTAGGATATGTTTAGAGTTCTGATTATCTCTTTTTGAGGTTATACTTGTGTAAAATATTGTGGGATCATATTTCTCGTAAGCAGGAATACAATTCTATGTGAAGCTTCGCCTCCGAGTTGAGGGCGTGACAATGGTTGTGCTTGGTGATTGGTAGTGGAGTCATGGTGGGTGGTTGTGTAACACCCCAAAAATTCGGAGCGTTAGAAACTCGCTCGATCACTTACACTAAGATTATAATACCTCAAAACTTAATCATATAGTACCACAAACAATCAGAGCAACTAAACCATCAATCGAATCATACTCCTAATAGGCTGCCATAAATGAAAAATCAAAACTAAGTCCAATTTTTTTTAAATAATAATGTTAACCCACGCAGGGGTTCTAATGATCAATACTAACTAAACTTAATTTTTATCGCTCGACTCTAATCCATACTCAGGTAACCTAGTGCTGGTTATCACATGTGGAAAAGAAGTCGAAGGAGAGTGAACTTTTGAGAGCCCAGTAAGGTCGATCAAAGATTTAAACAAAACGAGCGATTCAAACGATTTTACATTCAAGTCAATCAACATCTTTTCAAAGGATTTGTAGATGAAAACACATCTATTTCGATATAAACATAAGGTAGCAACTCATTCTCTCAATTAATAATCAATCAAAACACTTCAGTTATAGTAAAACATGAATAGACAACATTGAACATGAGCAATACACTATAGCAAAACCACCCCGGCAGAGCTCGATACACTTTACATATGCATATGTACACTGACTAGTCTATTATGGACTAGTTCAACCCATCTGACAGACCATCCTTATAACGCTAACAATACACACCATCCTTATAACTCCCAGGTTTACTGACTCATGTCAATATTCAAGGAATTAAACACGATTCAAAATGTTTTATAATGATTGAATTTAAATAAGATAGATGAGAATAAAGAATTACAAACGATCGCTATAAAGCTCAAATAAGGGTTTTACGGGCACTTGAGGAAAAAAAAAATTACGACAATAAAATACCATAATTCAATAAAATCCGATAGCAACTTAGAATAAGATATATGATATCAATATGATGAAATAGGGTTTCGGATAGAAGTCCTTACCTCGATCCAAGCTAAGTGATGCTAAACACTCTCGATCAAAATTCTCTGAATCAACTTAGATTGAGAATCCATTTGTTAAAACACAATCTATGCTACTATACTATATACCTAATATCAACTACCTAAAATGTACTCACTCCTAACCCAGAACGACGCAACCCAAAGCGTCCTTCACCCGGCCAACCTAATCGAGAACCTCGCACACTCTTTAATGCGTAACAATACTCCAAATTCATAATAAATTATAAAAAAACACATTTATAGCTTTAAACATTATAAAAAGTCAAAAAATGATTTTTTAAAATTTTTGAATATTTTTTGAACTAAAATAATTTCTTTAAATGCCAGAAAAGCCCATAAATAGCCATAATTATTTCTAGTTGAAAATAAATTTCTATAATTTTTGTAATAACTTTAAAAAATATATTAAAATTATATAAATTAAAATCAGAATTTAAAAGGTATTAAAACTATTTTAAAATTATTCATTTTGCTAAATTTAAACTGGGACTTCATTATACTGTAAAATTTCACACCCTAATGTCACTATACACTATTCAGTGCGCGCTGTACCTAACGTTAACCCGTGGTATACCTGTACTTCCACAAGGTACCACCAAAAACTGCCCGTGCCCAGCAAACCCACTTCTTTTGTTCTCTGCACTCAAGACCCCTCGTTTTATGCACCAACAGACCCCCCCCCCCCACCAACACCCATATATACACACAAAAACATACTTCAACACACATTACACACACACACACACTCACACAACACTTATACACACATATACACACACCCACCATTACCCACCTGAGCACACAACCCACCCCATATCTTATTCTTTTTCTCTTCCCTCTGCTACCCATCCTTAATACACTCAATGCACCCACGGAATAAACCCTCATATTACAAGCATGAGACACACACACACAAACACACAATAGACTTACTCACGCACTCACTGCACAACACCTTGAACACCCTCACCTCTTGACTAAAACTTCCCACAAACCCATCAAAGTTATTACCTCATGGCAGTAGCTTCTTTTTCTTGCTCAACACATGCATTCATACACTCACGGACACACAGTTTCACACTCATGCACCACAGTTGTCTCTTCCATTTTCTTTACACAAACATCACACATATACATACAACATCTCCACAAACTCACACACATACAAGCACACTTCAACTACACACCCAAACCCATTACACACACACACACACACATCATTCTCACGACAGTCATCCCCACTTCACTACACACACACACACATAATTATTTTACACACACCTTCACTTCCAAAATACACAACCCCCTTGCACTTCTGACACCCACACAGTTCACGGCAGCCACCTTTTGCTCTCTCATAACATCTACAAACACACACTAACTCTCTTCCTCTTCCACTCGCATCCCACCACGATCGCTGCCATTAAAGCCCTTGCGTGATCATGAGATCATCTCTTTTTCGGCAGCCACAACAATCAACAGAAAACCCCTCGGTAGCCATGGCTGCTTTACAACCTTATTCCTTTTTCTCTCAAACCCACACGGTACACGGTCACAGCCACCATGGTTGTGACCTGCTATATTCACGAACTCACACCCAACACACACTAAGACACATTTACCCAGCAAATTCCCAGCCCTTTTTACTCTCCTTGAGACAATGAATAAACTAGGAGAAAAGAGTTAGAAACTTACCACAAATCTCGCCGGAAAAATTGAGTTTCTTCCCTTTTTACCTTCTCTGTATCTCTCTCTCTTTCTATCTCTTTTCTTCTTCGTTGCCTTCTCTTCTGTAACCGAGAGTAGAGTTCTTCTTCTCTACTATAACCGAAATACACTTAAGGAAAGATTAAATTTCTCACAAATCTCCTCCTTGATTCCCTCTCTTTCCAAATAAAAGGGTTAACTAAATCAGATTTCAAGTTTATTTTATTTATTTACTAATCATGCTTCACTAAGTATCGCTAAAAGTTGCCGATAGAATCTAGTCACGCTAATTGTCACTAAAGACCTAAATCAGTAGTTCTTATACCTACTATCGTTAAATCAACTTATAGTTCCCAAAAATTATCGCTAAATATCACAAAATTAATACTCACCAATTCATCGCTAAAGGTCCAATAAAAAAAATTAGCTAGGATTTTTTTTAAATCATAAAACTAGCCTTAGGTTTTGAGGTGTTACAAGTTGGTGGTGGCGCTGTGCGGTTGGGTGGTTCTGGTCTTTAATTTATAAGGGGGAGCAGGGACGTACTGGCCGGTGGCAACGGTGCTCAGCGATGTGCAATAAGAAAGAGGAAAGAAGAAGAAGAAGAAGAAAAGGAGGGAGAAAAAGAAAAAGGGAAAAGAGAGTGATGGAATTGCCCTTGGATTAGGCCACTTAACAGAGACTGACAGAAGCTAACTAATGACTTAATTGGACTAATTGCCGAGTCCAATTGCAAGACACCAAATGATACATTATCGATCTATTATCTTATACTTTAATTTGGGTGATTTTTGCAGTGTTAATAACCTTTGGGATAATTTGAATAAGTGATGTATATTTTAGGGTCTTTTATATATATATATATATATATATATATATATATATATATATATATATTTATATATATGTGTGTGTGTGTGTGTGTGTGTGTGTGTGAAGTTTAGATAAATAAGGACAAGTCATCGATAAATGGAGTTTTGTCTTAGAGAGAGATAGAAGAAAGAGAAACCTAGAGCTTTGAGGATATCAATTGCATACTTTAATTGAAAAGTAATCCTAAATTCAGATTGATTACAAGGACGGTTTGAATCAATAGTTTGTTCATATACATGTACGGCGAGTTGATTTGGATACTTATGTTTGAACTTATTGAAGGCTTGCACGACTTTGTAAAGATTGCTACGTAACTTTAGGTAAGGGTTTCATGTACATCCACCTAAATGGCATCATGCCATTAATTAAAATTTTTCTCTGATTTTGAATAAATAATAAGAACATGTCTTTCATCAAATTGTCGATATTTGACTATCATACTTGCAAGGACACCTTTAAAAGCTGCACACGAAATGTGCATGCAACCTATCACGGGTGTCCCCAATTCTCAATTTTCGTCCTTTTTGTCTCCTGAATCCCTGCAACTTTTTTAAACACAACAACCTCATACAAATCCTATTTTCATTGATTCAACTTACTAGGTTCCTATCTTTCTTCTCTTTGTTTTAAACCGAATATCAGTATACGACTTTGAAGTCGTTCGAAATATTTATCTTATTCCATCTAATTGCTTCTAAGTTTTGATACTTTGTTATTGATGACTCTTATGCCTTTGAAATACTTTGATGTCCATTGGACCCCTTTGACTTGAACTAATATTTAGAATATTTACTTGCTTAGGTTTATGTGATGCCATAAATTATTATGGCAATTGCTATCAATAAGAAAACTTTGAACTTAGAACATTCGCGTGCCTACGTTAACATGCTTTACACTCACGTATTACGTGGTTGTATCGTATTCAATTACTTATTCAATTGTTCGAACATGTTCCTTTGAATTTACTTAGATCTTTATTGGGTAAATATCCCCGAATGATGATATTTGTCAGGCTAAGATTATCTATCATCTTTTCATCTTCAACTTCGATTTTATATTTTCTGTTTTTGACCCAGCTAGATGTTCTTGAATACCTATGTTGTACACTGTGTGTGTGGGTGCTTTATCTTTGCTAGGGTTCATGCTCATTGCACCCCTTCTCCCCCCATTTTAGGTAATTAAGCTGAAATGGTTTAGAAATAGGTTATAGCTGTGGAAGAGCTTGGAGTTCTTGCTTTGCTTTAAGGTTTTTATTTTGGCTTTTGAGAAAAAAAAGTTTTGTAATTGTTTATGAAGCTTAGTTGTATTTAGATTATATTTTAAAGCTCTGTATACCACTTTGAGGTTAAGTTTTTTTTTTTTTTTTTTATTTATTTGTATTACATTTCTCGTAATACCAAAAATTAGTACGTGAAGGTCCACCTCTGGGTTGGGGGTGTGACATATCCATATGGAAATTTTGGGAGCATACAAGGATACAATTGGAATGGGAATTCTTGGCTTAGGGATATAATCAGGATGTGAGGTCGTGAGTGGATAGTTTTACTAGTGTTCAAGAGTTAAAGTGGGGCAACAAAATTGTAATGGTTTTCTCATAATTGGTGTGATAAGTTTGATCAATAGAATCGTCAAGTTCGAGGATGAAATTTCTATAAAAAGGGAGGATGTAAGACCCCACTAATTCGTTATTAATTTTTATGCTTTGTGTTGTTCTTGTAATTTTAGTAACCCTTGGGGTACTTTAGAGTTGGTGATATATCTTTAGATGTCGTTTGAGTTATTTCCTAAGTTTAGAGAAATAAAGACTAACTCGTTTGTGTTTTATCGAGAAAAGAAGTCTGGTCTTAATGAGAGGTAGAAGAAAGAGAAACATATGGCTTTGAGAATTTCAACTTCCTACTATTTGGTATGTAGTCCTTAACCCATTTTTGATGACGAGGAAGATTTGAATCAATATAGAACCCTTTTTATAAAGCTCATATGTACGTGGGTTACTTTGATTATTAAGGTTTTCAACTTATTGGAGGCTTGCACAACTTTGCGAAGATTGTTTGGTAACTTGAAGTAAGGGTTTTATTAGATATCCTCCTCACTGGCATCATGCCTTTAATCAATCATGTTTCTCTGATTTTGGAGGAATGATAAAAAAATTTCCTTCTTCAAAATTGTCAATCTTTGACTATCATACTTGCAAGGACACCTTAAAAAACTGCACAGGTGATCGGTGTTGTTTTTCATTCTCATTCTCAGTCCTTCTTTTTTCTCACAAATCCTTGCAACTTCTATTAAACACCAAAGCCTCATACGGATACTGGTTTCGATGATTCAACTTACACTAGATTAGTGTTTTTATTCTCTTTTTTTTTTAACCCACTATTCAGTATACTTTGTAGTCATTTGAAATATTTATCATATTCCATGTGAATTGCTTCTAAAGTTTTGATATTTTGTGGTTGATGGCTCTTATGTCTTTGAGATACTTTGATATCCATGACCCCATTGAATTGAACTAATATTTAGAAACTTCACATGCTTACGTTAATATTATGCCACGATATGATATGACAATTACTACCGGTTTGAACTTAGAACATTTGTGTGCTTCGGTTAACGTATTTTACACTCACGTATTACATGATTGTAGTATATTTGATTATTATTTCACTGCTCGAATATGTTCCTTTGAATTTGATTTCATCTTTAATGGATCAGTATCCCTAAAAGAAAATATTTTTTGTGCTAAGATTATTTATTGTCTTTGCACCTTTAATTTTGATTGAATTCAGTTTTTGACTCAGCTTTATGCTCCTGAGTACCTACTTTGTACTTTGTGGGGGTGTGTGTTTTATCTTTACTAAGCTCCGTGCTCATTGTCCCCCTTCTGCACTTGCCTTCTTGCCTTGCTTCAGAAAGGATCTTTCATCTATTCCAATGCAACAACCTAGGTAATTAAGCTAAGAAAAGGATTATGGAAGAGTTCAGAATTCTTATTTTGCTTTAAGGCTTTTATTTGGCCTTGGAGAATAAGAACAATTATACTTAGTTTATTAATTTTAGTTGGATTGTGATTATGTCTTACAGCTTTGAGTACCCCTTTAAGGTTATGCTTTTTTTGTGAATTCACTGGTATTTCATTTCTTGGAAGCAGAAATATTTTAAAATTAGTATCTGAAGGTCCGCCTCCGAGTTAGGCGCATGACACCAATGGTCACTTTTATACAAATTCAAGGTCAGTGACCAAAATAAAATTTGCGTTATAGTTCAGTGGTCAACTTCATATTTATTTCTTTGATAAATGCATTTGAATCTAATTGTTGGTAAATGATATTTAAAATATAAGACCACTAATTTGGTACTGACTTTAATCTACTTTTTCGTTGCATTACGGAAATGCATATCAAAAGGAGACTTGTGCTGATTGTCCATTAATCCAACACTATGAGATGCATTCATGATGTGGATCCCGCTAACTACAATCATATGGAGCTGTTAAATGTTGAGCTAAGCTAGGTATGCAAAACCTTACCCCTGTTCAAGGTGTCACTCTTGCTATCTATTTTTGGTTGCCTAGAACCATTGTCAAGGTTGAGATTAGTTCGGATAGAAATTTCTTGACATGTTTGCACTGTATGGGATTTTTAAAGAGGTACGTGTTTTCCTGTAAGTTGTTAGGGCCGACCTACTTTAATTAGTTATGGTGATTGGGTAAATTCGGATGCTAGTAGTGTGGAATCAATGAGTCATAGTAGAGGCAGGTGTAATGGTGTAGCAAAAGGCAGAGGTGTCCATGCAGTAGCAGTAAGGGGCATAGATACAATGATGTTGCAAGAGGTGGGGGTGTTTATGCAATAAGAGGCAACTGTCTGGGCAGATCGGGTATAAGTGTGTCACGAAGAAGGTTTGCTAGTGACCTGAACTCTTTGATAGGTACGATGAGGTCCAAAATGAGATGGATGACGATGATGCTAATGACGATAAAGTCCATTATTCTGGTGATGATTCTGAGGACTTTGATTGGAGATAAAGTTAGTGATGAAGAGTCAGGGCTTAGTGATGAAGATTGTATGACACCTCAAGCTCTGAATAACAAATGTTGATAAGTACTAGAAGGGGAAGCTGTTCGAACATATGGTAGGAGAGAATTTTGAACTATATCAGGGTTTGTTATTTGTAGAGCATAGTTAAAAATACCTTACCAGAGTGTGTATTAATACTGTCTCGGATTATTCATGAATTATACACGTATATAACACTCATTCAATAGAACTTACAAGTATATACATATATTTCTTGCCTCATTGCTCCTTTAGAATAAGATGTTGCTTCTTATACATTGAATGACCTGTTTTTTAACTAAGCTTTCGTTCTCGAATAAGTTGTTGGTTCTCATTTAGTGGCATTAGCAACAAATATGTTATTCTGTTGAATTACCCCCTTTCTCAACTATCTCATTAGCGTACTCTTACTGAAGAAGAAGATGTTTGTTTAAGAGTGATGTCTTTGGTTCAAAAATAAGTTGTTAGTGATTGTGTGTGTGATCAATATTGTGATCAGGAAGAGGAAACAGAGGCTTTGATGGATATAAAAGAACCGATGTTTTTTTTTTCTATATAGTCTTTATATGGCCAATTCACTTAATGTTCCAACAAAATTTGTAACTTTCATTTTCTAAGGAACTGCTACACAAAGCAATATCTTGGAAAGTAGTTCTCGGCCTATAGCACCTATACCATCTGGTACAACCGATACAGAGCGATATTTTAACTAATACGAAATCTAAAGGCATATTGTACTGGTTGAAGGCAAAAGTGATACGTACCGACCGATACGACTGATTGGTGAGGGATTGATAACTATATTGAAGAGATCCATCATTTTATGGATACTCTGAGGGATTATTCTACTGAGAATGGGTTTAGGCTAGTCAGAGATCAAATGCAAAGGTGAGGTTTATGTTCATGTGCAATCCAGGATGGAGCTCGAGACTATATGCATCTTAACTTCTTGTTGGTAAAACGTGTAACATTGACGTATATGACCCTCAACTTTCTTGTCTAATGACCAATACTAAGAGAGAGGAAATTCCTTTTTACTTTGAAGAAGCCAATTAAGGACATAAAGGAAATACGATATTTCTTTGAATAGCATGGAAGAAATATTGCTCAAGAATTATGAGTAGAAGGTCAAAGAATGCAGGTAAAAAGAGCAAAAAACGATGGCAATTGAGTTTATTGAGAAGTGTCATGCTGACTCATATAAGAACTATGGATGTATAGGCATGAGGTGATGAAGACTAATCCTGATTAATCTTTGAACTCTGAATTAGCCCTCATTTGAATCTACCTCATTTTCATAGACTTTTCTTTTTATTTGCAGTTGTACAAGGTAATTTAAAAATGGGCCATTTCTTGCAATAGATGTATGTAATCCCAAAGGTCATTGTGGAGGTGTGCTCTAGCCACCCGCGTTTTCACAACAATCGCCATCTCTAAAAAAAAATATTTGGGAGATAGAAGGAGCATAATGTAATTACTCATAATGAACACCCATTCCTATACACCAGTAATCACTAGACCAATGACATATTGATTACTAGACTAATAGCATATCACTTGCAATTTCAACATCTTACAAACGCACGTAGTGCGATGGGCATGAATGGTAACAATGGTTTGTAATCTGTGTCATTTGTTGTGGTTGTGAGTGAAAACACCCATAGGTGAATTTTTTTTCAACATTACCAGTATAGCACCATTGGTGATCATCCCGTATCAAAGCCATGTATATTCATGATCGATGGCCAAAAAGTATAACATTTTACTGTTTATTATTTCATGTTTATGGTCTTGCTTCCACTTCATATTGTGTTCTTACTATTATGCTTGTGCTCGTTGTTGATTTATTGATTGAGTATTGAGATAGGTTTGGTGGAAATTATATGGTTGGCATCTCAGAGAACGTGTTGTGAGCACCTTTACTACAACTTCAAGTCTAAATTCCCTAGCATCAAATTGAGAAGTTACTTTTGGTCTACTTAACGGTCTAATAATGTGTTTGACTTCAACTTGCTATGACAAAAAAAAAAGAGGATATGTAACTAGAAATTACACAGTGGATGAAGGAGCAAAATGTAGAAAGTTGGGTTGTGTATACCATTAACCTAGTGAAAGAAATGACCATGTAACCAACAATATTGTTGATTCCTTTAAGAACTGGCTAGAAAACTTGAGAGGAAAACCTCCGCATGCAAAAGTTTAATTCACTATTTTACAAGGTATAAAAATGCGACCTAAGCAAAACCTATGGTGAAAATTTTGCAAGAAACACATGCATATACCTAAATCAAGGGGAAAATGAATATGTTCCGGCCAATTCCAAACGCGCGCGCATACACAGTCAATACCTTTGCCCTAAAACACATTGTTGCGCCTCAACAAATTAAAACTAGAGTTTGAAATTTCTTCTCAACACACATTGCTCCTTTCTTTCTTCTTCCTCCTCTAGCTTCTCTTTCATGGCTGAAAAAAGCAAGAGCAGCCATAGATATGCAAAATAATACCACTCTATTAATTCGTCTATGCCTACCACTACTATTGAGGTCAAATAGCCCCTTCAATGATGCCTGGACCAAGAATAACCCTAATACAAGAGTTCTGGGATGTGCTCATCAGTACAAGGTAAGTATGTACATTCCTGATCTGTTGATCATATGGACATTTGACCATAATTGGTGTAGGGTATTTGTATGGACGTAGTATGATCTCAAAAGTAAGTTCTTCAAGTGGTTTGATCCTAATATGTGCTCTTCTGAAATGGGGTTTGGGAGGTTGGTGTTGAAGAAAATAGAAGACGGGTATGCAAAACATGATAAACTGCACAAAGAAGACTACGAATTTGTAGTTGAAGAACCAATATTTTATGACAAAGTCTTAGTTGGAGAGGAAAAAGATGGAACTGCTCATAAGGAACTCAAACTTGAAGCAATGGATGTGGTTTTGTTTTGCAATTGTACTTCTTTTGGAAGGATTAAGGATTTGGAAGGTAAAAAAAAGCAGCTATGCAAACACCGTCAAGTTCTTGTTTTTGCCGTATTTGTACGCAACCTATCGTATTTGGCCTAGATGTTGGATATGTTTGGCTTGTTTTGTAACCTAAACATCCTTTTCTTAACAACTCCAAACTCACTAATCAAATCTAACAACAGACATGAACAAACATCCAGCAAATCTCTCTACCTTAAAAGTGTAACATGTTTATCCATGTTTCTACACATTTTCATATGACCAAAATGCGCTGAGATACCCTATGCAGCTCTCTCAAACCGATGCAATCACTGAGTCACTTGCTCGCAACTTTTCAAATCGTCACAGTAGTGCGGAAATAATAGTAGCAGCACCTTCCCTCCACCAACCGTCCCTCATCCTCCGATATCTTCCTTTTGCAGTTGCAAGAACTCGATGGAGTTTGCACTCCTCACAAGAACATCAAGATGAACTTCAGCCGCATAACAATGCCTCACCAAGAACATGCCTCTTATGCTACACAAGAACTTGCGCCAAATGACGAATTCGACATCAACCTTCCGATTGCTACCAGAATCGCATTTCAAATCTTACAGAAAATTAGCATTTCGGCTTTCAAGCTAAGAGAAACTTACGCTCATACATAATGCTGGTAAGCCAACTCTGAATTTAATTAGACCAGATACACCTAATTTGCTTGTATCTATTGTCCACGAGTTTGCTCATCTTCTCTTACTCCATGGATGCACTTCTTCATGCTATCTTTGGCTTTAACATTTCATGTGAGTTGTTTAAATGTATGCACTAATGCACACCGCTACTTTGCAATTATGCACATAAGACGTTTGCTGAATTGCTTCCCTTTATAGTATTCTGTTTTTACTTATTAAGCGATTGGATATGGACTACGATTAAATTGTGATACCATCTGAGCTCATTTACGGCCACATTTGGTTTGAGTTAAAAGGAATTTGTACTGGTTGCAGTTTGGCCTAAGCGAAGATTGTACTTACTGCTTCTAATTTCGCACACTGCTTTGGCCAAAGCTATAGAATCTTTGGCAATTCAGTCACGGTTATTAAAAAAAAAAGAGTGCTTATGAATTTTTTTCCTCTCTGAAGGACTATGTATTGTAAAAGCGAACGATTAATCGATGGGGGTGGGGGTGTTTTTGGGATTGTAAAATTGATGGATTATTGTTCCGTTTTTTAAGTCAAATTTGAGCTTTATATGCATATTGAGAAAAAGAGTGGACACTGTTAAGTTTTGCATTGTGGTGTATGAATCAGAAGTTTAGAAGTTGAAACTGTTTTCTCAAGTAATTGGAGTTTATTGCTAAATATCATGACAAGTATAACTGGTTCTATGTAGGAGACATAATCATAAGGAATTTCAGTTGTTCCAGAAAAGAAATTTTTTTTGGATAATTTTACCTTGATTTTGATATATTATGAGTCAAAGATACTTATAGGGCTTTCGTTGTGTCTATTATTTTGTTTTGGAATGCGAACAACATGGAGCTGTTACCAATCATTTACCTGCCTATATGCCTGTAGTTTCACGCGATAACTTAGATAATTGATCAATATTACATCCTGAAATTTTACAGCAAACTTACAGTGAATTTATCTTCGACCTTGCTAAATGGCCCCGAGTGCAGATGGATGAGGACTTCCTTCAGTTATCAAAGATTTTCAATGCAACAAAGTGTGTTGTTCGGGTGCCTGACCTAGACCCCAAATTTAAGATTGCAGTTCTTGCTTCTAAGCAGGTTTACCCTTATTGTTCTGTTTCCCAGTTGACACATGAATTTTATGCTGAGTTATAAGATTTTCTCTCTTCGGGGGCTTAAAAGCATTATGCTGGTAGAGGACCACTGTCTGGACTATCCCAACCATTGATATCAACCAAACGACATTATGCTGATATGGTATGTTGAGCAGGAATATTGCCATCTATTTCATTTTCTTAGGAAACTTTTTCTCTGGGTCCAATTTTCTTTTTCTGTGGTAACAAACAGTTTCACTGCAACAGATTGATGGTGTAGAAGAAGATAACCTGATTCTCTCTCATGAGAAGACAAGGTAACGTTGCCTTTTTTGTTTATTGATGGTTGAAGGAAAATAGTCAAGGGAATCCGGACTTAGGAGCATCCAACTCCGAGGACTACCTTACTTTAAGGTTAATCAAAGTGGTGTTGTCTTGACATACTTACCTCCTGGAGAGGATATTATATTAGTTTAGCTGAGTTCATGCTTCAGCTGTTAGGGAAGCTTTATAGGTGGTGATCTGCATAAGTTTGGTTTTGACCAATAGACCTGTTATCCTTTTAAGTTTTGCCTTGTAGACAATTACTTGACAAGTACATTAACTCTTTTAATTGTTTGCAGCAGAGTGGAAGAGTTTTCGAGGTACAAAGATTTGAACTCCTTTGTACTCCCTATAATAAAAGTAAGGCATTTCACTCCCTTGGTCCTCACTTGTTTTCTCTCTAATTAATTCTCGTTCTAGATTTTGTATATTGGTACATTTAGAAACTAATATTTCTATGACTTGTTCAAAGATGCTACCTAAAGAAAAGGAGGGTTTCATTCTAGGATCTTCATATGCCCTTTTTATTGTTTCATATATTTCTCGTCCTAGCGCTCCTGGTAATTTATTTAAAAATTTACTGACCAACCCTCGCGGAAATGATAATCTTATGAAGCATCTCTTTCTTAATGGATCCCAAGTGTAACTTTGTTTTGGTGTATGGGGCTCAGTGCTGATCTCGTTTCTTTTCTGTGCAGTCCTTATAGTGCAACAATTTTACTGTCAAGCCCTCAGGAAAGGAAGCTGACTGTTAAGGCAGACCTCATTTTTGAAGACTTGAGTAAGCTTCAATTGTGATATTATAGATTTATCAAAGTTTATAAAGTTATCCCAAGCTTTAAACTCATCAGACTTTTTCAACTCTCGTGTCTATCCAGTTGGAATTGATATCCACCAAGAAGTTACAGTATGCGAGATTATTTCAAATGTGATTCATAAACCTGGAATGAAGCAGGTTTCCTCCTTCTCTTGGTTCTTTGGGTTGCCTCAAGAAAAAGAGGATTTAAGAATCAATATAAAAATTACAAGAGCGTAGCATATGTGTTGTTTCCGACTACAACTTTGGGGACAAAATACAAGAATTTGCTAAATTGTTTTGGTTCTTAGGATTAACGTGGGAAAAAAGGGATTCAAGAACCAATTGAAAAATTAGAAGGGCTTGGAAAATGTGTTGTTTCCCATTATGCCTTATGTGGATTATATATGGATGAGAGAAAAAAACTTGAGAACAAATCACTATCTATATTTGAGGAATTCCTGATGAGGAGCAGAAAATAAAGCCTGCGTTCAGGGTACCTTGTGTAATGCCGAGTCAATTTCTTTTTTGCTTAATTTCTGGGCTGAGTGGTGTCTTTAGAAGCCGAGGTGTCACAGCTGGAGAGCAGCTCTTCTATGTACATGGTGGTGTTTTCGACATCTTTGCTGCATCTCTAGGTTAAGAGGTGTGAGTAGAAGCCATGGCATCACCTGTGAACCACACCTCCTCTATGCCTCTACTTCTTTTGGTCAGCATCTTTGCTGCATCCAAATCCTAATTTTTCATATTATTCTGGCTAATTAAGTAAGAAATTGCAGAGCTGAAGGAATGGGACACCTTGCCAATGGTCATTTGACTGACGTAAGCCTCAGAGATTGTTATGTCTAAAGCTATCCATTACATTGATCCCAATACTTTTTGTTGTTTTTCTGCTTTGCATTAAGATTGCTAATTTGATAAAAACCAATATCTCTTACAAAAATATGTGAGTTCTATGCAGGGAGTTATTCAAATGCAAAAAATGCGTGGATTGAATGCTTTATAAAGAAAATGGTGTCATTCTGGATTGAACATGTTGATAGCCAGTGCGTTAGTGTACATGCATGCACGCGTATCTAATGATTTTCTTGCAATTGTGTCTCATGATAGCCATTCTCAGAAATTTTGAAAAGCAAAAACACTGGCCACTTCTGGTTCTGCAGCTTACTTTGAATATCCAAGCACTTGACCAAAGGTATGCCGCCATTCCAACACAAACATACCTTTTTTCTTTCTTGTGCCTTGGCATCTTTGCTGCATTCCTGGGTTAAGAGGTGTGGTTAGAAGCCGTGGAGTCATCGATGACTGCGGCTCCTCTATGTCTCTGCTTTTTTTGTTCGGCATCTTTGCCAAACAGTCATTTGACTGACGTAAGCCTCATGTATTGTTATGTCTTGACGTATCCATTACATTGATCCAAAACATTTTGTGTTTTTTTCCTGCTTTGTAGTAAAATTTTTGATTTGACCAAAAGATATATCTCTTAGATGAATGTGATTTCTATGCAGAGAGTTATTATGTTGTAAAAAATGCTTGGATTGAATGATTTATAAAGAAAGTCATGTCATATTGAATTGAAAGTGTTCATAGCCAGTTTGTGAATATGTATGCATGCATGCGTGTCCGCTGACTTTCTTGCAATTGTGTCATATAATGATCTCAGCAATTTTGGAAAAGCAAACACATGGCTACTACTGGTTCCGCAGCTTGTTTTGAATGTCCAAACACTTGAACAAAGGTATGCCTCAATTCCAAGAAATGCAAGGTATGTCATGGCATGGCTAGGATTGTCTATAAGTCTTCTCATCTACTGAAACTCATCTTCTTATCTGACGTATTATCTGGGTTATAAACGAGGATACTTTGCATTCATGATGTTCCTTTTTAGTTTAGCTAATATAATTTGAAACTTGCAAATTTGACCATATATTTTTGCCATCCTTTAACCAGAGAATAAAGTTAAAGAGCACGAGCCATCAATGTTAGTGTGTTTGTGCTGCAAATTTTGCGAGTGAACCATCAGAAGAGCGATAAGGATAAAGTAATTTAATATGCAAGCAGGTTAAAATTAGCTATGAAACTTATGGAGGCAAATAGGCAAAAGCCCCAATCAGATTTGCTCCTGAAGTTTCAAACGTTGGTAGGCTCTCATGAAATAAGATCGTCTAACAAAAGATAAGTCACTTGTTGGATTGAAGAAGTTCTGCATCTATACTAGCATCCAATTAAGTAAGTTTTGCTCGGCTGATAATTTCTCATCAAATCAGTTTCGCTGGCCTGTGCATTCTGGTTCTGAAAACACTCGCTGGAAGGAATTATGTGGGGGGGGGGGGGGTGACTTAATCAGTGGTTTATGCTGGGGTTGGCTATTTTTGCTTGTTTTAGCAATAGAGTGATGCCGTTGTTGCTGTGCTGGTCATAATTAGCTAAGGGTTTTTTGGACGATAAAAATGGCAGTGGCGTGATACAACAATAGCAAGAAGATTGGGAACTGAGATAGTGGAATATATGTCGATGGTTATTACTTGGCGATTTGGACTGATGGTGAAGGTGGAAAGTGCACAAATGGAATGTCAAAGCAACTACATGGGCTGTCCAGTTTGTATGCAAGTTAGTAGAAATAATCCTTAAAGTAGTGATCGACGATGATTACAAGTAGCTAAATGTAGTGTTGGATGGCAATGTGGTGGTATTGGTGGCAAGAGGAACGCTAAAATTGAAAGACTGGGTTTGGGGAGTAGTGACTAATGGTGCAGCAGTGTTGGCATTGTCTTGTTGTAAATTTGGAGATCAGGAATATGTTGATGTTGAGTGATACCCTCTTTTTTAGGAGGGATTGTTGTAAAAGGTGTTGAGCAGTGCTTGCTGGTGTAAAGATGTTGCTTGTGTTGGAAATGCTGCAAAGAACATCTCACTTTTGAGAATTTTAGATCGAACAAAACTAAATCATAAACTTGTGCTGGAAGCCAATATTGACTAAAAAGTGACCCCTCCCCGCGTTTGTTGACTTTTATGGGGTTGGTTGTAAGATCATCAATACAGAAAAAGGGCGACCCAATGCAGAGCTCCTGCCAATCATGAAGAGAGTGCTAGACGCATGCAGCATCAGTATAGTTAGATATCATCTACTTTCAATGTTTTTAAACATTTTCAAATCAAACCAGTCCTTTAAGCTCTAATGTCTTAAGAGTAGACCCGGACTTGCGTCAAATCATTTCCTGTTGGTTTTTGTTTAATGGAAAATTGCTGAAACAAATCATGTTGGTCTCAAACAGGTCAATTCAGATTATCTGCCCTGATCATTTCTGCACTTTGAGCACTAAACTTAGTTAAGACAATTAACTTGAATTCAATTGTAACATCTACTGTTAATTGTAATAAATATTGTAAGTGATCATGATCAAACGATATTGCGTCTTGCAGCTAAGCGTTGTCAGCAGTTTATAGCATGGGGCTAGGACTGAGGCAAGAATTAGGGCCGATTGAGAAGTACTCACTCAAAAAGTAAATAAAGAGAAGACCTACTTTCGGAAAGAGCCTGAATTGTCTAACGGTAGGTCCGAGTATTGCAGCTAAGCAATTTTGGGGGAATTAGTTCTTATCATGACCATAGATATCATGATAATGTAGTTTTGGAGAAAATTTTAACAGAATTGTGCATTATGACTGATCTTAAGTCATATTGTTTTAGTAAAACCAAATTAAACCATGAATTAGATTTTCCAGTTTTATATTGTTGACACTAGCAAATTGAACGGAAACATTTGATATTGCATGTGCTTCAAAATCGGGTGACAATGGCCGGACCCTGTCTTTTTGGGTTTTAGTAAATGGATCTAACTTGGTGCATATGCAAAGTACATTCTGATCATAGAATTAGAATTTAATTGCTGGCTACTTTTGGATTTTCAGATATTCTTGTTTTGTAAGTGAAGTTTGGTTTGATTGTTGATGTAGTCTAATTCCAACTATTTAAGATTATTTTGTTCTAGATTATTGGACCGTTGCAGCGTCTACACCTCATATTTTCCTCGAACATTTGGCAGTAACGGGGTTGAAGAGAATCGAGGATGTTGTAGCTGCTAGGTAAAATTTGAAAGGTGCCTTAGAGAACCCAAGACCATAACTTCAAAAATTAAGAAAAGTGGCTCAACATCAGAGGAAAATCAACTAGCGGTTTTCCTTGTTGAAAGTTATTATGAAAACATTTTTTTGCAAAGGAATCGTGTTGTTGCTGCCGGACAACTCAAAGCAAGGAAGGAAAAGAAAGAAAATGGTGCCAATATTATTCAACCGTACTTATCAGAAGGATGGATACAGGTGAAGAAATCAATAGGAAGCAAACGGTAACAAACAAAACTTGTTTATGTCATATGGTTATTATTATCTTTAGTCTTTTTAAACCTCAAATGTTTTTGGGCAATTACAGGGTTTTCAAGACCATGGTATCCCTCTAACAACCAAGAGGCCTTCTCAAATTCTTGAACCTATACTCTGAAATTCATGTATGGCGTACAAGCTTATAAGGTAGGAGCACCTCTCATTTAGAAGACTAGCTTTATACATTGGATGTTGATCTTACAACATTTTGTTCTTTTTGTTTATTGTAGGCAATATTTTTGGAACACCAAGATGGTCTTTAACTACAACTGCTCCACATTTTTGTCAAGCTTTCTCTTTACCCTTAATGGTTGTTGTATCAATATATGTAGCTGACATTTGCTATAATTCTATGAAAAATGTTATTTATCTTTCTAATGAAATTTATTTATACTAGGTTTTATTGGTTGGTATTAGATAATGTTCATCTTTTTATTTTTTTTAATTTTATGTGTGGATTGCATGTTGTTGTCAATCATTTTCTTTTCCTTTACTTTTGGTAAGTTTGAATGACACTGCTTTTGTTATACGATTATACCAGAATTATATAGGACGGCTTTTAAATTTTGATGTGTCAACATGGCCCGTAAATACACATATTTTGTAACCAACATATCCTGCAAATCATAGTGTTCTTCTATTTGGTTTTTATTTTGAGAAATCAAAAGTACACTATATTAGTTGATAATCTTATTATTGAGGTATTTTTCAATAAGAGGTACAAAAATAGGGGAAGTTGTAATTGGAACAAACTATTTGACTGATGAAATTTATTAAACCAATGACTTCTTTCTCTTCTGGTCTCGATTCTATCTTCCTCCACTAAATTAAAACAAAATTAAGGTGTTGTAAATATAACGAATACTGTTTTGTCATTCAAACATAAGACACGATGAAAGTACACAATAAATGAAATAAACTTTCAGAAATAAAGTTGTTGCTATATGCACTTTGGCTGCTGCTATTTTTCTTCAACTATAAATAGCATGTCACTAAGTACTTACATTGCTCATTGGGAAATGTGATGCCTCTGACCATCACTATTAAACATCTTGAGGAACTACGAATTCTTTTCCACCATATTGTTTAGCACGGATATGAAAAGCAATTTCACAATACCTTCTTTTTTAATGAACTATTAAGTAATATTGACCACTATATAGAAAACAAGCCACGTGCAACGCACGTACGCTCCAACTAGTATGAAAAAAGAGTCATTGATATTTGTTCCTAACCCACTCCGGTCGCACCCAAAGGCCCACTGGGGGTCCCATTTTCGCGACACGTCGACATAGGCAACAGTCAGTCTTCAACGCTTCCAACCAGTCAAAACATGCACGCTCAAGTCACGTGCACTTTTCACCTTTTTTGCGGTACTTCGTCACTAATAAATTGATTTCGCGCAACTCACGGAAATGCATTCGTTGCACATCGACCACCTAATTCCTTTTCTTCTTCCAAAACCATCGATCGTCGGTGCCATGGTGTTTACCCAAGGGGGTTGGCCTTGACGTCAAGGCCAAGGTCAACCTTGGCCACCCTTAAAGGGTCGGCCTTCGCCTCCACTTGGGGGTGGGCCTCAGCCACCCATGAGGGTCGGCCTCGGCCTCCCCTAGGGGTTGGCCTTTGACCTCCCCCTTAGCACCTTCCCCTCTCTTCAAGGGACCATGCATCGTCCGTAACACCCGTTGCCTGCGTCCGCGCGCTGAATCCTCAACACCATCGCCCGCGCCCATGTGCCATCTCTGCGATACCCGTTGCCTGTATCCGCGTGTCGTCTCCACGACACCCGTCGTCTACGACCGTGTGCTGTCTCCTCGATACCCGTCGCCCATGCCCTTGTGCCGTCTCCGCGACACCTGTCTTTTGCGTCCGCGCGCCGATTATATGACACATGTTGCTCCTCGTCTGCGCGCCGACTCAGCGATCCCGTCACCCGCTCCCGCGCACCAAATAAGCCACACCCGTCACCCCTCGCCCGCACACCCTCTCCGCCACCCCCGTCGCTCGCGCCCACACGTCGTCTCCTAGACACTCAGCGGCGCCCATGCACTCTGCCATTGATACAGTCACGCCCCCTGGCTCCCTGTCACGCTACCACGCCCCCGCCACTCCAACACTCCACTGTGCCGATGTGCGGCGCCACTTATAAAGTCGCGCCCCCTGGCTCTTTGTCACACTATCACGCACCTTGCACTGGTCCATCCTTTCACCCCACCATGTCCACCTTGCCTTGGTCGTGGAACATGCTTCAACCCACCCTCTGGAGTGGGCAGCATCCTGCGGGAATAGGCGACTTCTCTTGGACACTATCTCCACTAGGGAGTTCTAAGTGCTCTGGCATGAAGACTTTTTTTCTTCCAGATAGACGGCTCCTCCGGGATGCTACCTCAGCCCGTTGGGTAGGTGATGCCTCTGGGACATTAACTTGGTGTGCTCCGAGGACTCCGGCACAAGAACTCACCCGCGGGGATAGGCAACTCCTCCGGGACACTATCTCTGTCAGGGAGCTTCAACTCCCCTTCCGCTAGTTAGACGGCTCATCCGGGATTCTACCTCAGGCCCGTCGGAGAGGCGACTCCTCCGGCACACTATCTCCGTCATGGAGCTTCAACTCCCCTTCCACAAAATAGACGGCTCCTCTCGGATGCTACCTCGGCCTACTGAGTAGGCAACTCCTCCGAGACACTACCTTGGCGAGCTTCGAGTGCTCCGGCACAAGCACTCACCCGTTCGGATAGGCGACTCCTTCGGGACACTATCTCCGGTAGGGAGCTCTAAGTGCTTTAGCATGAAGACTCCCCTTCGGCCAGGTAGTCGGCTCCTCCGAGATGCTACCTCGGCCTGCGGGATAGACGACTCATCAGAGACACTATCTCTGCCAGAGTGTCCGACAAACGTACATGCTCTAGCATTGGGAGCTTTCATCGGCACCCCTAGGGGCTATGACCCTCGGGTCACTTCGAGACGGGAGCAGGTCTCCGGAGGACATCACGCCTAGTTAGCCTATGGGCATCGGGTCTTCCCCACTACTGTCAGGCCTATGGGACTCTGCAAGGGCTTGGATTAGTGGCTAGATCAATGGGGTTCTCTAGCCACACCAACACTGTGGGAGCCAGTCTTTCTAGACAGACAGGGCGATGCTGTGCGGGGCCGACTAGGTGAATATACGATTCGACAGTCCGTGGAGCACCGATAGCTGTGGACCCCCCCTCGATGATGTGTCACTCCCGGGGAATGCCACGTGTCGGTTGATGACATCATCATCTTAATCTCTATAAATAGGGGTCTTGAGAATTCGTTTGTGACTCTTGAACATTTTCAGAACTCACTTTCTCACTCTGGAATTCTAGAGAGATAAACATACAGAACCTTGACTGTGGATCTAAACATCGGACTGTGACTGTCATTGTGTATTCACCCTTCGGCATCGCCCTTGCATCACTGCCACCCTTAGGCTCTGTCTGGGAAGCCCTTGGTCTTTGCCCTTGTTCCACCCTTACTGTGTCCCACATCACCATACTTGACATCTGACTCGGACTTTATTCCTTGTGGCACCTCCACGTCGATTGCAAGCCCACTTTCCTTGGCATCAATATGCAAACTTAATCATCCATTTGGTACAAAAGCATCCAAATTACATCACTGATAAATAAGAAAGGGAAAATTGCGTAAAATATCCCTGTGGTTTAGGGTTGTTGCAAAAAAATTCCTACCGTTATAAAAATTGCAATAAGACGCCTAAGGTTTAAAAAGTGTTACATCCGTCAATAAATCCGTTTGTTTTAACCGCGTTTGTGGTAAACGCGCCTGAGTGGCAAGTGTCACTGCTAAATAATTTTTTAAATGTCATTTTTTCCCCTGGATACCTCCTTCGACCGTTGCAAGCAAGAACCTTCATCATCACGCCGGAGAATCAACGCACCATGCTCGAGGTCAACCGCGCGTCGCAGAACACTCTGTCGGGTCTCCGCGGAGGCTAGCTCCAGACGCCGTCGTTCAACCACCACATCAAGTCATTCGCGGAAGGGAGGGACGACGACAACAACAACAATCAGTCGGTGGAGATCGACGAGGAGCCGGATCCGTCCGATTCCTGGAAGATCCGGTGGACCGACGACGATCTGAACTCGCACGTGGACAACTGCAACGACGAGTCGTCGGCGAGGAATGCGGCGGCGGTCAAGCGGTCGCGCCTGGTGTGGACGCCGCAGCTACACAAGCGGTTCGTGGACGTGGTGGCGCACCTGGGCATCAAGAAAGCTGTGTCGAAGACGATTATGCAGCTGATGAACGTGGAGGGGCTGTCGAGTGAAGGGCCGTTGCCGTCAAACCACTTGTTCGCGTCCACGCCGGTGCCGCAGAGCTTGCACGAGCCCACCGGGAGCGGGCATATGCCGATTCTGATGAATTATTCGCCGCAGATGATGCAGATGCAGGTTTATGGGCACCCAGGGGCTGACGGGTCTTACCATGGGTTTGAGTCTCATCCTTACAACAATTTCTGTTGCTCGCGTCGGCCCTAATAAGGGCTTGGGTTGGGCTTGTGGCAAATAAGGGTAGTTTTTTCATTTGGACAATTTACAGGGGTATTTTGGACAAATTTTTTATTCTGTAACGAAAACCGTGGATTGTAACACTTTTTAAACCGTAGGTGTCTTATTGCAATTTTTGTAACGGGAGGGGTCTTTTTGCAACAGCCCGAAACCTTTGGGGTAGTTTACGCAATTTTCCCAATAATTAAGAAATGGTAAACATATAGCACAAGTATGTTGCACGTCGAGAATGGACCTATAAACCCCAAATGCTACCATATACACAGAAGATGGCTCTCTCTACCCATGTGTTCACCTTAGTTTACCTTTTGTTCCCAACCTATTCTGGTCATACCCAAGGGCCCAATAGGAGTCCTATTTCACGCGAATACGTCGACATTATCAACGGTCAATTTTCCAACGCATCAAACTGGTCAGCGCCCGCACGCCCAAGACACGTGTTTTTTCTCGTTCCTTACGCTTCGTGCGTGACTTAGACATCTTATTTTCGCGTCGATGTCACTAACGCTAACGCGATCGTCACGCCGAGACCATCCGAACACCTTTTCATCAAAAATATCGGCCGACGGCGTATTTGGAGAACCGGGGTCAAGGGGCAAATGGCCTTGGCCAACCCCAGGGGGTCGGCCTCCTAGGGGGCTTGGCCTTGGCCACTTTCCCCCGATGGTTCACCCCTTTCCCGCATACCCCTTTTTCGTACTTCTTTTCTCTTATATGCTTCGTACATAACCTTGGCACCTTGATCGCTACGTGGGTATGATTCTTGGCAACGCGCTCGTCATAACGCAACTTTCAGAATCGTCATTGCTTGTCAAAACACCTACCGACGGCGCGCCCGAAGTTCGCAAAAGGAGAAGTGACCTTGGGCTCCGAAAATGGAAGATGGCCAAATGGCCTTGGCCAACCCCAGGGGGTCGGCCTCGGCCTTCCCCAGGCCATAGGGGTCGGCCTCGGCCTCATAGGGGGCTTGGCCTTGGCCACTTTCCCCCGGTGGTTCACCCCTCTACGCAAACCCCTTTTCGCACTTTTTTCACTTCGTACTCTTTTTACGTGACTTTGACATCTCGTTCGTCATGTAGGTACGATTCGCATCGACACGTTCGTCGTGATGCAACTTTCAGATTTGTAATTCCCCATCAAAACACCTACCGTCAGCGCGCCCGAAGTTCACCAAGAGGGAAGGAGTGGCCCTGGGCTCCTTCATGAGAGTTGGCCATTTGGCCTTGGCCAACCCCAGGGGGGTCGGCCTCGGCCTTCCCCAGGCCATAGGGGTCGGCCTCGGCCTCCTGGGGGGCTTGGCCTTGGCCACTTTCCCCCGGTGGTTCACCCCTCCGCGTAACCCCTTTTTCGCTCTTTTTTTCGCTTCGTACGCTTTGCACGTGACTTTGACATCTCGTTCGTCATGTAGGTACGATTGGTGTAGACGCCCTCGTCATGATGCAACTTTCGGATTTGTATTTGCCCATCAAAACACCTACCGTCGGCGCGCCCGAAGTTCACCAAGAGGGGGGAGTGGCCCTGGGCTCCTTCATGAGAGTTGGCCATTTGGCCTTGGCCAACCCCAAGGGGTCGGTCTCGGCCTTCCCCAGGCCATAGGGGTCGGCCTCGGCCTTCCCCAGGCCATAGGGGTCGGCCTCGGCCTCCTGGGGGGCTTGGCCTTGGCCACTTTCCCCCGGTGGTTCACCCCTTTCCCGCATACTTATTTCTCGAGTCTTTGCACCTCCGCGATGTTTACGGACGTTCATACATCAACTCTGTGACGTCTCTCGTCCGACGCCCATGATCACGCACCGCTCCCGCGATGCCCGTCACCCAAAGTCGCATGCCACCTACGAACAACCCGTCATTGACAACCGCATACCATCACTCCCCAACTTTGTCACTACTACATGTTGCATTCATTATCTTGTTATGACAGGTACACTTAGCTCACATCCTGTCTTCGAGACACCCAACCCGTGCCCTTGCGCCATTCTCATGATACGTGCCCCGGCACCAAATATTGCTCCGCGACGTTCGTCGCCGCGCCCTCGCGCCATTCTCATGATACGTGCCCCGGCACCAAATATTGCTCCGCGACGTTCGTCGCTGCGCCTATGTGCCATTGTCATCATGCATGCCCCGGCACCAAGTATTGCTCCGCGACGTTCGTCGCCGCGCCCATGCGCCATTCTCATGATACGTGCCCCGGCACCAAGTACTGCTCTGCGACGTTCGTCGCCCCGCCTGCGCGGCATTCTCATGATACGTACCCCGGCATCAAGTATTGCCTCGCGACGTTCGTCGCCGCGCCCGTGCGCCATTCTCATGATACGTGCCCCGGCACCAAGTATTGCTCCGCGACGTTCGTCGCCGCGCCCTTGCGCCATTCTCATGATACGTGCCCCGGCACCAAGTATTGCTTCGCGACGATCGTCGCCGCACCACTTTCACAACACGTGCCCCAGGCACCAGGTATTGTCTCGTGCTATAGGCACCACGCTCATGCGCCACAATCATGTTGCATGCTACCGGGATGGGCTCACAACCTTATAGCCATCGCCGTCTCAATCACAAGGGGGCTTCGGCCTCGTACCGGGATGGGCTCACAACCTTATAGCCATCGCCGTCTCAATCACAAGGGGGCTTCGGCCTCGTACCGGGATAGGCTCACAACCTTATAGCCATCGCCGTCTCAATCACAAGGGGGCTTCGGCCTCGTACCGGGATGGGCTCACAACCTGATAGCCATCGCCGTCTCAATCACAAGGGGGGCTTCGGCCCCCATACCGGGATGGGCTCACAACCTCATAGCCATCGCCGTCTCAATCACAAGGGGGGCTTTGGCCTCATACCGAGATAGGCTCACAACCTCATAGCCATCGCCGTCACAGTCACAGGGGGCTCCGGTACGAGGACCCCTTGCCATGGACTCAGGGCACTGGGCTGCGACCATGTCCGCTCATGTTACCATTGATCGTCGACACCACCAGGGCAATGACCCCCGGGTCACTCCGGGACGGGAGCAGGTCCTTGGAGGGCATCGCGCCTAGTCCGCCTGGCAGTTGGCTACAGGGGTAACCCTCACCACTGTCAGGTTCTCTACGCGTCTCTTGACGCACCTCGTGGGATTCAGTAAGGGCTTGGATTGGTGGCTGGGGCAACGGGTTTACTCTGATCATACCGCGGTGTGGTCAGTCTTCTCAGACAGGTAGAGCGACGCTGTGCGAGGCAGGCAACGCAAATTTGGGAACTGGCAGTCCAACGAAGAACTGGTATTTTGGGACCCCTGGTGACGTGTCACTGCCGGGGGTCGACATGTGGCACTTCATGACATAAGCACATTGTTTCCTATAAATAGTGAACTTTACAACTCAAGAAAGGGTTGCTTCTTCATTCTCACAAAAATCACTTTCTCACTCTAGAATTGGAGAGCTCTTGGATTCTAGAGAGAGAAACACAAAATTGGACATAACTTAAGATCGTAACGTTGGACCCTGACTTGGACCTCGACTCGGACCCTGACATGGACTATCGACTGCCGGCCCTGTTCGTCTTAGCTTTGCCTTCGCAGCACTGCCATTCCTCACAGCCTGTCTGGGAAGCCTTGCTCTCAGCCCTTACTCCGTCCTTGATGTCTCTCACTTTACATACTTGGAAGCTGACACGGACTGCAGCCTTTGTGGCACCTCCACGTAAGTACGAACCCACTTTCCTTGGCATCACCTTTCTACTGTGCTGGGATAGAGTAGCAAAGAAAGTGTTGTCTCTATGACATGTAAGGTGATTGGGTAGTATATTGACGGAAACAGCAGTCATGTCTCTAGAGCTCTCGTCTCCTTTGCTTTTTACGGTGAGCCAATATGCATGATTGGTTTTATCTTTTAAGTTATTTTCCATGTATCCTCTACGCGAAAATCTACGATACACAAGGGCGGAACTATGTGGGAACTAGGGGGGCTAGTGCACCCCCATAAATTTTGGAATTTTTTTTCGGGAATTTCACCCCGTCCCCCGAGATCCCGTCCGCTCTCTCTCTCTCCATGACCGATGATTGCACTCCGACAGTCTGTCCGACCGNGAGTCTGTGACAACAGACGACGGTGACGACCACTACTTGAGCACCCGAGCGCCGAGCACAAGCTGTGACCAGATATGAACGCCAGATCGTTTCTCAAGTTGTGCTTGTGCTGTTGTGCAGCCGACATTGACAGGCGACGGTCAAGTGGCCAATGGCTGTGCAGCTGCAGGCGACGCCGCGACGGGAAGGACTGATCGACAGGCGACTGACCGACAGCGATGGCGACGTAGCTTCTCTCATTCTCTGCTTTCTGCTGACTGGTTGACTGCTGTGAGCCTGTGACTTCGCATCTTGAGGTAAGCTGCTTCTTTATCTTGAAATTATAGTTTAATTTCTTAAAATTATAGTTTAATTTCAGTAATTAATTATATAGAAAGTTATAAATTATCTTTGTTTAATTTACTTGCTAATTCTTAATTGGTGAGCAGAATTTATGCCTTGATTTTATATATTTATGTTCCTTAATGAAAATGCTAAACCAAATAATGAAGTATGCCTCGACTATATATATTGCAGAAATTATTGGTGATTTGGTGGAAGTTAGAACGCATCAATTATTTGTTTAATTTTCTTTGTTAATTCTTAATTGGCTAATTGCTTTTCTAATTCATAAATTGGTGCATAGGTAGTTTATAATTGTGTTGGAATGTGACGTTGAGCTTGAGTTTGTTTGGCTATTTAATTTTAAAATTGGGATGTAGAAAATGTACTGTTTTGTTGGAATGCTATGTTGTGTTGAGATTGAGAGGTGGAGCTTGTGCTCGGGAGCGAAATTCGATATAATTTTTGCACTCCCTGAAAAATAAATTCTGGTTTCACGAGATGTGCTTTCCCAACGAAGGAGAAGGAGAGAGCGTCTTCCTTTCCGTAGGATCCGGAGCAGTTGGTCAGAGAGTTGGCAGTTTTCAAAGTTGTTGGGCTGCTACCTTGTTGTCTTTTTTTTATTTTATTTTATAAAAGGTCATTTATTAAAACTTCAATTATTTACATACTCATCAATCTCTTACAATCATAGTAGTCCACTAGCATAATGCATATATCTGCTACATAATTGCTCATTAAAACTCCTTCATGCAGTCCCCATTCCCTGCATATCTGTCTGTTTGGGCTGCTATGATCATTTATCGTGTTCAAAGCAAATGGTGCGCATATCAATTGAGCTATGGTTAACGGGAGAAATGCTACTGAACGTCCATTCGACCCTGCCCGGTCTCTCACTTTTTGCGAAAGACTAGGACTTGCAATGTCCCATTTTTAAGAGCACTTTTTTAGGGCTTAATAGAATAGAGCATCCCTTGCATAGCTTTTAGATTGCTCGATCTTGCCTATCGTGTTAATTATGGATGTCTTAATTTAGTAATAGCAAGGAAGCAAGTAGCCCAGAATGACAGCTTCTTTAACAACCGTCTCGCTTTTGTTTTGCAATTTCTCCCTTGCCACTGCAGGCTGACCTTTTGAAGTACAAATTTGGGTTTGACGAGGCTTTTAATTATAAAGAAGAGAAAGATCTGGATGGAGGTATGAAGAGGTTAACCTGCATATTTACATCCATCATAGTAAGGGATGCTGTGTTGGACAGATCAGTTTCATAAAGTTTTTCCTGGTAGCAGCCTTTAAATTAACTCACGTTTAAGTATAGTCAAATTTGCTAACTTTTTGGTTTTATTGTACGTCTGAATTTCGTTGTATTAAAATCCATGAGTATCCACAATTCTAGTTTTGTTGTTAAATACTTAAATAGATATTTCCCTAATGGCATTGATACACACACACACATCTATATATCATATCTATATCTATATATATATAAAAAACTGAAACCTTCTCTTAAAATAGCGACACATAGTATTCTAAAAACTCTCTAATTACGCCACATCAGTTTTTGGAACTCATTGTTGCTTGCCACGTTGGAATGAACTTTCATTCCTAGAATCTCCTTGNTTAGTTAAACTCTTATCTCTAAAGATCATTAATTCACATAAGAATACCTCATCTGAGGACGTAAACCCATTGCATGTGGGTGTTTACGCTGATCAAGGTATGTTACAGTAGGGTTATTGCATTCTAATCAGACATATGTTCTTTGTTTTTTATCATGTGGGTATTACTGCCATATATAGTGCCTCTAGGTACTCATTGTTGATGTCAATCTTTGGTGTTATATATTTGGAGAAGCAACCTAGACTAGATATCTAAATAAATAAGAAAATTTAGAAACTTTATGCAGCCAACCTGAGAAAGAAGGGAACAATATAATCAAGAAAAATCAGTCAATGTATCCATCGCAATTTCTTATGACAATAAGAAGTTTCAATCTATCACAATTTTTTTTATCCTAGGTCTAGCTCCTGCATCCAGGTTAGATGTAATTAGGTCTTGCATGAACTGTTCAGTGGTGGATGTACAGGAAACTAAGGGGAAGAAGGTTAAAATGCAGCAAATTCTTTCATCCTGAGAGGCTCACTGCTAAAGTGGACTCTTCACTTAACAAGTAGGCATCTCTTGTGAAACTAATTTCTATCATTGAGTGTCCTATCCAATTACAATAACAGGTTTCTTCTCTTTTTTGTCGCCAATTCTCTTTTTATGCCAATTCAGACGGATAGAAATTAAAATTAGTTACAAGAACGTGAGAAGTGGTATGCCGATCTTGGTCTGCCGATTATGGGTATCAGTACCCTTTTTTTTTTTTTTTTTTTGTAATCCGTTGGTTTAATTTTGTCTTCTTTATCTTCTGTTTCTTTCTTTGTTAGATTATGCTTCGGCTTTTCAAAATTGCCAGTATGCTATGAGATTTTGCCTTTTCACTAGAGTACAATCATTTGAGAAAAATCATTGTGACACCTAATTAGTGTACTTTTTCCATTATTACTTTGTTTATTTTTGCCTTTTATGTAGGGTAAATATTGGTTGTGAATCTAATTCCACTATTCAGTGGTTCTCTTTTTTCATGGCTTACGTTTCTTTTATGTAGGGTAAATATTGAGTATGCTACATATATTACATGGAGAATGGACACGGAGCATAATCAAGAATGGAACATGCACACAGCTTGATTAAGGTATGAATTGCAGTAGGGTTATTGTAATTCTAATAGGCTATATGTCCTTTGTTTTCTATGATCTTTGTTGTAATACCATATATGGTGCCTTTAGGTAGTCATGGTTGGTGCCAATATTTGGTGTTATATGGAGATGCTACCTAGACTAGATTAAAAAGCACAACGAAGGGAACATTCAGGTAAATCAGTTGATGTTATTCATGGTTCCACCAAAAGTTGAAGGAAGTTGTATACACTAACATCTACCAGTTTGTAGCAACCATCGACTAAACTACAAAGGGTTCCATACTGTCACATGCATACAGGGAGCATAATCAAGAATGGAACATGCGTACAACTTGATTAAGGTATATATTGCAGTGGGGTTATTGTAATTCTAATAGGCTATATGTCCTTTGTTTTCTACGATCTGAGTTGAAATACCATATATGATGAACAACATAGGCTGCAAGATCAGATTTGCCTAATTATCGATTGACAATGGTATGTTTTCTTTTTCCTTTTGAATGGTTTCCAGGTTTCCTTACTGTGTCTGTTGCTGTGGGGATGTTGTTTCCCTTGAGTTTTTGGTTATACTGGACTCTAAGCATAAACAAAATGCTTACAAGGCTTTAGAAGAAGGATAAAGGCGATAAATAATTAGATACCGGGTAAAAGGGGAGACAAAATCTACATATATATTTCCTGCAAATAGCATATAGCAGAGTTCAAATAATCTATAATTCTCAATTATGATGTCTTTACACTTTTTTTGTCAATTATATACTATCCTTCAGCGACAAATGTGCACATTTTATCATTAGTTATTTGTGAAAATATATACTTTTATTATTCACACCTTTGTTGACAAAGTTTAGAGAAATGCTATGGATCTATCAATATACATGTAAATTTATATGTTTTTCTGACATGAAGTTGAATTCATTCATCCATTTATTAGTATATGGAATGTAATACACCAAGAAACATGATACTTTTTTAATTTATAAGAGATGGGATTGAGCTACTTCACATAAGAAAAATAATATTTTTCCACTTTTTGTATACGAGGTTCAGTAACATTCACAATCTTCTTAAAATATATTGGTTTGCAGAAGATTTAGCTGCTGTTTATTTGTATTAATCTTTGTCACTAATGATCAAACTCGATCACAATATGTATCTTTAAACAGTTGGTGGCTAGGCCGTAAGTTTGACGCCTTATGGAGAGTAAGACAAATGTAATGGTTCTTTCGGTTCCTCTACGTACTTTCTAATTATAATCACCGCATAGAAGATTTTCATTGGTCCTGAATTTGCTCACAATTATATCACCCAAGATTAAATATTTTGCTTATAATATATTAGCATATAAAAGAGTTCCAACTGGATTAGAAAATATGAAAAGTAATTTTTTATGAGGAAAGTATTACTCCATTTCTATAGATATAGCTTAACTCCAATCGCGATAGGAAAATATGGGTTACTTTGAAGTTTTAACTTTAGCTCATAAGCACGCACCTTTTGTCATACACTAAATTTATCTTATTTATAGCATAAAATTAATGGGTAATACAATTTTGATGAAATTTGTTTTTAGTTTGATCAACCACTTTTTACCCAAACCTTACGAAAATGTTTTTTTTTTTCTCTAAATATGGAATTCTTATTATCGACTTTTATATTATCTATCAAAAGTCGTTCTTTAGTGAGTAAAATTTTGTACTTTTACAACCATCTTGTCTATTTGTTGAACCTTAAGTCTGTATGGGGTTGACCAGAAACTGAAGTTCATCATGTACCATTAGGGTAAAATGGTTATTAGGCTTGAGAGCAAGCCAAAGATTGAGAAACCCGTTTGGGATGACGTTGTTTATCTAAACACACTTGAAGAGATTTTTCATAGGTAAGTATAAATTTCTCTATTAATGTTTCGTTATGAATAACAATAGAGGGGTGTTGCAAAGCCTCACAAGTATGCCTCACAAGTATTCCTTTTATATAAAATGATTGTTCAAGTGAAAATAAGTTTATTGAAGTTACTTTGACGTATTCACTTTATGTGATACGTTCAGACTACCTGTCAATTCATGAAAAAAATCTCTTGATTTCAGAAACTATTATTGATAATTAAAAAAAATTGATGAATGTTTTTTCATGACCAACCACTTTTTATCCCGTAAGAGACTGTACATTCGCATTTTTATACGTCTAACTAGCATCTTTGAGACCAAATTTTTTTTCCATACACTTAAATGTTGTTAATTGCGTAGTTCGTAGTTTATTTTTTCCATTTGTCACGAGACGACAACAAAATGGAAGATCGAGGGCTTTAGTTTAATACCAAAATCTTGCAACATTTGGTCCTTGAAACTGAAAAGAATAAATAACATAAATGTACTGGGTTCATTTTGATATACTTTTGGTAAGTGATTGTGTCATTAGCTTTACTAAATTCATTCATTGGTATATCTGTATCGCATAAACTTTTATTCATTTTTTGGTGAACTATGAAAGACGGCTTAGAATTCCAAGAAAATTTAAAGCTGAGCAACATTTGCTCTTTCGAGATTGCTATTGTAACTTCTGAGGGAATCCTATATTTGCTAAAGAGGGAATCTTATACATATTTGCTAAGCTTTATTGTGAGTTTATAGCCTTAAGGATCAATTTTAAGTCTAGCTATTACACTTGGTTCAGGACCAACTTTTTTTGAATTTGGATTACAATCTCTCTTCCAGTTTCCTTCGCCGTGCATGCGTGTATAACTTAACTTCAAGATATATAGAAATGCACCGAGTATTTCTCACAAGAATAATATAAGGTGACTCTATTGAAATTTATGAACTTTCTTAGAGGGCGGTTGGCCTTGATATGTTATATAAAAAAAAGTTGAGTAGGACACAAATCTGAAACATCTTTTGCAAAATCAACTTTTTTGTCACTATACAAACATTCTTCATTGGATTTTGGTACAAATGCATGTGCGTCAAAGTTATGGTACCTTTTTCTCCTTCATAGTAGTTTTCGACAATAGATTGATATCGCTAAATTTGAGTTAAAATGTTCAATTTGTTTAGTGATTTATCATCAATGCGATTCTTAATTATTGTTTGAGCATTCTTAATTTAATTTAGTGACTAATTTCGAACTCATTCGTTTTCTTTCTTATGTTTAGCTGATTGAAAAATCAAAATTGCATCCCATCCCGTGCATTGCACGGGTCCATTAGCTAGTCAATATATAATAGACGAAGCGTTGTGCGTTTTGGAGGCGACACATAAGCTTTTCTTAGCGTTCTTTTCCCTTTTTACCCCTTCTAATTTTGCGACACGTCATCGTCTTTTACTTATGCGACACGTCATCTGATTTATTTTGATGTCACATTTTTTTTTCTTCTACTTATTAGAGACGCACATGTAGTATGACTCTTTCTCTTGATATCACATTCCTTTTTCACTTCTACTTATTAGAGACGCACATGTACCATGACTCTTTACTATAATTTACTATTAAAAAATTCGCAGGTATTATTGGCATAATTTTACTAACCATTATAAGAGTAGAAAACTAATTATACACCTTCTAAAACTCTACCTATTGAATATACTTACATATAAGATCTTAATTTTCACTACTAACACCTCAAAAATACTTTAAAAATCTCTACTTATTAAAGTTACACATGCATCATGACTCATTACTATAATTTATTATTAAATTTGCATGTATTATTGGCATAATTTCACTAAATTTTATAAGAGTAGAAAACCAATTATGCACCTTCAAAAACTCTACCTATCCAATATAATAACATATAAGGTCTTAATTTTTACTACTAACATCCCAAAATTATTTTAAAAATCTCTACTTATTAAAATCACACATGCATCATGACTCTTACCATAATTTATTGTTAAAAAATTCGTAGGTATTATTGGCGCAATTTCACTAAACTTTATAAGAATAGAAAATCAATTTTGCACCTTCTTGAACTCTACATATTCATTATACTAACATATAAGGTCTTAATTTTCACTACTAACACCTCAAAGTACTTGAAAAACCTCTTCTTATTAAGGTCACACATGCATGATGACTCTTTCCTATTATTTTTTACTACTACCATCCCAAAAGTGCTTTAAAAACATATACTTATTGAAGTCACACGTGCATCATGAATTTTTATTATAATTTATTATTAAAAACTTCGCAGGTATTATCTGTATAATTTTACTAAACTTTATAAGAATAGAAAATCAAGTTTGTACATTCTACCTATTTAATATACTAACATATAAGGTCTGAATTTCCACTACTAATACATCAAAAATACTTTAAAAACATCTGCTTACTAAAGTCACACATGCATCATGACTCTCCCCTATAATTTAATATTAAAAAATTTGTGGGTATTATTGGCATATATAAACTTTATAAGAATAGAAAATCAATTATGCACCTTTTAAAACTCTACCTATTCAATATACCAACACATGAAGTCTTAACTACTAACACCTCAAAAAGTGCTTTTAAAATAAATGAAAATCGCAAAAATTTAAAATACAAAATCATGTAAGAAATTAAATTAATTTTCACTACTAACACCTCAAAGTACTTGAAAAACCTCTTCATGATGACTCTTTCCTATTATTTTTTACTACTACCATCCCAAAAGTGCTTTAAAAACATATACTTATTGAAGTCACACGTGCATCATGAATTTTTATTATAATTTATTATTAAAAAATTCGCAGGTATTATCGGTATAATTTTACTAAACTTTATAAGAATAGAAAATCAAGTTTGTACATTCTACCTATTTAATATACTAACATATAAGGTCTGAATTTCCACTACTAATACATCAAAAATACTTTAAAAACATCTGCTTACTAAAGTCACACATGCATCATGACTCTCCCCTATAATTTAATATTGAAAAATTTGTGGGTATTATTGGCATATATAAACTTTATAAGAATAGAAAATCAATTATGCACCTTTTAAAACTCTACCTATTCAATATACCAACACATGAAGTCTTAACTACTAAAAAATCAAAAAGTACTTTTAAAATAAATGAAAATCTCAAAAATGTAAAATACAAAATCATGTATGAAATTAAAGCTAAATCATTTACAAAGATCTTTTGAATATAATTTAGAAAGTGATATGACTTACTTTATAAAAAAGTATTTTACATTTGTTTATATTTTTGACTATTTTTTTTTTTTTTTGTTATCATAAAGTTTTTTTGAAGTGTTAATACTCAAAATTAAGTCCTAATATGTTGATACATTGATTAGGTAGAGTTTTAGAATTGGTAAAATTGGTTGTCTACCCATACAAGGTAAACTGAAATTATGACAACAACAGTTACGAATTTCTAATAATAAATCAAAATAAAGAATCACACTACATGTATAATTTTGATAAATATGGATAAAAATGAAAAAGGACTTTAATACAAACATGATGATGTGTTATCTTAAAGATAAATAACTCACAAATTAAGATCTTTCACACGAACCAAATCACGTATGAAATCAAAGATAAATAACTCACAAATTAAGATCTTTCAAAATTAGTTTACAAAGTCATATGACTTAATTTTTTTAAATATTTTACGTTTTTTTCTTCATATTTTCAATCTTTTTTTTTTGTTATCTTAAAGTATTTTTGAGGTGTTAATAGTTAAACTTAAGTCCTAATATATTGATTAGGTAAAGTTTTAGAAGGTGTAGAATTTGTTTTTTTACTCATATAAGGTAAACTAAAATAATGACAATAATAGCTACGAATTTTTAATAATAAATCAAAGTAAATAATCATGATGCATATGTAATTTTGATGAATATGGATAAAAAAAGAAAAAAGACTCGAAAATAAACATAATGATTTGTCACAAAATTGGCCTTAAATTTTAAATTGGGAATCATATATGTATATGACTTACAAATAAAGATCTTTCATTTCTATTTACAAAAATAATATACAAAACGAATATGACTAAATATTTTAAAATATTTTAAAACACCAACATGTAATTTACTTAGGAAATTAATTTTAATTGTGTGACATCAACTTCTAAATTGGGAATCATACAAACCAATAAATGCAAAATAAAAAAGAATCAAATTGAATATGATTTAACTCTTAAAATACAGAAATAACAGTTTAATTTTATAAATAAGTTTTAAGATTACTGAATTAGAAATAAACAAACATGAACATTCATGAAGTTACTTAATTATAAATTATTTATTGATATTTGATTATGACTTTTATCACCTAAAGTATTCAACTAGATAAGATCCAAAAATTTAAAGAGTAAAAGATAAGTAAAGATTAAGTGTTTTGTACTTTTACTTGCATTTTAGAAAACGCTAAGTAAGAAAGAAGGTAAAAACATGAGAGACAAAATTATATATTAAAATTATTATTGAAGCTTACAATAAATAAATAAAATTACTAGGACTTAAATAAACTTTAGATATGAAAAATATTGGTCGTTGTTAAAATAAATAATGTAGCTCACAGTTTAGGATGCAAAATTGCTTTATATTTTAATGAACAAATGAAATTATTAGAACTTAGGCATTACTATAATCACTAGAATATATTATAAAATTAGAACTCAATCAATAATCTATAGAGCAAAAAAAGAAAGGTACTAAAGATAAAAAAGAATTTGTTAACCCTAAGTCATTGTAATCCCTTCTATCACAGTTTATACGATAAATTACACTTGAACAAATTTTTTATCTATTTGACATATCTTTTACTCAATCGCATAGTAGTATAATAATTAATAAAAGAGATCCGTATAATCGTTCTTTTAATATTATCTTTAACTATCGTTTGTAATCGTACGATATTTCACAAATGTAATAAACGTATAATTAGTTCAATATTTACTATTTTGGAACGTTTTTCAATTTTATATTTTTTTAGGGTTTCTTTATACTGAGTTTGATAGTTCGTCATGCGAATATAAATAAAGTTTAGTTCAAAATCATCGATATAACACCTAAATAACCAGCATTAACTTTATAAAAATACACTGACACTCAAACCTACGGATGTATAAGTCGTTAACTATAACCGACCCGGGCCTTGCCCGGGTTACTGGACTAGTATATATAAAAAGCTGAAGCTTTCGCTTAGAATTGCGACATGTAGGATTTTTAGAGCTCTATATTTACGCCACGTATGACTTTTTAGGAACTTTCGCTTTCTGCCACATAAGCTTCAACTTTGTATGTGGCAGTCCCCTAACTTAATTGGTCTCTTTATTTATTTAGAGTTCAACTCTTTTGAATTGGATATATATAATCAAGAATCCTATATGTTTTTTGTATTCTTTACTTTTCTACTCTATTTAACTCTTTCTTATAATTTATTATTAAAAAATTCGTAGGTCTACTTTACCCTATATTTGTAAACTTTATAAAACTAAGAAACTAATTTTACACCTTCTAAAACTCTACCTAATTAATATACTCATATATTAGGCCTTAATTTTGCTTATTAAAACCTCAAAAGTATTTTGAAATAACAATATAAAATCTCAAAAATATAAAGTGCGAAAATCATACACTACTTACTAATTCTTTTTGTAATTTTACAAAGTTCCATTATAATCTATTATACAAATGTAGGCATAATCAATTAATTCGTAAGAATTTTAACTTCATTTACGTGTAAAACTTTTTATATACAAGACTATGTCTTTTTTACAGTACATCAAATATCAACTTAAAAATTAGGTATTGCAACTACAACAATATGTACCATTTCTCTTTAAAATAAAGTTTGAAAAAATATTATTCTAATTTGACATTATTTTAGCACTTCGCATTATTAATTGGTTAACTTACTAGAATTTAATTTGATTAGTAGCACTTAAATAGACTTTTAATATGAACAATATTTACAATCCTACTTCCTAAGTTTTTACAATGGTTTTACTAAACATTTTGTGGGTATATTTGGCCGAAGTTTTGTAAACCTTAACTATAAAATTGGAATATCAATTTTACATATTTTAAATCTCTATCTAATCAATCTATATATTCTTATTAGGCCTTGAATTTTGACTAATAACGCCTTAAAAGTACTTAAATATAACAAAATCAAATCTGACAAATGTATACATGAGAAACATTAACAATCTTTTCTCTTTACGGAACATAGAATATGCATTCTAATATACTCTGCCTATTATTTCTGCAATTTACAATCTAATTATGAGATCTTTTGTTCTTTTGTCACGATATAATTATTCCTATCGATACTATCACGAATCTTTGTTCTTTTGTCAGTTATATGAAATCTTTAGTAGCAAGCAAACATAAGAAAATGAAAAATCTTTGAAATAATCACGCCTTAATGTATGCACACTACAATTAGGCAATAAAGACCGAGCAAATCTAACATTTCTGTTAGCGAGAATCTAAGCAAATGTAGAAAACATCTTTGGTTAATAATTAGCAGCCTAGAGTTTTACCAAGTATGATAATATGGTAATCTGTATGAGCAAATAATGGTCAAGGGACGCAAGATGCTTTTCATGGTTTTTGGTGTTGTTAAGGCAACCTGAGGAGAATATGATGTCAAATTTCTTATAGAGTTGGTTGATATTAGTTTGTTTTTGTCGGACATACAATTAATTCATTAGCAATTAGATATTAAGCTAACTAGCATGGAACTACAAAGAGAACATTTAGGTGGTAAAATATAGGGCGCAAGCATCAAGTGTCTAGCTTCAAAAACAAACTAGATGGTAATAACAAAAGTTTTAGTCTAGCATTCAGTCCGCTTATTATCAGTTTTAAAAAGATTTTGTTAGGTTGACAAAAGACACTCACCTGTTATTAGAAAGAGACATGGTAATAGAATTTATTTGTTGAAAGTATATGCCTGCTTCAATGTGCATATATGCAAGAAATATTGGCAAAAGAAAATGCCTCAGAACCTCTTATATTTTAATTCCCTGCTCTCCATTTATTGCTATAAAATGATCACACTTCACTATTTATATTTTGGTTTACTGTCCGCTTTCATGGATTAATTTTAGTGGATTAATTCGGATGTTGGTTCTCAAAACACACCAATCTGGATTGCTTAAAAGGAAAGAAAATGATAAAGTCCATTGGTTGAAAGAAATGAGAAAGTAGAATAAGGGCTTAAGTATAGTATCAAATGATTGCAACATTTGAAAAGTAAACCTATTGACACCTTGATAAAACATTCTACCTTCGCTCCATAATGTCAATTATGTTCTAGCTAATTTGTTGAAGAACATAATGTAAACTATGCTCCAAACACAATCAATGTTTTTGAATCTCACTATTTATTTATCTGTTGTACTTTGTTAGTCATCATGTCATTAACTATTGATCTATTGTTATATATTTAATTACAGCGTCTGTCATATATTTCATTCTAGAATAATGAAAGAAGACTTAGAATCTCCAAGAGAAGTGAAATAGAGTACCATTTTCTTTATTGAGATTGCTAAAAGTAACTTTGGAGAAAATCTTTCCTAAGCTTTTTTGTGAGTTTGTGGTCTCATAAACTAATATTTTAAGTTTAAGATGCTACACTTGCTTTAGAACCAATTCTTTTTGAAATTAAATTACAAGAGGTAATTGAATTTGATTGGGGACTAAGTAGTTCGGATTAGTATAAGTCTTGGAGAATAAAAAGAAATGTAAAATAAATCATATCTAAGACAACTTTTAACTCAATTACAAACCATACAACTTTTAACGCTAGCAAAATATGGAGGTAGACCTGCCATTGGCAGTAAAGGTGCAATTGATCTTGCACATGTGAATGATATTATATTTTTGGTAATGGTGGCGGTTGACTGCAATAGTATTATACAACGGAAGTGGCGGTAGTAGTGATAGTAATGGCGGGAACTGTAAAGATGGTAATAACTATAATGATTGGTGACAATAATGGAGACTATTTAATGAAAATGGTAGCAGTAAGGTGTTGGTGTATTAGTATAAGATAGTGGGACAAATAATGTTGAGAATTGTAACCAGACAACTGGTAATTCATATTAACAAATGACGATTCTACGTTTAGTTCTTTGACAAAACATGCACGTTTGTAAAATCTGTCCTAGGAATAGTAACTCTTAATGTTTGCACTAGAGGAGCTTTTCCGCCGATCATGTTTTGATACCCGTGTACAATTATCAAAAAGTTCTCTTTAGCCAAGTGGCCGCTTTGAGGTTTGAACAATTTCTTATCGAATCTAAAAGCACATGTAATGTTGTACTTCTCATAGAAGAATATATACGATATGACTGTAGGACTATTCATGGATTTGTCAATATTTTACACAAAAAGAAAGAGAAAAAGTGAAATTAAATCTACACTCTTTTTCGCTGAGCCTACACCCTTTTGTCACTAAAAGAGGCAAATAGACCTATCGTTATATAAAACATGCAAGCTTTCTTTGTTAAATTGTGGTACACAAAACAATTGGTGAGGGTAAAAGGACTACAAAATCAGCATGTTTGTGAAAATTGTCATACATCTTTTTTCTTAACATAAATTTTGAAGTTTGAACTTCTTAATGGAATGAACCAATCTAAGAGCATATGTAATACTGTACTTCTCATGAAAGAATATATAAGGCGTGACTATAGGATATATGTGGATTGGCTAATATTTACATAAAAAGATTGAGAAAAAGTAAAACTAAATCTACACTCTTTTTCGCTAATGATCTAAAATCAAAGTTTGGCTTAAATGTTCTCTCAGTTTTACTATAATTCAGTAGGACGTGGATTAATGTATTGGAGGAACTTACGTACCTTGAGTAATGTCAACTATTCCGTTCAAGATGCATAGTTGAATTACCTCATTTGTCTTTGAAAATAACTATCTTTCTTTGTTTTTTAGAACTTTGAAATTAATAGGCTATATTAAATATGTTATTAGCAATAAAATCAAATTAAATCACATCCCGTGCATTTGCATGGGCACATTAGCTAGTATATATAGTTTGAGAATGTTGGAAGAGATGCTTGATGCAGTACTTGTAAACATGAGACTCCGCTGCCTCTTTGCTGTCTTTGAGTTGATCTCCCAGTATAACCATGAAAAGCATGAAGTTGTACACGACTTGTTTTGCCTAACTATGAACTTGTTCATATGGAAGGATTTCTGATTTTTTATTACTATTACCATATCCAAGTTTCTAGAAACGGTTCTACTTACATAAAAGAAGGGAAGATATCTTATGTGGAAGACATAGGTGACGGCCTTGAGAGTCCCCCAGCAGCTCTTGTTGGGCTATTCTCTGGCTGCAACGCTGGGAAACAGGTGGTGGTGGTTGCTCACGTATGATGTACATTTGTTTTTTACCTTTAACGCTCTTGGTCCTTTTCTTATGTACGTTTTAAACCTTTAACGTTCTTGGTCCTTTTCTTATGTACGTTTTTAACTTTAACCCTCTTGGTCCTTTTCTACTGAATTTTCCCCTACTATATAGGGACAGAGTGGTTTTTACTAAGATTAGTACGGTACAGTTTGCTAATAAGGATTTTTTTTGCTTGCTGTAATGCTGTTTGGTTCAAGCACAAAATGTCGGACAAGAAGCATCAGTGGGTGCGAAGGTCTAGAGTAACGAATATGCAGATACGGTGGTTCTAGCATGACACAAATTTGATTGAAATATTTCAAATGCAACATAAAGAGTCCTTCACGTATCTCCACGGATACCGTAGCTTAATTTAAGTCATAAGAAGGAGAGTTAGCAATTAAGTTCAAGTTCTGTTTTCTTCCTGCAGTGGCTCCAACAGTCTCAGTCATATCCAAGTCTTCTGCCTTGATACCACTAGGCAATTTCCAGTTGAAATGATAGAGTAGTGCAGCAAGAGGCAACTCAACATTGACTAAACCTAATGAAACGCCTGGACACATTCTTCTGCCTGCTCCAAATGGAATATACTCCAAGTTGGTTCCAGTGAAATCAAGAGGGCTTTTCTCAAATCTCTCGGGAGTAAAACTTTCAGCATCATGCCAATAATCAGCATCCCTTCCCATTGCCCAAGCATTGACGAAGACTTTTGTTTTCTTGGGAATATTATAACCACCAATCTTGCATTCCTCCCTGCATTCTCTAGGGACTAACAATGGAAGAGGGGTATGCAACCGCAGTGTTTCTTTGATCACCTGCTTTAGGTAGCTCAATTCTTGAATATCAGCCTTGCATCTTTTTGTCTTTTGCTTAATGGAGTGTCTAACTTCGGCTAGTGCCCTCTCCATCACTTTTGGGTTTCTTATCAATTCGACCATTGCCCATTCAATCGTTGTAGAAGACGTTTCAGTTCCACCTATGAACATATCCTGCATCAAAATGCAAAACTAATGTAAGATGCTTAGATTGAGTTGACACGTGCCGCAAGTACATGGTACCCAACAAGCCAAGTAGTATCGTTTTACGCAATTACAATTCCTGCTTATTTGTGTTTGTACTAGGTATGAAATATACAGGAAGAACCAATTGCAGGGCATGCATATGTTCAGATATCATGCTTTCCAGTTGAAATGTACCACAAGGGCATAAGCAAGTATATGTTGCAAGTGAAAACATCGACCCATTGCAAGCATACAAACCATTGTAACTGCCTTGACATTGTTGGACGTGATGGGCAAATCAATACCACTGCTCTCTTGAAGTCTTAATAGAACGTCAATTAGATCTTCCCCCTCTTTGTCGTTAGTGTTACGCTTCTTTGTGCTTGCTAAGATCTCTCTCCTCTCACTGATAATGTTGTCCAAGATCTTGTCAAGCTTGTGGTGTATCTTCAGTAATTTAGGCCTCAACCCGGTAAGGACATGAAGAAATTTCTTGGATGGAAACAAATCAGCAACATCAAAGCCCCCTATCAACTTTACTGTCTCTTTGATTAGTTGTATGAGCACGTCTTGATCCTCGCACCTCTTTCCAAATACCTCTCTGCAAGTTATAACATTTAGCAACGAGTAAAGTTTCTCCTTAAGATTGATTGTTGTTCCCAAGGATGACTGAATGGATTCGATGAGATACCAGACTTCTTCCTCTCTAATATAGCGGAATGATCTTACTTTCTTTGCACTAAAGAGTTCCAAGGTGCATATTCTTCGCATTTGTCTCCAATAAGCTCCATATGGAGCGAAGACGACGTCTGTGTTGTCATACCCAACTATCCTGGTTCCTAGGACTTCTTGCCTATTTGCAAAGGCAATATCATGGGTTTTCAGTACCTCCTTGGCCATTTGAGGAGTTGATATAACAACCGCAGAGATTTCGCCAAGTTGTAGTTGCATCAGCGGTCCATGTTTCTTAGCCAAATCTCTGAGAGCTCGGTGTGGCACTGAACCGACCAAGCACAACAAGTTCCCAATTATAGGTAGCTTCCATGGCCCGGGTGGCAATTTATCTGTGCTCTTTCTTGTGGCAAAATTGAAGAGGAAGGAGAAGAGGAGGATAAGGGAAGCAATGAGAAGGTATGGGAACCGGAGCTCCATTACAGATGTTAAGGCAAGCTGTATGCTTTCCACCATAGTAGTGACCCCCGGATCGACGAGTCCTCATGGTCACCTTATCGTAGTAGTGAGCAACCACATATGTCAACGTTGATGAAGATACATGGAAAGCCAAGGCCCCAGACTGGAGGGGCTCATGATCAGCCATACACACGTTTTGGAGATTGTACGGTGAATGACCCACTTTTCCGTCTCCTAGTATTGGTACGTTGCATTCACTAGCTACTGGTCAAATCCCTTCTAGCGGTGGATCAGCCACATAAAGTTTATTTTATTTTATTTTGTGGATCATGTTGGTATGTGTACACACACAAGGACGAAGGGGGTTAAATGACAATTTATGTGTGCTCATTTTCGTAGCAACATTGAAGACGTAGGAGAAGAGGAGGATAAGGGAAGGAATGAGCAGGTATGGCAAGTGGCCATTTCTGATTAGCGAGGAATGTATGGCACGGAGAAGAGGAGGATAGGGGAAGAAATGAGAAGTTATGACGACGAGAAGAGGAGGATAAGGGAAGAAATGCTTTTGTTTTAACAAGGAGGAGGTATGACTAGGAGAAGAAGAGGAGGATAGTGGTGAGCCTGCTGTGCTTTTGGACCCTTTCATTTGCTTTAGTATTAAACTAGCTAAGGACCCCGGGACATACGCTATTTGTTTCAAAAAGTTGTCTAAAACACATTTTAATAGGTAGGTTAAAATTATCTTGTTTAAAACAAGGGCAATAAAAAAATTAAGTATAAGATCACATCTCGAATTCAACTTCTAAAAGTATTGCTACAATAGTGTATTTAAGTAACAAATCTAGATTGTGCATGTGATTAACTGCATGAATTGTTTTGGAGAAATGAGATTTGGATGTTATAAAGACATCGATATGGATACTTAAAATGCTTTTTAATAAGCAACAAAAATTTGAAATTTCGTCATAAAATATGGACAACAATGCCGCACTTATTTTAACCATAAATTTCAAACCTTTAAGCTCACAATTTGGAGAACCATTGTTCTTATTGGTTGTCCAAACTATGTCCAAAACTATAGTATATGAACCAAAAAAATTATCAACTTTTGCAGAATTTTTAGTTCTTTCTATCCAAACTTTATGTTTCTGTTAACATGATATGATCAAGCGTGTTAACAGTGTCATATCATTGTCGGCGTAATACAATTTCTTTCAATCCTTTTTGATGAGAGAAACATATGAACTATAAACTTAATTGAGTTACCTAATATATTCTTCATGATAAGAAACAACTTGCATATCTTTTTTTCTGATGCAAGAAAAAAAAGAAGAATCAATGTTAGTGTACTTCTATCGGTGTTGATATTATTAAAAGACCCAATGAGAGTACCATAGAGGAAATTGTTAGGATTGGGTAGCATGCTACAAATTGTTAATCCTCGAAGACGATCTCTTGACTAAAGAAACTTTCTGGTCTCAGCATTTGGGTCCAAAATCATGAATGAAAGAAAGATATTTTTTTTTTTTTAACAACTCCTACCTTCGAGATACAATTTACATACTTTTAAGTTCCTTAGAGGAACAAATTTTAAAATTAAATATGTCTTTTTCCAGCTTGAGTACCTCATATTTGGAACGTAGCAACTCAGTACGTCAAATAAAATTTTCAACCCAACTTAGTCCGGCATTAGAAAAAGTCTCAGGACTATTAAAATTTTAGGGGAATTTATGAAAAAGCTCCACTAAACTGGTTTTTCTTTCCTCCGTTTTCCCTCTGATTCTCTTTCCTATATTTAGTTATTATTTTCTCTCAACATCTCACAAGCTTCATTCTCTCAACATTTCTTCCGTTAGATTGGAGGAGTAAATCATTTCCCCTCAATTCTATGAAAACTCTATTTTAGAGTTCATATTTGATGTGGGTTGTTGTTCCGAGTTATATTATTGGAAATACCAATTGAGATTTCTTTTATGTCGTTTCGAGTTATGTTATTGCAACTACCATATGATCTTTCTTTTACGCTCTTTATCCTAAGCTTTTTCATATACCCTACTAAATAGGTACTAGTGTCCTAATTTTAAACTTGAAACTCCACTTTGGGTTGCAAGAGATACCAACTCAAGCTTCACACATGTGGTTTTCTCCATTTCTTGTTAAGTGGAGGGGTCTTCGCTTAATAATGATAGGGTTGAGGAGATCAGGTGGAAGATGTGAAAAAATAATAGGAAACACCAATTTATCTGAGTGAGGGCCTAAGTATACTTAAGCCCTTATTCTACTTAGAATTGCGACACATAGGATTTTAGAGCTCTCATATTTACGACACATCAGCTTTTTGGAGTCTTCTCCTTTTGCCAAATCAGCCGTAACTTTCATCCTAAGAGTCCCCAGTTTGCTTGGACTCTTCTTTTAACAACTAAGAAATCAAATTGATTGCACTACTAGAATACTTTTATGTGTCCTAATCAATGACAAAAACTTCATGAATCAATCTTATCAACTAGAAAACCTTGGTCTATCCTTTCTTTCTCCTGCTTCCTCTCCATCTTCACGCTCTCTCTCCATCTTCACAATGACGGCAGACCACCATGCAAGATAAACTATCTTTTTCTCTTTCTTTTTCTTTTATTTCCACACTGGTGCTTAAAGCCTTGCACATCTCATGTTATTAACTGTACGCAAGGGAAGACAAATGTTGGCAACTTGGTATGACTTTGGCGCGTAGTTCACAGGACATAACATTTAGGTATGTAGTTTGGTGCTTTATTGGTGCTCGAAATCATACTAAACAAGTTTGGGAGAGGGGTGTTTGTGCACCTTTTTTTCTTCAGGTTAGTGTTAATAAAAAACTCTAATGCACCTTTTTTTTCTTTAGGTTAGTGATTATAAGACACTTTTCCTATGCAGTGGGTTCTATTGCCAACTTTTTTACGCTTTTTTCACTCATGTCTCTTGCAAATATAATTTAGTGATATTGTTAGCCTTCTAACAACAAATAAGGTGTGCTACCATGTTAAATGCTCATGAAGGTCAAGAGCACGCCAAAGTTCGAGATAGTTTTGGAATACATTTTAAAAAAAGAATTATCGGATAATTTAAAAGTTATCTAATCTGTGTTTGTAATGATATACCAAAAGTACTCCTGATCAAGTTATTTGTAGCATAACTATATAGTAAAAAGATTATACTTACCAACCAATACTTGCAAATAAAATATGGAGTGTCTCACCTTGAAGGGAGTGCACTCTTCTTCTCATCTTTGTCATGCATAATTGTGTCAGGCTATTGGAGAATACATAGTAATTGTGAGGCTATTGGAGAATAAGTACTAATGGTGAAGATCTGTTGTCTTGGAGCTGGCTATGTTGGGGGCCAACCATGGGTGTGATAGCTTATAAGTGCCCCTCGGTTGAAGTAGCAGTTGTCGATATATCTAAGCCGCGGATCACTGCTTGGAATAGTAAGCAACTCCCAATCTATGAGCCGGGCCTTGGGGATCTCGGGAAGAAGTGTAGAGGGAAGATTAAAAAAATTATGAGTTTATAATTCGCAATATACACTACTCTAGGTATCTATCACCAAAAGTATGTACGTTAAGAATGTTACGCTTGGTGACAAAAAACTTTTGATAGATGTGCTAAAAAAGGAGTCACATCCAAAGGACACGCTCAAGCTTAAACTCCCTTTCAACCAGTATAGTACATAAATGAAGTTCAGCCTTCAACCCAGATGCTACATAAAAGCACGAGGGGAATAAATGATAGAAAAATGTTCATTAATATTGCAATAGAATTTACAGTGGTTATTATGACTCCCAAGTAAATCTTACTTATATAAGATTTTTCCTATGTACACTTTACAACTCGGAAAAAAGAAAAATATCACAAGGATTCTCACGATAAAATCGTAAGCTAGCATCAATGAAGGAGTATTTTATGGGATATTAGGATTTGACGAAAAATCGACTACATGGTTTTAATAATACATCCCAAAGAAGGTATTAGCCATTCAGGTTAATTATTATGTATTTTTTTGTTATTGGTTCCCAGCTTTTCTTTATAGTACTTTTAAAGTTTTAGTTTAATTCCTTATTCCAAAACTGTTTATTGTAAAACCTCTTATTAGGCATAGTAGGTGTAAAATAGTATTAGAATATTCTAGACACGAATGTATGAATACAACAGAATATGCGTTCTAATCTATTATGCTTATTATTTATACAATCTGCAAGCTAATTATGAGGTTTTCAATGTAATTACTTCTATCTATACCATCGCGAATCTTTGTTCTTTTGTCACTTATATGGCATCTTTAGCAGCAAGCAAAAATGAGAAAAACAATTTTTTTTGTAATTGTCATGCCTTGATGTATGCATACTATCAGTTAGGGAATAAAGACCGAATCAAACCTATCATTTCTGTTCGTGAGAATCCAAGCCAATGTAGGAAACATCAATGGTTAATAACTAACAACCTAGAGATTTACCAAGTATGATAACATGTTAATCTATAATTAAACATGAGTAGATTTTAGATATGGTCAAGGGGACTAAGATGATTTTCATGGTTTTTAGTGTTGTTAAGGCAACCTGAGAATATGATGTCGAATTTCTTATAAAGTTGGTTAATATTAGTTTGTTTTGTCACATTCTGCATGACATCGAATTACCTAATTAGTAATTAGATATCAAGCTAACTAGCATGGAACTACAAATAGAACATTTAGGTGGTAAAAGATAAGGTGCAAGTGTCAATTCTTTAGCTTCACAAACAAAGTAGATGGTAATTATAAACAAAAAAAAAATTTGTGTCTAACATTCAGCCACTTATTGTCATATTTAATAATATTTTTTTGTGTTGACAAAAGAAACTAACCAGTTATTTAAAAGAGACATGGTAATTAAATTCATCTGTTGAGTATACACTTGGTTCGATGTGTGTAAATATTGGCAAAAGTGAATGCCTTACAGTCTCTTATATTCTTCAAATCAAATACGCTCACATTTCACTATTGTTACTAAAAGTTACGAAAGAATAGTAATGAAGTGATCGTAAAGGTTCTTCTAAACCAGTTGTAATTTACATATAAAAAATGCTTGCTATTTATATTTTGATTTACTGTCCGCCTTCATGGATTAATTTTAATGGATTAAGTAAGATCATGGGTTCACAAAACACACTAATATGGAGTGCTTAAATGATTGAGAATGATGACCTCCATTGATTAAAAGAAATGAGAAGGTAGAGTGAGGGCCTAAGTATTGTATCAAATGATTACAACATTTGAAAAGTAAACCTATTGAGACCTCGATCAAACATTCTACCTTCGGTCTATAATATCAATTATGTTCTAGCTAATTTTCTGAAGAACATGATGTAAACTATGTTCCGAACACAATCAAGTTTTTTGAATCTCCGGAGACTAATTAACTATTCTACTTGGTTAGTACTTGTGTCATTAACTATTGATCTATTGCGACATATTTAATTACAGTATGTCATATATGTCATTCTAGAATAATGAAAGAAGGCTTAGAAATTTAAGATATTTAAAATAGAATAGCATTTTTTCTATTCAGATTGCTAAAAGTAACTTTGGAGATGCTGGTTCGACTGCGAGTAAGGATAATGAAGACTTCCCTTTCTTTCTTAAGTCCGAACTTGTGCAATCCACGATTTCTCACATGTACATGATGATCGAGGAATTGTAAGGGATTGTTTTCTAAATTTCTTTCTCACACCCTTTAGCTTATTATGTTTTAGTAAGCTTTTTGGTGAGTTTGAGGTCTCATACACTAATCTTTTAAGTTTAAGATGTGACACTTGATTTAGAACCAATTATTTTTTAAATTAAATTACAAGAGGTAATTGAATTTGATTAGGGAATTAGTTCGGATTAGAATAAGTTTGGCGAATAAAGTAAATATAATATAAATGAGATCCAAGACAGCTTCTAACTCAATTACAAACCATACAACTTTTAAAGCTAGCAAAACATGGAGGTAGACGTGGCATTGGCAATAAAGGTGCAATTGATGTTGTACATGTGAATGATACTATATTTTTGGTAATGGTGGTGTTTGTGGCATGAGGTGGTGGTCGTTGACTGCGATACTCTTATACAACAGAAGTGGCGGTAGTAGTGGTAATAATGGCGGCGACCATAAACATGGTAGTAGCTATAATGGTTGGTAATGCAGGTTATTTATCAAAAAATGGTAGCACTAAGGTGTTGGTGCATTAGTATAAGATAGTGGGACAATTACTGTTGTAAACTCTAATTAGACATATGCTAAATCAGATTAACAAATGACGATTCTAGGTTTAGTTCTTCGAAAAAACCTGCATGTTTTATAAAATCTGCCCTAAGACTAGGAACTCTTAATGTTTTCACTAGCGGAGCTTCTCACCCGATTATCATAAAGTTCTCCTTCGTCAAAAGTTCACTTAGTGGTTTGAACACTTTCTTAATAGTATGAACTAATCTAAAAAGCACACGTAATATTGTACATGAAAGAATATATAAGGTATGACTAGGATTATATGTGAATTTGTCAATATTTTACACAAACAAAGAAAAAGAGAAAAGGTGAACTAAATGCCCACACCGTTTTGTCACTTAAAAAGGCAATTAGGCCTATCGTTATATAAATATGCAAATATTCTTTACTAGATTTTGGTACTCTAAATAAATAATGAGGATAAAGGGACTACAAAACCAGCATGTTGGTTAAATTTGTCATGCATCTTTTCCTTTAAAAGTAGTTTTGAGGTTTAAACAATCTAATCTAAAAAGCACATGCAATATTGTACTTATCATGAGGAATATATAAGGTGTGACTGTGGGATATATGTGGATTTTTCAATACTTTACACAAAAAGAAAGAAAAAGTGAAACTAACTTTAGACCCTTTTTTTGCTGAGCCTACACCCTTTTGTCACTAAAAGAGGCAAATAGGCCTATCGTTATATAAAACGTGCAAGTATTTTTTTTACTAGATTCTGGTTCACAAAACAATTAATGAGGACAAAAGGACTACATAACCAGCATGTTTGTGAAATTTGTCATACATCTTTTTCTTTAACAGTAGTTTTGAGGTTTGAACAACTTTTTAGTGGTACAAACCCGTCTAAGAAGCACATGTAATACTCATTACTATATATGTATATATATATGTATATATATATAAAGCGTGACTATAGGATATATATGTGGATTTGCCAATATTTTACAGAAAAAGAAAGAGAAAAAGTAAAATTAAATCTACACCCTTTTTTGCTAAGCCCATATCCCTTCGTCACAAAAGAGGCAACTAGACCTATCTTATAAAATATGCAAATATTCTGTACTAGATTTTGGTACACAAAATAATTAATGGAATCTCAAAAACAACATGTTAGTGAAATTTGTCATACATCTTTTCCCTTAGTAGTAGTTTTAGACTATACAATGGTCTATAACCAAAGTTAGGGCTAAAATGTTCTCTCAGATTTACTATGATTCTTACGTAGTAGGTAGTGGACTAATTGATAGGAGAAACTTACATACTTGAATAATGTCAACTATTAAGTTTAAGATGTACAAATGAATTAACTCATTTGTCTTTGAAATTAATTATCTTTCTTTATCTTTTGAAACTTTAATTTGAACTAAATAGGCTTTATTAAAATAAATGATCAACACTAAAATCAAATTACATTGCGTCCCGTGCATTTGCACGGGCACATTAGCTAGTTACTATAAATCTTACAACCAACACTACCAATTACGTATGTACCACCTAAACAACTTCAATTATGGACACTATCATATATACCCCTCATACTTTGCTAGTACATCACCATACCCCGACATACCATGACAACTTTTTCGTGCTTTTAGTTGTAATTCAAAGCAAAAAAAAAAAAATCTAATTTGTTACCTTTCCATTTCTTTTATCGCTCAAGTTTATAATCAAGGTTGTTGCAGCTTATTTTTCAATCATTTTGAATTTTCTTTTGAGATCCAATTCTAAAGATAATTGGTTCAAATTAACATGATCTTTAGAAGGTTGATGCATAACAGTAAACAAACATTAAAGCTTATGAAAAAAATAAGATTTCTTGATAACTTACCTTTAACAATCTCAAAGAGCAAATGTTGCTCAACTTTAATTTCTCTTGCTGTTTCAAAGTCTTCCTTCATATGCCCAAAAAAAAAGGAAAAATATTAAAGGTCGCTATAAGTTGAAAAATTAGCGTGAATATTTTGGTATAAATGATCTGAATACTTTTGTTCATATGCTAGTGAAGATAAACCCGAAGATACTGTGAAGATATTTCTGTGAAGGTGATTAGAGGATACATATATCCAGTGGATTTCGACCAAAAAAAAAAAAAATTCGACCAAAAAAAAAATATATCCAGTGGATTGATGTAGTACAATTTTTTGAAGTTAAAGTCACAATGTAATAGGTTAACTTTACATTGTGACTTGATGTTACAATCTATGGGATATGGATGGAAAGAAACACAAGGACCCTTGAACAAAAACAAGCTACTCCACAAGGATGTGCTCATGTCATACAACAATGGGTGAGGTATAGAGTGGGAAGCTGGAATAAGATACCAAAAACAGAGAAAAATGAAGAACTATGTTCTACTTGGGAGATAAATGATGGGATTTTCATGTAAATAGTTAGAAGCAAGATTATACTATAACATTAGTAGCAATATTGTCATTGTAAATTGGAAACAATTGTACATGTTATGTACTTCAATGAAATAAAGGGACATTTGACCAAAAAAAAAAATTAAGTTTTAATATTGTTGATTATGTGCAGCAGCAACACCTATGGTAACATTGGATGATGTAAACTTTAATCGTTAATCCTTTTGGACCTGTAGCTATTTATCTGTCTCAAATTCCTTCAAGACTGGTGCTTGTCAGTTCAGTTGTGAAAATGGTTGTTTATTGGTAAAGGTGTGTGTAATGCACAACTAACTTTAGCGTAGGTTGTGTGCCATAAAAGTAAGGCTCTGATGCTTGTGCAGTGTGTCTATGCATAGAGGTACGATTGTGATGCTTGTGCAGTCAGTCTATGCAAGCTGCACCAAAAAAAAAAAGTCAGTCTATGCAAGGAAGTGCAAAATTGTACCAAGTTGCAGGTTGTTTTTGCATACAGGTGTGATGCAAATATGGTATGTTTGTGGATATATGCAAAATTGCACCAAAGTGCAGGTTGCGAGTACAGAGGTGTGCGTGTGATGCTTATGCAGTTTTTACTAAGATATGTCAGGTAAAGTTTGTTAATATGGACTTTTTTTCTTGATTTATTGCTCTTTCGTTCAAGCACAAAATGTTTGACAAGAAGCTTAAGAGGGAGTGAAGGTTTAGGGTAATAAATATGTAGATACTGTGGTTTTAGCCTGACACAAATTTGATTGAAATATATTTCAAATGCAACATACAGAGTCCTTAGCGTATCTCCACGGCTACTGTAGCTTATTTTAAGTCATAAGAAGGAGACTTAGCAATTAAGTTTAAGTTCTGCTTTCTTCCTGCAGTGGCTCCAATATTCTCAGTCATGTCCAAGTCTTCTGCTTTGATACCACTAGGCAGTTTCCAGTTGAAGTGATAGAGTAGTGCAGCAAGAGGTAACTCAACATTGGCTAAACCTAATGAAATGCCTGGACACATTCTTCTTCCTGCTCCAAATGGAATATACTCCAAATTGGTTCCAGTGAAATCAAGAGAGCTTTCCTCAAATCTCTCCGGAATAAAACTTTCAGCATCATGCCAATAATCAGGATCCCTTCCCATTGCCCATGCATTGACCATGACTTTTGTTTTCACGGGAATATTATAACCACCAATCCTGCGTTCCTCCCTGCATTCTCTAGGGATCAACAGCGGAACAGGGGTATGCAACCATAGTGTTTCTTTGATCACCAGCTTTAGGTAGCTCAATTCTTGAATGTCAGTCTCGCCTATTGTTTTCTTTTGCTTAAGCGCTTGTCTCACTTCGGCTTGTGCCTTCTTCATCACTCTTGGGTCTCTTATCAATTCCGCCATTGCCCATTCAATCGTTGTAGAAGAGGTTTCAGTTCCTGCTGCGAACATATCCTGCATCAAAATGCAAAACTAATGTAAGATATTTAAATTGAGTTAACACATGTAACCGCAAGTTCATGGAACGCGACATCCCGAGTAGTATCGTTTTACACAATTACTTGTCCTGCTTATCAGGGTTTGTACCAGTTATGAAGTATATAGGAAGAACCAATTGCAGGGCATATGGTCAGATGTCATGCTTTTCCAGTTGAAATGTGCCACAAAGGGCATAAGCAAGTATATGTTGCAAGTTAAAACTTCAGTCCATTCCAAGCATACCAACCATTATAACTGCCTTGACATTGTTGGATGTGATGGGCAACTCAAGACCACTGCTCTCTTGAAGTCTTAGTAAAACGTCGATTAGATCTTCCTCCTCTGTGTCATCAGCGTTGCCTTTCTTTGTGCTTGCAAGGATTTCTCTCCGCTCACTGATAATGTTGTCCAAGATCTCGTCAACCTTGTGGTGCATCTTCAGTAATTTAGGCCTCAGCCCCGTAAGGACACGAAGAAATTTCTTGGATGGAAATAAATCAGCAACATCAAAGCCTCCTATCAACCACAATGTCACTTTCACTAGTTGTATGAACACGTCTTGATCCTTGCATCTCTTTCCAAATACCGCTCTGCAAATTATTACATTTAGCAACGAGTAAACTCTTTCTGTAAAATTGATTGTTGCTCCCAAGGATGACCGAATGGATTCAGTGAGATTCCAGACTTCTTCCTCTCTTATAGAGCGGAATGATTTTACTTTCTTTGCACTTAAGAGTTCCACGGTGCATATTCTTCGCATTTGTCTCCAATAATCTCCGTAGGGAGCAAAGACGACGTCTGTGTTATCATACAAAATTATTCTGGTCCCTAGGACTTCTTGCCTGTTTGCAAAGGCGATATCATTGGTTTTCAGTACCTCCTTGGCCATTTGGGGCGTTGATACAACAATCGCAGAGATTTCGCCAAGTTGTAGTTGCATCAGCGGTCCATGTTTCTTAGCCAAATCTGCGAGAGCTCGGTGTGGTACTGAACCGACCAAGCACAACAAATTCCCAATTAGAGGTAGCTTCCATGGCCCGGGTGGCAATTTATCAGTGCTCTTTTTTGTGGCAACATTGAAGAGGAAGGAGCAGAGGAGGATAAGGGAAGCAATGAGAAGGTATGGGAACTGGAGCTCCATTGCAGATGTTGAGGCAAGCTGTATGCTTTCTGTCATAGTAGTGAGCCTGCTGGGTTTTTAAACTCCTGCATTTGCCTAATCATTTGGACTCTTGCACATGGGCGGACCTCCCACCTGACCAAGGGGGGCCATGGCACCCCCCAACTTTAGGGGAACCCTTTTTTTTTTTTTTTTTAACTTATTAGTTAATGGATAAACATACGAAAATCTCATTATAATATAATATTAATTAATTAATTTGAGTCTTATTTTGTTGTATGTTTTATTCTTTGTGCCACCAATCGTCGTATATTTGCTTTTCTCATTCCCCTACTCTATCTTCTTTCTTCCAATTTTCAAATTCTAAAAATTTATATTACAAAAAAAAAAAAAAAAAACGAGTATATCAAAATCAAAATCTTTATTTTTTTTAATTTAAGTTCTTATTGTATGTTAACTTATACGTTATTATTGTACTCATACAATTGTTAATCATATTAGTAATACATCCTCTACACATTAAGAGTTAAGCTTCTTTCATGTAAGATTAGTAATTTATTGTTGACTGACCTTACCAAATTAAATAAATCACTATAAAATTATTATATAATTAGTAGTTAAATTGATGTGGGTGAACAATCTATTTTGCACTTAACTTATTTAATATGAAGACTAATTATAATATGTTTTTGATTTTTTGTGTTTTATGTAAACTTAAACGTACCTTTTAAATATTTTTATGTTAGCCATCAATATTTTTATGACTTTTTGGCCCCCCGCGATTAGACTTTCTGGATCCGCCCCTGCTCGCATAATGGCAAGATGCTTAGTTGCCGTAATGTATAGTACTATATAGCCTTTAAAATCAATAAACCTAGTACACATGTGATCATATAATTTGATTCTAAGGAACGAGATCTTGACAGAGGATTGTTTTTTTGGGTATCAAGAGTCATCAGAAGCACATCATGGAAGAGCTGTTGAGAACGATTCGGACTGAAACTTGTCCTAATTGTTTACGAAAAATTGATGGCTGACCAAAGCAAGTTCTGTTTTGTATAAATGTCCCCATCTATTTTAAACCGCTTGCAGCGTTTTGGTAGTTGTCATTTTGCAATTTTTTTGCCGGGAGAAAATGAAAAGACATCAAAGCAGAAGTGTAGTACAAAGCCATCTCCTTCAGGTGCAGATGAATTTCCAACATTTGCTATGCGAAAGACTGCAATTTGCACTGCAGTCGACTTTATATCGCCGTAGTCGGAGAAAACAGAGCACCACGAAGCATAAAAATCCCAACTAGTCACCCAGATGCAGCGGAAATATAACCCTGTGAAGATCTATTGGCAACAGACTTGACAAGAGTCGCGAGTTCCTTTGCTAGTTGTTGTGGCTAGATAAATCTTGGTTAAACTAGTCCATTACCCATATCCGAAGGTTGTGTGCTTTAGTGATGAAAAATGGAATAAAATGTGTAAGCTGCTTAATCTAAGTAAGAGATGTCTTCAAGAGGTGCAAATTTTCTGAGGTATCTGTGTTGAAACTCGTCGGAAGGATAAAAACCCCGTTTAAGTAGACTTGAAAGTAATCCTGGTCGAAAGCAACACAAAAAAAATATATATGTGCTTTTTTTTTTTTTGTTTAATTGCACTTGATGCTACTGAGGTTTCAATTCATTACACTTGCCTACAGCTAACTAATGAAATGCACTCCGTTCCACGTAATTTTTTTCGCTCACGGTGTCAACAGAGTGTTACAAATGGATTTGATGCCTTCATAATAAATATAGAATTAGATCGAAAATATTTCTGTCCAAATTTGACGCAAATTATCTAATAAGAAGGAGAAATTTTCCTTTAGCTCACATTTTGGGAGCAAAAGTGAGAGATCCATTGGCCATAGCTGTAGTTTGATAAAGAAATCAAAATTAAACATCCACATAGCAGTTGGTTTGAAACTTTGAGTTCAGATCTATGTTCCAATACAAAAGCAGCTTGAAGTGTGTCTTCGTCAGACATTCTTTCACAACTTGATGTACATGTCTTCTTCTACATTCTTAAAAGCATCTGCATATTTTTCACCAAACTGCGCATTTCTTCACCAAACCTCGTCTAAATTTATTATTTAGTTTGAATACTGAACTATGTTATGACATACATTAGGGTTACAATGATATCCATAAAAACTTGACCTCAAAATCTCATACATGGACCTATATGCACAGTTAGGATTCAATTAAGGATTTGATAAAGACTTAAATATGTCGTTGACAATTGAACAATGACGCAAATATTATTTTGGTTACTGTACGCCAATTTCTGTCAAAGTGACCAATTGATCCTTCCATTGACCCCATTGGGTCATTCTGTCAACTCCAGGCATCAACATGCCCGTTAATTCCCTTTTAGGTTAGGGGCAAATTCGTCACTTTCTTATTCTTTTAGACTTTTGGTTGACTTTTACTTTTCCTTTTCTTCTTCTGCTTCTTCTTCTCCCTCCACCCACCTAGCCACCTATTATCTCACACCATGCACGTCTGCTACCTCAACGAAGTCTCACCACCCACCACCACCATGACTAAGCCTTGCCACCCATCATCAGCACGAGCAAGCCGCCACCCCACCCATTACCACCACGAACAAAAATTGATGATAATGAAGAATTAATTCCACCAGTGTGTGTGTGTGTGTGTGTGGGTCAATTGATCAGTGTGTGTGCGTGCGCACTTGCATTTTTCTCTCTGTTAGTGTGCGTGCGCGCGTGTGTGGTTGTGGGTGAATTCAATCAATTAGTGTGTGTATATGTGTATGTGCGCACGCACGCTCGCATATGTGTGGTTTTTCTTGTGGGTTCGATTGCTGTGTGCGTTTGTGCGCGCGCGTGTGTGTGTGTGTGTGTGTGGTTTGGTAGTTAGTGGTGGAGCAGCGATTGTGCTTGGTGGTTGATGGTGGTGTTATTGGTGCCGTGGTTATGCTTGATCGTTGGCGGTGGTGTTGGGTTGGTGTTGTGGCTGTACTTGGTGGTTGGTGTTGGTGTTATGTTGATGTTGTGGTTGTGTTTAGTGGTAGAGTCATGGTGGGGGTTGGTGGTGGTGTTGGACTTATAGGGGGTATCTGGGGTGCACTGGCCGGTGGCAGTGGTGCTCAACAGTGTGGAATAAAAAAGAATAAAGTAGAAGATAGAAGAAGAAGAAGAGGGAGGTAAAGAAAAGGGTACAGAGTGATGTAATTGCCTTTGGATTAAGCCACGTAACGAACTTGGGCCTCACAGAAGCGAATGAAATGACATACTTAGACAAATTAACAAGTCTAATGGTCACTTTTACACAAATCAAAACTTAGTAACCAAAAATTAAATGTGCATTAAAGTTCAATGGTCTACCGCGTATCTAACTCTTTGATAATTGGATCTGAACCAAATTGTTGGTATATATTATTTAAAGTATAACATCACTAATTTGAAACTCAAAATTAATAGAGGAAACAACCCCGGTGGTCCCTGTACTATACGCGTTTTGTCACATTAGTCCCTAAACAAAATTTTTATCCATTTTAGTCCTTAAACATTGTGCCGTTTGCCATATTGATCCTTTTCTCAACTTCCGTCCAAAAAAGTCCGTTTGTGGACCCCACACGAGGGGCACAAAGGACACTTCCCCTCTCCCCTACCCGTCCGTTTCCCTTTCCTCCAAAACAACACTTTTTTTTGCCTTTTTTTTGCCCATTATCACCGTCAACCACAAGATTTACCCTTTTTTGTTGCCATCACTACCGATTCACCTCGCTTATCGGCTAAATCCACGGCCTTGCAGCCACCAAATCAATACTCCTTATTTCGGAATTAAGCAATAATCATTTTTGCCCCTAATTTCTCTTCTCATAAGCATACAATCATCCATCAAAATATCAGAAATTATAAAAGAAAATGGAAGCGAAGCAAAGAGAACCCTATTGTGGAATTTTATATCTTCGCCATAGACGCTAGGGAGACAGACGTCATCCCCACTGAGCACGCCCAATTTTCTCCTCTCCCAGGCCCAATCCCTCTTCTTCCACGCCCAAACCCTAGAGCTAATCAAAGGCAAACCCATCATCCTCCTCAAACGGCCCGACAAGAACCCCTCACTCCCTTCCATCCTCCTCAACTCCCACACCGACGTCGTCCTCGCCGAGCACCACAAGTAGACCCACCCTCCCTTCGAAGCCCTTCTCGACTCCAACGACGACGTTTACGCCCGAGGCTCCCAGGACATGAAGTGCGTCGGCTTGCAGTACCTTGAGGCCATTCGCAAGCTCAAGGCTTCTGGGTTTCAGCTAATCAAGACTGTTTACCTGTCTTTCGTGCTTGACGAGGAAATCAGCGACCACAATGGTGCCGAGAAGTTTGCGAATTCTAATACTTTTGCCCAGATGAATGTTGGGATTGTGTTGGATGAGCGGTTGGCTTCCCCGAATGAGAGATACAGGGCGTTCTACGCAGAGAGGTTTCGTTGGTGACTGATTATTAAGGCTACTGAAGCTCCTGGACATCGGGCCGATTGGGGAGGTGTCCTTTGTGCCCCTCGTGTGGGGTCCACAAACGGACTTTTTGGGACGGAAGTTAAGAAAAGGATCAATATGAAAAACGGCGCAATGTTTAAGGATTAAAATGGATAAAATTTTTGTTTAGGGACTGATGTGGCAAAACGCGTATAGTACAAGAAACACCGGGGTTATTTCATCAAATTAATATACTTTCTCGTTGCGTTATAGAACCACAACACTACAAGAAAAGAGGGAATTAGCGACGGACTTTTAGCGACGGACTAAAATCCGTCGCTAAAAGTCGTTTCAGAGACGGAAATAACCGTCGGTAAAAGTCCGTCGGTAAAACTATTTAACTACGGAATTATTCCGTCGGTAAACACACCCGTCGGTGAAAGTAGGTTTTTACCGACGGACTTTAACCGACGGGTCTATTCCGTCGGTAAAAGACTTAAAAAGAACAGATCCCCAGATCCCCTTTCTTTTCTTTCTCCCGTTGCTCTCTCTCTCTTTCTTTCTCCCGTTGCTCTCTCTCTCTTTCTCTCTCTCTCTCTCTCCCTCTCTCTCTCACCGGCGATATTCCTTCTGTCGCCGGTCGTCGCAGAACCCATCGCCGGTCGTCGCAGAACCCGTCGCCGGTCGTCGCGTCGCATAACCTGTCAACTCCGGCCGGCCGTCAGCTGCTCCAGTCGCCAGCGCTGCTTCAGAGGTCAGCGGTCAGCCACCGCCATTGCTGGTCCAGTCGCAGCTGCTCTGCTGGTCCTCTTCTCCATTGCTGGTCTCTCTCGGGTGAGCTTCTGCTCCATTGCTGGTCCAGTCTTGTGCCCTGTTCCATTTCCCCTTCAAGTGTTGGAGTGCTGAACATGTTTATGACTTTATGTATATGAAATGAGATTACTGAAACTGTTTATGTATATGAAATGAGATTGAAATGAGATTGCTGAGATGAGATTGCTGAAATGAGATTGCTGAGATGAGATTGCTGAACATGTTTATGTATATGAAATGAGATTGCTGAGATGAGATTGCTGAACATGTTTATGTATATGAAATGAGATTGCTGAGATGAGATTGCTGAACATGTTTATGTATATGAAATGAGATTGCTGAAAACGAGATTGGAGTTGGACTGTTGGCTGTTGAAATTGCTGTGTTGTTGTTGGCTGAATTGCTGAAATAGCTGAACATGTTATGTATATGAAATGAGATTGAAATTAAATTATTGTGTTTGTGTATTATTATTTTTATTATTTTATTTTTTTTAATATTGCGCCTCGCTTCGAAAAGGCGCGCGCCTGCGCCTTGCGCCTTGCGCCTTGCGCCTAGGCTCCAGGGACCTTTTGCGCCTTAGGTGCGCCTGCGCCTTTAACAACACTGGTACTAAGTCAAGGCTTGGAGAAATATTTGTTCTTTCTAACTGCACCCTAAACCCTAAACCCTAAACCCTAAATTGAAGTACTTGAACCCTAAATTGAATGCCCTAATTCAATCGAATCCTAAATTAAACTAATTGAACCCCTAATTAAACCCTAAATTGATTGCCCCAATCTAACCGAACCCTAATTGAACCCCAAATTGAACCCCCTAATCCAACCGAACCCTAAATTGAACTAATTGAATGCCTCAAATCAACCGAACCCTAAATTGAATCAATAGAACCCCCTAATTGAACCCTAAATTGAACTAATTGAATCCTAAATTTAATGCCTCAAATCAACCGAACCCTAAATTGAATCAATAGAACCCCCTAATTGTACCTAAATTGAAGTAATTGAACCCTAAATTGAATGCCCTAATCGAACCGAACCCTAAATGAAACTAATTGAACCCTAAATTGAATGCCCTAATACAATCGAACCCTAAATTGAAATAATTCAAGCGCATCGGATATGTGAATTTTGAACATTTTTTTCCCATTTGAACATTGATCATTTGTTTGATAATTTTAGGTTGTTAATTGTGCGTTTTAGAATTGTGATTATTGATCGATGATTTTAGGTTATTAGCTGTGCATTTGAAGTAATTGCGATTATGAATTGATGATTTTAGGTTGTTAATTGATGATTTTAGATTGTTAATTGTGCATTGAGCATTTGAGATATTGAGATTATTGACGGAGGATGGGACTATTATTGGATTGAATGTGTGATTTTTGTTAATTTTTATTGCATTGAGCATTTGAGAATTGAGAATTGAGATTGTTGACGGAGGATGGGACCCAATTGGATTGAGATACCTGTTAGTTAGCACAGACACGGACACCACGTCTGATCGACGGTGTCCGACATTTAGAAAACAAATTAACGTATGCCGATGTGTCTGGAGGTGCGTGTCGCTGGGCATCGGACACGTGTCCGGAGGCGTCAGACACGTGTCCAAAGGCGTCGAACACGTGTCGCTGTAATATTCAGAATCAATCAGCCCACAACTTTGACTAAAACCATCCAAGTTTAAAATGAGCATAGAGAGACAAACAATGACGAAAACGATTAAAGCATGGACAATACTTTGGACTTTGTAAAACCATTCTTCAATTCATCAGCTCGAATGTCAAAACAATTAAACTACTACTACTATTAGTTGTAATCGTAGTTTCATATGCAGTTTGGACTTTGGACCACACCCTTCATATTCCCATGCAGCTCCAACACGAGCTTTGCAGTGTGTTGTGTGCACCCACCCACCCACCCACCCACCCACCATCCCTCCCACCAACCAAACCCCCATAGCCGCCCCACCTCCCATCCCCTCCCCTCTTTCTTTCACACACATACACACACACACGAACTAAACAAGTAGCGACGACTAGGAGCGCTTGAGATCTTCTGATGTACTCTCGCCGTCTCATTTTGAGTGTCATGCTTTCGACTTTAGTCGGTTCCAAAGTATATAGCAAGCTAGTGCATTACATTTTCTTACTTTCCGTGACATAGGTGGCTATTTGGGTGGTGAAATGATGATGTGCGTAGTTGAGATTTTTGTGGTAGTCATTTTAGCTACAACTCACTGTGGATCTGTTTTTTTAGCACCACTTTAACATAATTTGATAGATTTAATTCAGCTATGAAGTTGATGCTCGTCGATTGAATAATCATCGATTGGTTTTTCATGTTAAAGTAGGTTAAATGGCTTCTGCTTCGGTGAACAGGGACGTTTCAGTCAACAGGCACTTCTTCAAGGTCATGATGCCTGGTTTTCATACAGAACTTGTATGTCATCCCGCTTTCTCTATGTTTTCGTGTGTTAAAAGTTTTATCTTTGGTTAAAAACTTACATGTCTTACTGTATTATGAATATGTTAGGCCATACCGGTAGCATTTTGGCGATTGCTTACCACATTGAGATTTGAAGCAACTTTAACCAGCCGCAAGGGGTCATGGCTTGTTAAATTGAAGAAGAAGGTTGGCCAAGAGGTTCTTTGCTTCGAAGAGGGTTGGAACGAATTCGTGCAACAACATGACCTCCATCTAGGAGACTTTGTAGTCTTTCAACACATGGGCCAAATGCGTTTTCAAGTCAGCGTGTTTGATCAAAGCACTTGTGAAAAGCCTTTCCCCTAATGTTGAACTCTGAGGCGTAATTAGACAATATTTTAAATTAATCGCATCGGATATGTACATTTTGAACAATGTTGTGAACATTGACTATTTGTTTGATAATTTTAGGTTGTTAATTGTGATTATTGATCGATGATTTGTTAATCGATGATTTTAGATTGTTAATCGTGCATTTGATATGTTGAGATTGTTGACGGAGGATGGGACCCAATTGGTTTGAATTTTTTATTACAGGTTTGGGCATTAAAAAATTAAAAAAAAAATTAAAAAATGATTTTTAACTTTTAGCGACGGATTAATTCCGTCGCTAAACTTTTTATCCCGTCGCTAATTTCGTAAAAAAGAAAATAAATTAAAGTACGTAAAACATAATTAGCGACGGATATTCCGTCGCTAATTAAAAATAAATCCGTCGCCAAAAATTGTATATTAGACGACGGATTTTATAATTCCGTCGCTAAACTTTTAGCAACGGCCTTTTATACGAGGGACTTTTAGCGACGGTAATTCCGTCGCTAAAAGTTTTAGCGACGGAATATAGGCCTTTAGCGACGGGAAAATCCGTCGCTAAAGACCTTATTCCTTGTAGTGCAAATTGAAAGGCAATATGAGCTGATTTTGCACTACCCTAACACTAAAAGAAGCACTCAAGATGTGAATCCCTATAAATACAATCAGATGAAGCTACTAAATGATTGAACAGAGCTAAGTTCGCAAAGCCTTAACCTAGATGTAGGTGTCCCTCTTGCTATCTATGTTTTATTCACTACAAGAAAAAGGACTTTTAGCGACGGAAAATTCCGTCGCTAAAAGCCTAATTCCGTCGCAAAAGACTTTTAGCGACGAACACCCCGTCGCTAAAAATCCGTTGTTAATAACCCCGTCGCTAAAAGTTTGGCAACGGAATTTGGTAATCCGTCGCTGAAAATCTTAGTTTTACCGACGGAATTAAATACTTTTACCGACGGAAATTTCCGTCGATAAAGGTATTTTTCGAGATTAGCATCGTCTCGCTGAGATTAGCATCGCCGAAAGGATTGGAGTCGTTCGAATAGCCAGAAACCGTCTGCAACTTGAGCTTCTTCGCCACTTTCAAAGCCTAAAACCGTCAAAATCAATATCATCCAAAACAACAAAATCCCCAATACCAACCAAGAAACCCTAAAACCAAACGGAATTACAATTAAACACCAGATTTTACCTTCTTCTTGGCAAAATACTCGGCAATGTCCTCTTCGGTGATCTTTCTTGACGACGAGGAAGTTGATCGCTTCCTTCTCCTATCGCGGTCGCTGCTGTCACGGCGGCGCATGCTGCAGCTGCTAGAGTGTCGCGGCGGCGGGGATGTGTCACGGCGGGGTAGCGGAGGAGGTGGCCGGAGAAGGACGGACGAGTTGCAGACAGGAAGAGAGGGAAGAGAGAGAGAGAGGGAGAAAAGAGAGAGAAAGGAAAAGCGGCAGTGGGAGAAAGAGAAATGGAGTTAGGGTTTTTACATTAAATGACTTTTAGCGACGGATTTTGGCCGTCGCTCAAGGTCTGTCGCTAAAAGTCATAAAAATTTTAAAAATATTACTTTTACCGACAGATTTAATCCGTCGGTAATACTCCGTCGCTAAAAAAACTTCAATTTTTTTTCTCCTAAGCCAAAAATATTGAAAAATACTTTTAGCGACGGATTTTCCGTCGGTAATAATCCGTCGGTAAAAGTCCGTCGCTAAAGATATTTACCGACGGACATTCCGTCAGTATATATATTTAGCGACGGACCTTTATTGACGGATAAAACCGTCGGTAAAGGTCACTTTTAGCGACGGATTTTTGTCCGTTGCTATAAATCCGTCGGTAAAAACAAATTTTCTTGTAGTGATTGCCTCGAACCAATGCTAAGGTGGAGATTAGTTTCGATGGAAATTTTCTTGACATGTTACACTGTATTAGACTTGTTATGGAGATATACGTTTTCCTAGAAGTTGTTTGGGCTCAACCTACTTTAGTTAGTTATGGTGATTGGGCAAATCTGAATGTAGGTAGAGGGGCAACTTAAGTCATATTGTAGCAAAGGGTAGAGGTGTTCATGCAGTAAGGGGCAGATGTAGTGATCGATGTTGCAAGAGGTAGGGGTGCTAATGCAATAATAGGCAATGTTTTGGTTGATCTGGTATAGGTGTCTCAGGTAGATGGTATAGGTGTCTCAGGTAGAGGGATTCCTAGATTTGAAATATTTGACCTGTATAATGAGGTAGAAAGTGAGATGGATGATGATGATGCTAATGAAGATGAAGTCCTTCATTGGGGTGATGATTGTTGAGGCTCTGATCGGAAATGTCAAGAAAAAGTTAGTGATGAAGGCTCAGTGCTCAAGGTTCGTTTGACAAAATTTTTTTTTTGGTTTTCAGTTTTTAAAGAGCAGTTTTTTAAAGAGCAGCTTAATTTTTTTTTTATAAAATCATTTGGTTTTTTGATTCCCCCCTTTTTTTTTGGTTTTTTTTTTTTGGTGTTTGGTAACCCTTTTTATTTTGACTTTTTTTTTTTGGTGGTTTGCGGTGGCGGTGGTGGGGTGCAGCGGTGGTGGCCGGTGGTGGTGGTGGTGGCCGGCGGCCGGTGGTGGCTGCCGGCAGTCTCCGGCGGTGGTCGCCGGCGGTCGGAGGTGGCTGCCGGTGGTCGCCGGCAGCCGGAGGTGGCTGCCGGCAGTCTCCAGCGGTGGTCGCCGGCAGCCGGAGGTGGCTGACGACAGTCGCCGGCGGCCGGAGGTGGCAGCCGACAGTCTCCGGCGGTGGTCGCTGGCGGCCGGAGGTGGCTGCCGGCAGTCTCCGGCGGTGGCTGCCGGAGGCCGGAGGTGGCTGCCGGCGGCCGGCGGTGGCTGCCGGCGGCCGGCGGTGGTCGCCTGAGGTGGCTGCTGGCGGTGGGAGGGTGGTGGTGGTGGTCTAAGAAAAAAAAACCAAAAGTGAAAAAAAAAACCAGTTTCTGGAGTTTTTTTTTTTCTCTATTTTACTCTTCAGTTTTAAAACTGGTTTTTAAACTGAAAAAAAAATGGTTACCAAACGCTCCTTTTTTTTCAGTTTTTAAAAACTGAAAAAAAAGAGGAAATTTTTTTTGTCAAACCTAGCCTCAGTAACGAAGACTACAAAAATGGGGTGTTTACAAGGATAAAGCCCTTAAATTAAAACTTAAACTAGCTCAAAATTTGAAAGTTTGCCTCTTTGGCACAACAAGTGAATGAGGCGTGAAAAGAGGACCACCAGCCCATTAGAAGAAAAACGTTAAAATTTCAAATACCCATAACTATAAGGTCAGCCGGTAACTCTCCACCCTCAATGTGCACGAAAAAAGACTTGTCTACCGTAGACACGAAATTAGATTTTCCGATAGGGGTATCAATCATCAAATCAGATTTCAATTTGTGGTTCAAAACCCAACCTACATGCAAGAAAAGATGTTATAAAAAAGTGTATGGATCCAGGGTCTAATAACATATGGAATGAAAAAGAACCGATTTTAATTATACTTGACATCACGTCATTGGAAGCTGTTGTATCTCTAATAGTCCAAGCATAAGCACGGCCTTGCACTCTAGGCCTCTAATCCCCCATAGATGGCTTGGCTCCACTCTGCGCTTGGGCGTTATGAGCTTTCTCCCCCGATCTCTCTTTTGTTAAATACTGACACTCCATAGCATAATGTCTCATCTTCCCACAATTTAAGCAAGAGTTTCTCAAAAGACGGCATGGCTCTCCATGATCCTTACATAGGTATCACAAACCTTTGAAACTTTTCGAGTCAATCACTTGCTCCTGTAAGGCTAATTTCATTCTAGTCTGAGTACCATTATTGCCTTGCTTGAAGTCTCTGCACAACGTCTCTTTCGCTTCTACTCCTCATTCTTTTTCTGAAACTCTTCGTGATCCATCTCTAGAATCTTAGCTCAATGAACCATCTTTGCATAAGTCTAAAGCTTCAAAGCCAACAAATTATTTTTAATGGCTCGCCTCAATCCTCTCTCAGACCTCCTTGCCGTACGATGCTCAGTATAAATCAAATGTGCGACATATGTAGACAATGAGGTGACCTTTGCCTTATGGTGCGGCACAGTCATATCTAAGAATGGCAACGGGGCTGGTCGAATGCGGATTTCACAAGATTCGTACCCGCCCCGCTAGCATAAATTTGTAACTCCGTCCCGCCCCGCCCCACCATTGGGTCAAGGGATGGGAATACCATCCCTGATCCGATGGACTATAAAATAACCCGCCTCCGCCTCGATTCTCCCCGAAGTGACCAAGATTGACAATGTTTGACTTAGACGTAAGACTATGGGTTCTACATCGCATATCACGCCTGCTTTGAGCAGTGAGATCGAGGACATGCATGAAAGGCACAAATATCGAACAGCTCCACAAACAAATCTGAATCATTGATGTCGGCGTCGATAAAATCTCGTGCTTTTGGAGGAGGTTCTGGTGGGCGCATTTTAATGAGGGGTCACATGAGTTGAAGTTTTCGAGGTTAAGAACGTCGTCGTTGCGCTCCTTGAAGGTGAGGGAGCAATGGGTACGACAAAGCCGGCGGCGCCGGTTACGAGGGCGGAGAAACCGTTTGGATGGCACAGGGTGGAGGAGTGGCAGCTTGCTTCTTCCAGGCGACAACGTTGCCGTAAAAGGCAGAGGAGAATAAGTGGGCGGTGGTGGGAGTTGCTTGAGATTGGAGGTAGTTTATTGTGAGAAGAGAGAAGAAGAGAAAGAAGAGAAAAGTGTATAAGGGGTTTTGTCCACACTATTTATATAAGTGGAGATAAACGGCTAGGATTGCACAGGATTATATGTATGGTTAGGATCAAAGCTACCATATAATATATGGGCGAGTACAGGGCGGATACTGGGGCGGGTTAGTCCAAATACCAAATCCAACCCGCACCCTCTGCGGGTTCATAATTTTATTACCATACCCGTCCCACAACTCAACCAAAATCAAAAAAATCCACTCCTATAGGATTGGAGCGGGGTGAATATTCATCGGGTGCGGATCAAATTGCCACCCCTAGTGTCATATCACTTTGTTCCGGCTTCAAGGACTCGTCCTCTTTTTAATCCTTTACATTCTGCAAGAGATATTTCTCAAAGAAAATACTTTTGAACTACTACCAAGTCATGGGATTTGCAGAGTCTATTCTCTTAACCATTTTTCACCAAAGATCAGCTTTATCTTCCAACATAAAGAAAATATATGCCACCTTCTGTTTGTCAATGCCGTTCCAAAGGTCCAACACCTTCTTATTTTAGTTCACCCACGCTTCAGCCTTCTTCGGATCAGGTTCCCCCTTAAAAGCAGGTACTAGCTGCTTGAATTTCTCAACATATTCAATTCTAATGCCATCATTTTGCCCTTGATTTTGACTTTTTGGCATCCTCTAGCTATTAAGTTCGCCAAATTCTGAAATCTTGCATTATGGTGTAAGCAACTCCATCATTCGCTAGTGGTTTATGAAGAATGGTGGTGTTATGAGTAGCATGTTTAAGAGGCATAATAACTGTGATCATGTGTATTGGATTAAAAAACTGAAATGTGTGGGTGTCCCACATCGGTTATCCAGAGAAGGTTATTTAGAGAAAGTCACTACTTATCTCTAAGTATATATGTATTGTCTTGTATTGTGTTTTAAGTATAAGAGAGAAGAACAATTCTTTGAGAGGGTTTGTTGAGAGAGACAAAGATTTGTAATCTCCATAACTAGACATAGTAAAATCGTTGTTACCACCATGGAGTAGGCTTTCGCTGAATCGCGTATTCTGTGCTTCTATTTTCTGTTATTATTTCTGATTCTTTTCTTTATTGCTTGGTAAGAAATCTACTATATTTTTTTACAAGTGATATTAGAGCTGAGGTTCACGGTAGATTGAAAGCACCTTGCAATGGGGCCAAATAAAGTTTGATTTGGAGAAGTTTCATGGATCGAACAATTTCATTTTATAGAGGATAAAGATGCGTGCTGTTCTGATTCAACAAGGGTTGTTGAAAGCATTAAAGGGGAATCAAGGGCTTTTTGAGACAATGTCTGTTGATGAAAAAGAAGACATGTTGGAGAGAGCCCATAGTGCCTTGTTGCTATGTTTAGCCGACGTGTTGTGAAAGGTTTTTAAGGAAATGACTGCAGCTGGATTGTGACTAAAATTGGAGAGCTTGTACATGACAAGGCCTCTGACAAATCGCCTATATTTAGAGTAACGGCTGTATACTCTTCAGATGAAAGAAGGTACATCAATTGGTGATCATCTTGATGAATATAATAAGGTAATATTTGACCTGCACAATATTGATATCAAGGTAATATTTCCAACAATCTCATTCACAAATTCTTCTTTAAGAATAGATTGTTTGCTCAATAATAACGTCTTCAGTTCAAGAATAAGCTATTTTGTGTATGCGTGTTTGTGTGTGCTCGCGCACATATATGTAAAGCAGTACACCATATATATGAAAGAATATGATCAAAGTTTTCAGGTAGAAAGTAAATCAAAGCTAAGTGAATATTATGAGTAAGAAGTTACAGAGACGTTGATTGATATAAAAGAACTTAAAAAGTGTTTTTCTATTTAATCTTTATATAGTCAATTTACAAAATTTCTAACAAAATTTGTTACTTTAACAATTTTTTTTAAGGAATTGATACAAAACATAATATCTCAACTGGTGTGTAATTATCTGGCGGTATCACTTGTACCGGTTGTACCGGCCGGTGCAACCGGTACAGAGCGGTGTTTTGATTGGTACAAAATATAAGGGGTACCGTACCAGTAGAAGATTAAAACGGTACGTACTGAATGGTACGGCTGGTACTGGTACGGTATTGATAACTATAATCAGTAAGCCTTATATAATTAAAAGACTAATTCTAAACATTCTAAAACTGTAACAATTTAATGAACTAACTTATTATCACTTAATTTTAACTATTGTATTCTTAAAATCACTCTCTAAGATGGATATAAAAATTCATATAACTAAAAAATAAAAATAACAAATTAGATTTAGAAGAGAAATAAAAAATGATGTTACAATTGAGAATAGAACAATAAAATAATCTAACAATTGATTCATATTTATTTCATTTCAATATATGCTTATCATAATCGATGTAAAAATTTATTAATTTAATATATAGCTTATAGAATCCTTTTGGTAAAAAAAAATAAAAATTGATTGTACTTTTTAGGTGAGACAACATGACCAACAAATAACTTTTAATTATTATCAATTAAAATTACAATGCTTATAAAGCTTATTCGTAAATCTGATAGTTGAAAATAATTTAAGATTATATACTAAACATGTTAGTGTATCTAAATGAATGCAAATATAATTTTGGATGTGATCCTTATTTTTAAGTTTGTTTAATTTTGTAGGAACTATAGTACTATACGAGGGTTATATAAGTCTTATATACTTTGAATACTAATTCTTGAAACTCTAAATATGCAAAGACTATCGTATCCTTGTAACTAAGATTAAAAAGAATTATGTATCTAGAAAACAAAAATAACATATGAGATTTAGAAGAATAAAATTATGTCACAATTAATTTAAGAATATTATAATTTGATAATGTATATGTATTTACACATAACAAAATCATTGTAGAAGTCTATCTATATAATATATAAGATCAATAATCAAAATATATGATTATTGTTTTGCTTTAATACGCTTGCATGATCAATAAAGTGGCTATATAGCATATTTGAGATATTACAAAGAAATCACATATGTATTAGAAAAAAAGATACAATAAAATCAAATAATTCCTAATTACTATATTTGAGAACATTTATTTAAGATGCAAAAGTATATCCATGTAATTCTACAAAACTAACGATTAATTAGTTCATTTTTACATAGGTTCGTTACGATCAATAAAAAGATTTTTTATTTATACTTAATTAAATTTTCATGAAAAATAAGACTAATTAGTAAATCTTAGACAAGTTACAAGCATAAGAACTTAATTCTTATTATAACAGAATTGATTATAACTATGAGTGGTGATTTGTGTGAATTCAATAGCAAGTGATTGATTAACGCTTGACCTACACATCAACTTAATATAATTATATTTGTTATCATTCACATTTTACAAGCTCATTATAGTTGTAGATATAACCTGACAAATATTGATATATACATGTTATATTATGTTGTGATAAAACAAGTGTAGTTCATGAGAAAATATCATTAAATGCATTTAACAGATATAAATACTATAACTTCGTGGCAAATAATAGTCATAGAAGATCTGGAAAATAATTTCAGTACTCCAAAATAAGGACAAGTCATTTTCATAAATTGAATTTTTCTCATTATTAACATCTTACAAGAATCAAAGAAATATGCATATATAAAAATATTGGATATTGTATGGTCGTTCTATTCAAGTTATTTTCTTAAAAAGTAATAACTTATTTAAAAGCGATAATGTGTACACGTAAATCCTGTCAAATTTGCAATGCAATTTTATTCTTTTTATATTTCTACTTGATCGTTATGATAACTCCAGGAACATATATAAAATCTTAAAAATCCTTTGAAATTAAAGAATTAAATTTATATATCATATTTACAATTCAAAAGAGATACATGATAGCCTCATCATTATTTAATTACAACTACAACCGTATTTTGCTATTTAGCGTTATATGACAGTAACATGACTATTCTATTTCACTAAGTTCTAAGTTTATATTCATTTGAAATACTACTTGACAACATAAAACAAAAGTTTAAAGAAGATAAATATCTAGCGGTTCTACTGTGTCGCTATCTCATAATATTTGCACATAGCCTAATCAAACAAGTAATGCTATTTAATTATCGAAAGTTACGAGTAATGCAAGTGAATTCATTTTATGATATTTTACTCAAGTTAATTGTGATTTATTTAGGTATTTTTTAAAACCTTACAATATACTGCATTTCATAAACAGTCATAGCTTCATTCGGATTACTGGGTTAATCTCTAAAATAATACTAAGTAGCATTGAACTTTCATTTCCGAAACGCGGTCGTTCGTTCACCGCCACCATAAAAAACCCCTCAAAATCCCCAAAACAATTGAACACGGCAGTGTCGGAAATGGCTGCACTTTCCAGAGCTCGATCACTCTCTTCGTCCCTCCTCCGCGACCTCCTGCGCCGCCCCTTTACCACAGGCTCCCCAAGTACCTTTCGTCTCCCACTCCCTGCGTGTAAAATCTACACACACCCGCACGCACTAATCACTCTCATCTCAATGTGGCAGATCCAGCCGGCCCGACCCGCAGGCCGGCGAGAAGGGCGAACAACCCGACATTCACCATGGACATTAGCTCCCAGATTGGCAGCTGCATGCCCATATCCATGCTCCGGATTGGGACCCTCATCCACAACCTCGAGCTCAACCCCGGCCAGGGCGGCCAGCCCGTGCGCGCCGCCGGCACCGCCGCCAAGACCCTGAACGAGCCCGCAGCCGCCCGCGACGTCCTCATCCGCATGCCCTCCGGCAAGACTCANCTGATCGACACCCGGTGCCGGGCCACGGTCGGGTCAGTCTCGAACCCGGAGCACCGGATGAAGAAGTTAAGAAAGGCGGGCCAGAGCAGGTGGCTGGGCCGGAGGCCAGTTGTTAGGGGCGTGGCGATGAACCCGGTGGATCATCCGCATGGGGGCGGCGAGGGGAGGAGCAAGAGTAGTGGGAATTATGGCCGGTGCTCGGTTAGTCCCTGGGGGAAGCCCACCAAGAGCGGCTACAGAACCGGCCCGCTCAAGCGCAAGAAGTAGATTGGATACTCGATACTTTGTCCCTTTTTTTGCTAGAGGTTTTGGTTCAGATGAAATGAAATGTGGTGATCTCTGTTATGCTATCTAATGACGTGGTTCTTTTTTTTGGTAGTATCGTTTTTTGTTGTTGACTAGTTGATTTAGTTGCAATTGAAGGTACTTTCAAGGAATCGAATGAGATTCTGAGCTATTAAGATTATGCCTCTGTACGTTTGTCTTGAATATAAAACTGGTCCACTTAAGCGCAAGAAATTTCTCGATGCTAGATACTGTTTGGTTACATTTATACGTTTGTTCCCCTTTTCCTAGGTTGGGGTTTTTGGTTTGGATGGAATGACTAGTTAATTGGAATGTTGTGATCTTATGTTGTGGTTTTTTAAGATATGGTCCTTTTTTTTTTTTTTTTTTTTTTGGTTGCTGATTTTGTTACCATTGAAGGTATGTACAGGCCCTTCAGATTATGCGAAGGTGAGAGTTTAATCTCCTATCCTGTCTGTTTGTGCGTGTGTATGTTTCTGAATATATATGCGCATATGAATGCATTGTTTATGATGAATTCTGACGGTGATATGGTGGTTTTCTTAGGCTATAGAAGATAAAGTTTGCTGTGTGTACGGTTTGATCGTGAATTTGCTCCAATTGTAAAACCCATAAATCAAGGTAAGGAATCAATGCAAGTTGTATTATGATAGTTTTATTTAATTCTGACCGTTTAGATTTGAAGTTCTCCAAAAACTATAATGTTGCCTAATTATGTTCTGAAGATCCAAATTGACCTTGTTGTAATATGTTGTAGGCATTTTACTCCTAGAACTATTGCAGTTTCATGGTTATGACTACTTATGTGACCTGTAAAATAAAAATTGTTGGCCTTTTAGGCCTAAATCATATTGAAAACTATCGTGAATGTGTGCATGATTAGGTATATATGTACAAGGTACTGTCACGGTGTTAAGATCAATTGGACGTTCTGCCTCAAACTATATTTCTTGGTTGATTCTTATTTCATTATGATTTTTCTCATAGATCATTCTAGGGTTACTTGGTTAATGGGTGGGGCATCATCAAACCTTAGTTAGTTAGTTTGACTTGACACGTAGAATGGGCAAGTTTCAGCATTCAAGAGATAATTATTTAGTTTAATTATTCAAGTGAATGGAAGTCTAGAAAGAAGGCCTTGGTTGGAAGGCTAACAAGGCGACAGCACATTTGCTTTAGGAAAAGTATCACCTTAAGATACGAATTTTCTCGAGTTACCTCTTTTCCGGTTCTTTCTTATCCCCATTCACTTTCATTGATTCACATTCAAAAGCAACTAGTAGACGAAAGAGACTCTCCGTTATTGAGATTCGTATGAGCTCAAATTTGTACTTAAATGCAACTTCAATGGGTTAACATAAGTACTTGGGATAACTTTGGGAAAAATTCGGGGCTAGTCCAGATCATGGGACACTTCAGAATAGGTGATGTTTTCTGCTTGTCGAGGTAACTGATGTTGGCAGTCTTCTGGCTGTGGGCTAGAAGTTGGTTGAGAAGGAGATATTTCAGTATGTGGAAGGTGATAGGACGTCGTCTGTGGTGCTAAGACCTTCATATTTGAAAGTGCCCAGATACCTTAAGGTGTGCTTGCAGAAAAGCATGCATGAAGACAAGGTGGATTATGAAATTAATGAGCACCTTTTGATGATCACGTTTGGTTCCTTTGGTGGTGTTTTACTGGATTGTGCTGGCTTTATTTGGAGCAATACCTTCGGCTAGTCTGGTTCAGCGGTGGTTGATTAGTGATGGAAGGTAACCGTCAGTTCTTCGGTGTTGGTACGAAAGTGGTGGGTGGGAGGCTTGTGGGTATGGATCTTGTTGGTAGTTAGGGTATATGAGATAGGGCGAGAGAAGGGGCCTAGGTGTTGATTCCTGTGGTGGTTTAGGTTTGCGTTATCATCAACTGTGGTGGCAGCAGGTGGAAGAGAATTGCTGGAAAAAGCGAATGGTGTTGTTAAGGAGGAGGTTCAGTGTGGATCAGGAGTAATGTTTGTTTCTTTGGTCTTTGGTTGTATTTGAAGCTGGGGTTATAGTAACTGTTAATCAATACCCATAAAAGTGTCCTTGTGCCTTGCACACGAGGGATTATTTTCCAGTTAGTCCAATTTGGGCAGTAGGAACAATGATGCTAACAGTGGAAATCTTAGGATCAGTAACGGGCATAAACTATGATAACGAGCTAGCTTGTTAAACTTTAAAGATTTCTAGATAGAGCAAGTATTCCGGGCTAGGCTGTTTTCCTTTTGCACTAATTAGTTATTTAAGGATTAATTGTTAAATGGGGCAATAGCTTGAGGACTACGTAGCATGCAGTATAGCGGAATGATCAAAGTCTTAGAAACTATTTTGTTATAATCATTTTCCTCCTCAAAACCCTATATCCCGTAAGCCTTTAGCCCCTTTTCAGTTACGTAAGCAGTTCGAAGTCTTTGATGTATTCCATACCTTCCTCCAGGGAGGTTTTCCTAGCTAAACTAAATTTCAATCGTAGTTATCTCCGTATGTCCCTTTAGCGCTCAGTTGGGAAGTAGATTTCGTTTCCTCAGTTGCAGCTAGATTTATATAGCATGCATCATGCGCCCCTATTTTGATGAGGCTTGTTGAATTAGCTCATTAGTCCTTGTCCGTTAGTGACGGAGGTACAAACTACCGCTTTGTTAAAGTTTTGGTGGCTAACTGTGCTATTTAAAAGAAAAAACCGTGGTTCAGATATACAAGCAATATGGTTAGTTTTGCGTAGACATGCTTGTTTTGGGGGTTATATCATGTCGATTGCACCTACTTACAAAGCACCTACCTAACACTGCTAGTATTGTCAGAGTCTTCTTATTGTAATACGTACAATGAAGAATCAGTTTCCCACTTAATTTTCTGACTAAGTTGCAGTGGGTAATCACCCTTTCCCCGCAGCCAAGCCTCCCAAGATTTACGGGGTTCATGAATCAGGATTTTAATGGTATATCAGGACAAGCTTTTGGAGAGGTGCAAGCTCATAAGTAACGGATACACCACAAAGGCCCTATGTAACTCATAAACTAAACCTGCATAATCGGTTAGTGCTCTATGAATTTATAAATTATAATTGGCTTTGCATTTGAATTCACCAAAATGAAGTTTCTGATTCATGATCTTTGTGTTTTAATCTTTTCTTTTACAGCCATTCTTGGCTCATGCACAGGCATTTGCACTGTTTGCTCCAAAAACTAGAGCTATGACCTACGAGTCAGTTGTTTCTTTGCATTTGGATAGATGAACTTGGCTTTCTGGTTGATATCTTCAATTTTTTCTTTTGTCTTTTGTACGACAGCCACTTTGGGAGATACATAGGCATTTTCACTTTCAAAAAGAGGTAATTATACCTTTCATGCATGATTATGGACCTTTCTGTTGGTCAATTTGTTTATAGTATTCAGAGTTGGGTCAAGGGGGAACTAAGTTCCATGTTCATGTGTTATTCGTAGAATGAAGTATCTCGCATAAGCTCTTTTTAAGTTAAAGCTTCCTGTCTATCTATTGTAATACTCTATAGGATGGGGTTCTCAAAATAAAGCGAAATGACCAAATCATTCTGTGTACGTGTTTGGATGGATAATTACGTGTTTGGATATGAAAAGTTCAATTCAAAGAAAATCATTAAGATTATTAAACATGAATGCATACATGTGAGTGACCCTTTGGAACCCAATTAATTAGCCTTTTGCCCATCTTCCTATCAAGCAAGGAAAATATGGACGGTTGGTAGTAGAATGTTATCTACAGCATTCTACTGGCTGAACATGTTTAATCGAATACCGGCAAATTTTTATCTTTTTAATATAATGTTAATTAAATTTTAATCAAGCAGAACTAAGGATGCAAGGTGGCCGAAATATTGTTCGCTAATGCCAATAAAAATGTGTCTTTTTCCCCCTCCCTATAGTCCTTTCCACCTTGTAGTTTTCTTAACATGCATCATTAGGATAAAAAATAACTAAACTGCCCAATGCCCCAACCTTTAGACCGACATGGAAGGTGAATGCCAGTAGTGGGAAAGCTTTGGTGGGTGTGGGAGCTAGATAGGGTTTTGATTATATATGCAGAGAACTATATGGTAGAGGGGTGGAAATGCGTCAGATTAGTATTTGCTATAGGAAGGAGTAAATGCAAAACCACAAAGAGGGGCACATTGTTCCCTATCATTTTGCAACTATAAATTGTTTATCATTTTGTGGGTGGAACAGAGGGGTAGAGGTGAGGGATGATGGAGGCTGCTATTGTTGATAAATCTTGGTAGAGTTTAATACACTTCAAGAAATTACGTACTTGAAAGGTATGTGCCTTCAGCATTTTCCCTAAGGCATAAGAGTTTCTATTAAAACTGACAAAAACTTGCCTACTACTCTTACAACAAGTTTAGAAGTCCTTAACTCCTGAACATTAGTTATTCTTGAGGGAACTGTCACTCGACATGTCTGTGATGCCGCTGACTTTGAAAAATGTTTCTCCAACGTGTCATAGTTTAAGTTCTCATTTGGAATTCATCTATTCAATTAACAAATGCTACTTTCCTTAAAAACCTTTTCAGAATCTATATATTCACAATTGCACGTCACAACTAAAAACTCAACCTTGACCGTCACTCATCCCTCACCCCTGACCCCTTTCAATTACAGGTGCATTCGTCAGGTTCTAGAGAAAAGCTAACCCCATTCTTTGAATCCAAAATCTCTAGAACCCCACGGCCCAAACCGTTTCAGCTCTAAAATATAAAAAAATTGAATATGTCCACCATATGCTACAAGATGACATCCGGTTGTCGCTTTTAGATGTATGCCTTTAAAGCCCACCGTTGGATGCATCCTGCAGATGCTCAACTATTCCAGCGCGATGGCAGTATACCAGCTAAATCCAATATTCTGGTGATGGTAGCTGGTGGTTTGTTGCAGAGGAGGTCAACTGCACTCACTGGTTGCAGCTGGTGGTGACGAAGGAGCATAATTCTTCTGGTTTTGTAAATTAAAACTTGCCGGCCTGCATCTTAACGGCAATGGTATAACCTAACAACAGCAGTATTGTAGCCGGGTTGGTCGGAGTATAGTTGTGCAGAGGTGTGGAGTGGCATGTTCTTGTTACGCCATGATATACATTATTATTTCTTTTAAAAAAAGGGATAAATTGCAAATCCCAAAAAGGAATCGGAAACGTAACTTATGTAATTCGAGGGAGTCCAGTCATCGTAAGTTTGTTGTGGAGAATAATATGCAGCTTAAGATGCTAAATGCTTGGGAACACTTTCTTAACATTACATTTACCATCAATTTTTGTTCTAGATGTACCTTTACTTTAGATGCATTACAAGATCTTCCTTCTCCTTAATGCGCTATAACTAAATGCAAAATACTAGTCTTGTGAAAAGATTGTCAAAATATATTTACTGATGAATCATGGTCTTTGATTAGCTAAGGTAAAGATAGCTATCTTTGACTACACAATAATTAGCCATCATGAATTTTCTGGTGATCTATTGGCAAATTTTTGTTGCCTATTTCTTTTGCTTCTAGTCATTACTTGGTTTGCCACATCTGACCCTGGCATGGGAAGGTATTGTTGGTGGACTCCTGCTTATTTCAAATTTTCTCTCTTTGCATTCGAATTTTGCAACGAGCTAAAGCTCAAGTAAACTATTGGATGCCATCATTCTTAGAAGTATTGTTTTGTTCTCTGCCTCTCCTTCTCTGAAGTAATATGGAGCATGGGCCAGTATTTTACTACCAAATTGTATAGCTAGACTTAGCTAAATGTTTCGTGAAAAGATTGTATATTCTTCCTACTGCTTCTGATCAGAGAGCAGTGAGGCCTCATAATATTAGTTTGTATTCTTTGATGCCTCGTCGATTCCCGTTAGTTTGAACATATGCAATAAACCGAGTGAAATCATCATTCTTGATTTTTAGCTATCCATACAAAGAATGACTAATTGTATAGCTAGTTTTTGGTATCCATATCCAATGATCATTGTATAGCGAGATTTAGCTTAATGTTTCGTGAATAGATTGTAGATTCATCCTGCTGCTTCTGATCAGAAAGCAGTGAGGCCTCATAATATGTAGTATGCTTTGTCGATCCCCGTTAGTTTATGAGAACTTATGCAATAGACCCAGTGAAATCATCATTTTTTAGTTTTAGCTATTAATATGAAGAATGGCTAAAGGGATCCCAATTAGATGGATCATGAGGAACAGATTCCAGCTCTATAATTATGAGTGAGATCTGTAATGGATCAGTAAAACCAAAGTATGAACTTGTGTTCATGTCCAAGATTGAAATATACCACAACTGTAATATTAGTCCCAAGTTGCTGATACGGGGCTGGGGCCGACTTCTTTCTATTATGTATATATATATATATATATATATATATATATATCCCTTTTGTGATGTATTTATAGGACTTCTTAAACGTGGAAGTAATTCTGGATCGAGATTTTCTCCTTAAAACTACCAGGTCATGAATCCTTTTTCCTTTGCTGTGTTAGCGTTCATCTTCTGAAGTTAGGTTGTTTGGCCGGCAAGACCTCGGACATCAACCGAGTGCTGCTTGTAGAAGATGAGATAAAATGTCTTTTGAACTGGTTCCTCATTGAGCTTTCGGGTGGAAAGAGCTGCTCTTGTCGCAGATGAGGTATGTAGAGATTATTGTTCCCTCAAGGGTTCCGCAGAGTCTCTTTAAAACATCAATTACGACGGATCCCTTTTGAAGGGAAATGTTTGAGACATTCAGATCGAGCTTCTGCTCTACAGTGGCTTCTAATATCAATCTTTTGAAGGTCCCTTTTAAAGGTCATGGGCACGCTGTCGATTTTACTCTTTTACAGGTTCTTAGGTTGTGGCTTTCCTTGCTTTTAGTGTAACCAGGTAAAGTTCATGTGCTTTTTCACATGTGATCGTGATTTAGTAACACGAAATGTTGCCGTAATCTCAAACATATTTATAGTCACTCTGCTCTTTATACTAAGATTACATATGTACTTTGTTCAGTGATCACTGCAATTTATGAAATACAACTTTCTTGTCTCAAAATTCTAAGTATTTGTAATAACCAGTTAAGAATTGCTTTTCCTTTATCCTTGACTTTTTCTAGAACTAACATAGTGACACACAGATATACATCGGGAGTTTTACCAAAATTATGTAGATTTTTTTACCGTTTACACTTTGTTTCGTATAGATATATGCTGTTTAAGTTTGTTAATCTAATTAAAGAACATATATGATAAGGATTTAGTTGATAAATGTAATTGGTGTTATGTAATATAGCAAGCAATCTATATATATATAAAAAGCTGAAGCCTTCGCTTAGAATCGCGACACGTAGGATTTTTGAACCTATCTAAATACGACACGTAGGATTTTTAAAGCTCTCATTGTTGCTTGCCACGTAGGATTCAACTTTCATTCCTAGAGTCTCCCTCTTTCGTAAAACTCAGTCACAGATTTTTGCAAATTTCATTCTTTGAGTCTCCTTCTCGGAGAAAACTCCTTCGCGCTGGCAAAAACAATGAAACCCAGAAACAAAGAACTCTTGCGCTCCCTGCTTGGAGTTCTGCTCTTCCTCCCATTTCGCAAATTTCATTCTTGGAGTCACCTTATCGGAGAAACCTCCTTCACGTTGGCAAAAACATTGAAACCCAGAAACAAAGAACTTTTACGCTCCCTGCTTGGAGTTCTGCTCTTCCTCCCATTTCGATCAAAGGTTTGAATCAAAGAGAGAAGGCTCTTAACAGGTAACCTCTCTCCTTTAATCAATCGTATGTGTTTTTCGCAAGAGTTCCGTGTTTTCCTGTGTTTTGTGAAACCCATATTTGGACCTATCTTATAACTCTTTTACTTTCAATTTCAGCTCTGGTTGGCTTCCTCCTTTTCAACTCCTCACTATCAAGTTGAGTTCTTGCCAGTTGGGCCCCCGTTTCCCTAACTGGCTTCAAACACAAAAGAGCTTCTCTCACCTTGATATCTCTAATTCTGGGATTTCAGAGACCATTCCCAACTGGTTTTGGAAACTACCTTCAAAATTGGAGTACTTAGATCTCTCATTAAACCGTATCAGCGGTGAAGTGCAAACTCAACACTGAAATTTGATAATTTTCTTCAAGTGGATTTAAGTTCAAACCTGTTTTATGGTCCCATACCACTTTTTCTTGCCAATGCAACGGTATTAAACCTCTCGAAGAACGTGTTCTCTGGTTCAGTATCATTTCCATGTAGCAAACTGGACAGGCCAGCTCTGAACTATCTAGACCTTTCTTATAACATTTTGCAGGGAGAACTTCCTGACTGCTGGATGAATTGGTATATGTCATCTCCTTTAATAAAAAATACACTTCCATGCATGGATTTTGACTTGCAGAAGCGAACATGTTGTATCTGGAGACACCAATTGGAGTTGGGTTCTCTTACACCACTGAAACTTCCACTTATGTACCAGTAAATGACAAGATCACAGGCATCTTCTTTAGGCTTCATTGCAATTTAACTTCATTATGCGATTGTAGGCTTCTGTAGGCTTCATTGGATGATTTCACTTAAAAGGAAGCCTGAAAGAAGAGTATAAAGTTAAGGACCCTGCCCATATCTTCTTTCACAGCATTCACATGGAAATCTAGAGCTAGCAGTTAAGGTAGCCAACCAGTGTCCGAAGATAGTTCACACCAATAATGTATTAAAGAGATCTTCATGTTCTGGGAAGAGATGTCAAAGAAAATGAAGCGGGCAGGGTATGTTCCAAATTTAGGATGGGCTTTAGTGAAGGACGATGGAACAGGGGAAAGAGAAAAGGAGATAAGGTTAAGACATCAGAGTGAGAAGCTGGCAATTGCTTTCGGACTGCTATGAACTAAAGATGGAGATCCTATTCTTGTGTCACCATCTGCTATGTCACCATCTTAGCTATAATATTAGTTGATTCATAGTAGCAGTTGAAGTTGAACTCCATTTTTGCTTGCTCTCTCATGATCTTTTCAAGCATGTGATTATATTGCTCAAGCTGATTATTGTGCACTGCTATGTCACCATCATCGTGATTGTAACATTAGTTGATTCATATTGATTATCTTAGCCATCATGTGATTATATTGCACTGGGCTGGTGCAGTAGCCACAATTTTCAGAGATTTTCAATATTGTCTATGGTTGATTGACAAAAATGAGATTTTTGGATGCAACCAAATGTTTTGCTTGCTCTATCATAATATTTTCACGCTTTTCGGTATTTGTTGTGACCTATATTATTTGATTCTTAGTTAGTGTCTCAAATTGTAACTCTACTACAGTGTCACCATCTGCTATGTCACCATCTTAGCTATAATATTAGTTGATTCATAGTAGCAGTATAAGTTGAAGTCCATTTGCAGCCTAAGCAAATGTACTGCAGCTTTGATGCCTGAACTATGTTCTTCAAACATAGTTTAGGCATGGGTCATACCCATAATAATCTTACACATTACTGATGTTTCTCGAAATTATGTGTATTTAACAGAGAATTCTCATAGATTTATCGAACCTTTGTTAGGTCACCCTTCTATATGCAATGGCACGGTTCTTTTCATCAATCAGACTTGAACAATATAGAGAAGCTAGGGCACGAAGGAAAAAGATACTCAACATTAAAAGATACGGAACACCTACATCGGCACCCCGGCTCAGAAATCCTAGATCACAGCAGAGGAAAGCACTTGCGAATAAGATACATGGACCATCAACCTTGGGCTATGTCTTCCAAGATCAATGTACAGTCTCTGGTACGTGCCTTCTTTGTTATAACTTTTACAGCCTACGTCAATGATGTGGGGAGTTTTTGTATGCATGTCTAATTAAGTTATTGTTCGTATGTAATTAACAACGTCATCTTTCCAGAAAGAACATATAGAGAACTATATCTTCCGCAATTAACGTTGGACGACCTTGCATCAGGTATGCCAAATTCATAGTGATTCGTATTGATTATTTTGCACTGCTATGTCACCATCATAGTGATTGTAACATTAGTTGATTCATAGTGATTATCTTAGCTACTTTTTGATGTATATTAGGAACTAAAACTACTTTTTGATGCACAGGTGAACAAGCACTTAGAAGAGGAAAGCGTCTGAAGTATATCCAAAAGAAGAGCTCATCTTTTGGTTTGCATTTTATACTCGCTGAATTCCTTAGACGTCCTACCAAATTTCTAAGTGTCTAATCCAATAATTGTATCCATCATGCAGATGAGCCATCCAACTATGGAGAACCAAATAGAACATGCGAGCACTGTCATCCTGTAGTCTGGTACGAGGAAGGCGCTGTCAAATCCAAGAAAGCCACAGCACCAAAATTCTCTATATGCTGTGGGCAGGGAAAAGTTGAGTTACCATTATGGAAATAGCCACCACAAGAGCTGCAAGAACTGTTAGATGATAATGCCAGTGGATCAGCTACAAAATTCAGGGAATCAATAAGGGCTTATAACTCTATGTTTGCATTCACATCCATTGGTGGAAGGATTGACACTATGATAAATGATGGCAAGGGACCGTGTGTCTTTCGGTTAGGCGGCCAAAATCACCATAGGATTGGGTCTTTATTACCACCTATAGGCATGCCGCCTAAATTTTCCCAACTTTATATGTATGATAGCCATGACCAAGTAACACATAGAATGGCTGCATTCACCACAGAACATGATTACAGCAACCTTTATTCTCAAATTGTTGGAAAGTTAGTGCGCGTGTTTGATATAAATAATGAGATTGTAAAGATGTTTCGGCCCGCTAGAGAACGATTTGCTGAAGATGCATCTATTCACGTTCGTCTACGATTGATTGGTAGCCGTACAACTTATGGTCGAGTATGCAACATGCCAGTTGCTTCTGAGGTTGCCGCTTTAGTGCCAGGGGATGATGTGCATTACCCTTGAGATGTTATCATTGACCACAGAGCTGAAGGATTAAAACGACTTAGCACATTGCACCCAAGTTTCATGCCCATGCAGTATCCTATATTGTTTCCTCATGGAGAAGATGGATATAGGAAAGGTATTTTGCATAGAGCTGTAAGTGATGCTGAAGCAACAAAGAGAAACCGTCTGACGATGCGAGAATACTATGCTTATAGACTGCAACACAGGCGTGACGAAGGTCATACATTGCTGCAAGGTGGCAAGTTATTCCAGCAATTTGTGGTTGATGCGTATACGTGTATTGAGCATGGCAGAGTGTGCTGGATTCGTTTGAACCAAAAGAAACTGAGGGCTGACCTATATAACAACATTCGAGATGCCGTAGTTAGAGGCGACACATGCCTGACGACTGTAGGTAAGCGTGTAGTGTTGCCAGCCTCTTTCACAGGTGGCCCAAGGTTTATGCAACAAAACTACCAGGATGCTCTTGCAATCTGTCGACGATAGGCCATCCAGATTTTTTTATTACGTTTACATGTAACGCAAAGTGGCCAGAGATACAAAGCTTTTTAAACCTTATTCCCGGACAAAAGCCAGAAGACTGTCCAGACATTGTAGCCCGTGTTTTTCAAATGAAATTGGATGAACTTATGGCAGATTTAAGACAGGGACAAGTTTTCGGCAAGGTTCTTTCAGGTATGTTAAAAATACCTTCTCACATATAATATTGTATATAGCTTTCTAATGCGTATTTAATAGAACATGCAGATGAAATTAGTTCATATTGAACTTTCTAATTGTCATTCTTTTATAGCTGTTTACACAATTGAATTCCAAAAAAGAGGTCTCCCACATGCACATATCTTGGTTTGGCTTTCACAATCAGACAAGCTTCCCACTCCTACAGATGTGGATCGATTTATTTCAGCTGAGATACCAGATCCAGAGGAGGATCCCATAGCTTATAATTTGGTCTCTCAATTCATGATGCACGGTCCTTATGGCGATGCAAGACCAACACATGCATGAAGGATGGATTGTGTAGGCACCATTTTCCGAAGAAGTTTACCAGTGAAACCTATTTCGACAACAATGGATAGCAGGTTTATAAATGTTCAGATAATAGAAGGGTGGTTGTGTTTGAGAAAGAAGAAGTAGACCTCGATAATAGGTAAATACGTGGTGTTATGCCTATCTTTACTTACAAAATTTAATACCACTTTACTTTTAGTCTATTAAGCGTATTTAATTCTAACATACTCTTCATTTTGCTTACTTTACCTAGGTCTGGTCCCATACAATCGATATTTGATTGTAAAGTACCAAGCACATATTAATGTTGAGTGGTGAAATCGAGCAAGATCTATAAAGTATTTGTTCAAGTACATAAACAAAGGCCCAGATAAAGCAACAATGGTAGTCGAACATCAAAATGTTGACGTTAATAGTGAAGATAAAGAAACCATTGATGAGATAAAGCACTACCTAGATTGTCGGTACATATCCGGGGCAGAACATGCTGGAGAATCTTCGAATTCCCTGTTCATTTTAGAGATCCAGCTGTACAAAGGCTTAGCTTCCACTTAGAGGGTGAGCAGTTTGTAACATTTAGTGAGTCAGAAAATCTACCGGGAGTTATGAATATAATAGATCTCGAGGGTACTATGTTCATACAATGGATGAAGACAAATAAGAATTGTCCAGAAGCACGTTCATTTACTTATAGTGAATTTCCAGAATATTATGTATGGGACGCTGGGAGTAAGATCTGGAAACCAAGAAAATGCGGAAACACCATTGGGAGACTAGCATGTGCGCATCCATCATTCGGTGAGCGTTTCTATCTCCGGATGCTTCTGAATGTTGTTAGAGGAGCAAGGAGTTATAAAGAGTTGCGAACAGTTAACGGAGTTGAGTATCCAACTTTTAAAGCGGCATGCTACCATAGAGGACTCCTTGAAGATGACAATGAGTGGCACGATGCTTTGAATGAGGCTGCACGTTCTCAAACTGGGCAACAACTAAGGGAATTATTTGTGACCATGTTGCTTTATTGTGAGATAACAGATCCATTACAGCTATGGGAAGAACATTGGCAAGATTTGTCCGATGATATTGAGTATCATCAACGTCGTTTATGCTGTGCCAATAATTTGATACTCCTTGACCATCAAAGGAAAACTATGGCTCTGTATGAGATGGAACTGATTTTGAACTGCAATGGACGGTCCCTTAAAGAGTTTCCACCCCTCCCTCTCCCAGATGCTTCATTGTTGGCAGAATGTAACAACGGGTTGTTACGGGAACAATTGTCATATGATCGAAATGCCCTTAAAGAAGACCATGATAGGCGGGTACAAAAGTTGAATGCAGAACAAAAGGAGGTATATACAAAGGTAGCAGATGCAGTTGAAAATGAAAAAGGGGGGTTCTTTTTTGTTTATGGCCATGGAGGAACTGGGAAGACTTTTCTTTGGCAAACGATCATTTTAAGACTTCGCTCAAATGGTCATGTTGTGTTAGCCGTTGCATCATCAGGAATTACAGCTTTAATAATGCCTGGAGGTAGAACTGCACACTCAACGTTTAAAATACCGTTGGATATCAATGAAACCACATCTTTTGTGACATTCGTCAGGGGACAATGCTAGCAGAACTTCTATGCAAGGCCAGTTTAGTTATTTGGGATGAAGCATGCATGAACCACCGTAATGTGTTTGAAGCTGTTGATAGAACTTTACGGGATATTATCAGGAAAAAGGACCCGAGAGCAGAATACAAGCCGTTTGGCGGAATACCATTTGTGCTTGGAGGTGATTTCAGACAAATACTACCTGTTGTTCCTAAAAAGGGAAGAGAAGACATTGTAAGGGCATCAATTAACAGATCAGAACTTTGGGATCATTGCCAGGTATTTTTACTTTCACAAAACATGAGAATTGAACAGAATATGCCACAGACCATCACCGCAGAAAGAGTACAAAGCTTTCGTCAATGGATTTTAGACCTTGGCAATGGAGAGTTGCCAACATACAGCCTGGATAATGACACCTGTCCTTCTTGGATAGCACTTCCCGAAGAATTCCTGATGACCTCTGGAGATAATCCTTTGCAGCTTATCATGGATGCCACGTATCCAAATTTTATTGAGAGATACAAGGATGCGCAATATTTTGGTGACCGAGCTATATTGGCACCAAAAAATGAAAATGTGGACAAAACAAATTCCCATATTCTTTCTATCATGCCTGAAGAGGCTAGGGTCTATAAAAGTTCTGATACAATTTGTCGGGCGTCAGCAAATGTAGAAGAGCAAGAGCTATTGTATCCTACAGAGTTTTTGAACTCCTTGAAGTTTAGCGGACTGCCAAATCATGAGCTTGAACTCAAAGTGGGAGCTGTAGTTATGCTCCTGCGGAACATAAATCCAAGCAAAGGGCTATGCAATGGAACAAGATTGGTCATCACTCAGTTGGCAAAATGGGTTATAGAAGGGAGGATACTTACGGGCAGCAAATGTGGTGAGAAAGTTTTTATACCAAGGATAATCATGTGCCCCACGGAAGCTAACCTCCCTTTTGTTTTGAAACGAAGGCAATTTCCAGTTTCAATTTGCTTTGCTATGACGATCAACAAAAGCCAAGGACAAACGTTGAAAAATGTTGGCTTATATCTACCGAAGCCCGTTTTTAGCCATGGTCAACTATATGTTGCTGTTTCAAGAGTGACCACACCACAAGGCCTTAAAATTTTGATTGAGGATGACAAACCTGAGCATAAAGGCTACACAAAGAACGTTGTTTATAAAGACATCTTTAATGGCCTGCCAACAGGTATGTTGCATACCTCTTTAATGTATTCTGGAACATGAATTTGCTACAATTAGGAAACAATATACATGCAATGGTAATCAGCAGACATGCAATGGAACAGGAAATTCAGAATGGCAAAACTCTCAAACTAATGTTGTTATTATCATCTTAATGCATATGTTATAATGAGACAGTCAAGTAAATTGACAAAAGTCTATTCTTAGTCACTGGTTCCCTGCTTTTAATTCTGAATATTGTATGCCTAACTGAGTGCTCATACCAGATATAAAACCAGGTTCTTCGAAATTTTAATGCAACCGGTTCTTTCCATTGTTGCTGATTTGTGACTGTATTCACATCATCCTTTTACCAATTTCAGGTTGTTGAAAACCAAGAACTGCATGTGACCATGTGTGCGTTGCGTGGGCAATTTAATTCAGTGCCTACCCTACTCTAATCCCCATTGACGCACCTGTTACTTAAGGAGGTACACATTTTCAAGTCACCACTCTCCTCCTATTTTGACCACCCTTTAATACACACAACACACGAATACTCAGATTTTTTTTTTTTTTTTTCTTTGAAACAATGAACTTATAATAATCTGTGAAAATAGCATTGAATTTTTCCCTGTAACACATGGGTTGCCGAGCAGTGAGCTTTCTAATGGAATAAGAAATTATGGGAAAGCAAATAGGTTTTTGTTCATATGGACACCTAAATCTGCTACTAAATAGTGTTCTGTCAAATTAACTTTTTAATCTCTCATATTTTGCAGACAAATTGTTTACTACATAGATCACCAAGGTAATTTTTCTCGATTTGTCAATGTATAGATCATGTTTTTCTCAAAAAGTCTGTATTTATCAATGCATCACTGTATGAAGCTGAGTACATTTTCTCAACTTATGCTAACCTAAGTAGGCACTTGAGCAGTTGTTAAGGTGAGTCCTGTCACACTGTCAAACTGTTTGTAATTGATTTCAATATTTATCTTGGGTTTGTCCAGTTTGATTTGGTCTGCCATATTCATGGAAAGGTGTTTCCTTTTGCCTTTCCACTTCTCTTTCGGTAAAAGTTTTGCTTTCATTTAGAGCTGATTATTAAACTATTTAGTTTTTCCAGTGGTGGGGTGGCGTGGGTTTGGGGGTGGTGAGGGGCAAAAATGACCATTTTGCATGTAATCTCATGGAATCCGTGACTTGCTGCACGGATTTGGTTTGAGTTTGCAGGTGATTGCAGTAACTTAGGTGGTAATGTTGTCTTTTTGACTTTCATGTGATCCAACTGATAAAGTATGGCATAAATTAACTCTCAATATCAACCTATGGCTTGAACTAAGGATCCAAGTTGTACTTTATCCTTTATTTTATGGCTTAATTGAATAATTTTATCATTAGCCATTGTAGCCAGTACACAATCCTGTGATTTTCCATTTTGCCTAATTCAACAAACTTTTTTGTATTATTTTCCTGTTAAGGTGTTTTACAGAGTGGGTTGCATACTGTCTAATAAACGAATATACTTATAATTGGTTTTTGGGTCCTATTGATCTTCAGTTAAATTGTTGGATTGGGGTGAAGAGGCCACAGAACAGAAACTGAGATAGCATCCCTGAGGGCAGCTTTCACCCAAGAAGTTGCTGTTTGGCATAAGCTTAACCATCCTAATGTTACAAAGGTCACTAATATATCTGGAAACCTTTCCTCTTATTCTGCATGCGTATTTTTTAAGAGATCATTTTGCAAACACACTCTACAAGACTTTGATCATTTTGGTCTTTACCATGACTGCTGCAAAATAGATATTCTCGTTTCTAACCATAGATATCATTCACGCCCTGCAACATCAAAAAGAACATAGGTTACTTCAAGTTGAGGAGTCCTCTACACACCTGTATGGAAATGAGACAAGCACTCAATGAACTTCTCAATAATCATGTTCTATGTTCTGATGTCAGAGATTCATTTTCGTTCATAAGAGCTCTAGAAATATGCCTTCATTCTTGGATTATAATGGATTTTTTTCCTCATTGATTATATTGAATAACATTTTCTGTTAAATTAAGTTCCTCAAATCTTGATTCCTAGATTTATGCACCAAAAATTGAAACCAAGTCAGAGGTGTAATCTTTTTGGTCCGGCCTTTCTTCTCATCATCATTGTAGTAATATTAGCTTCAATCTAGAATTAGAACAATAGTTGGCAATATGATTGAAAAACTAAAAACTATCATCGCTTAATAAGAATCATTGACCACTTAAACACAACTTATTTGTTAAAATGCTCCATTATTGTGTGTTTATAATGGTTTAGACCATAAATGCCTCAAAAAAGTAGTCAAAAAGCACCGCATACAACTGGAACTGCCACTTGGTAATGAAAAGTCGCTAACTGGAACTGCCACTTACGGGTTATGCGCTGATGCTAATAAAACCACAGGGATTAGAATTGAGGCCTTCAAAGTAAGCTTCCAAGAGTGGTAATTTTCAGAGAGACAAACACTGGTTTAATAAATCATCTGAATACCGTTATGGGTCTTTCTTATAATTTCAAGATTCAAGAGAGCCAAAAGCACTCCTGATTTTTCATGTGGGTTTGTCAGGTGCTTTTTTCTTTTGCATCAATTGGGGCAAACGATGAAGCAGAATCCGCAGCACTCCCACCGCTGAAATAAAACGGATTCTTTTTCCATCCATGCTGTTGGAAACAGATTGACGAGCTGCAGGGAACAAGGCCCTGAGACGGATTATATAACAGAAAAAGGGAATTAAACGGGTTGGGAAGTCAGGACAACATAGCACCAACAATCCAATGGATCATGGACTAAATAACCAGTGTATCAGGGGTGTATGAAGCAAACGAAAGCTGCGCTAGGCCACTCTCGAAAATGGCGTGAGCCGCATGCCAGGGGCTACAGACGTTTTATGTAGAAACATTTCAAAAATATAATCCATAAAATCATGTGGTATTATTTGATACAACTTGCAACTCCTTGACTCTATAAAATTGTACAACACTGCTTATTTCATTGAAAAAACATAACTTTGATAAAAACCAATTCCTCTTCTACTTCCTCCTCCGTTTTTCTCAAGGATGAAGATGCATAAGAAGACAAATGCTAACAATTTCACCTCTAAAATTAGTCACACCATGAATACCACCAAACCGCTTCAGCAATTTCAGCGCAAAAGAAAAATACTGCAGGGGAATACTAATCACCATTTCGAGAAAATGCCACTACTTACTACGGTAAGCAATTAATCAAGTTTTTTTTTTTTTTTTTTCGTTCTCACATACTGCAGCATAGAATAAAGATCTACTTATTCATGATGCTTGCCTACTTTAACGCAATGGTATTGCGAGGGTAAAGTTCCCTCGCGTTTACGAGACGACGAAGATAATGACAAAGTGATCGAAATTATTTATATTCCTGATACACCAGAACGCGATGTCAATGAAGTTTCCTCGCCTTTACAGGAAGATGATGAGAAAGTGATCGAAGTTGTTTATCTACCTGATACACCAGAATACAATGTCCATGAAGTTGTTGATTTGACTCAGTAAAATTTGGATAAGTGGCATCCATGATAAGCTGCAAAGGATTATCTCCAGAGGGAAAAAGGAATTCTTCTTGCAATTATATCCAAGAAGGATCCGTTTCATTATCCAGACTATATGTTGGCAACTCTCCATTGCCAAGGTCTAAAATCCATTGACTAAAGCTCTGGACACCTTCTGCGGTGATGGTCTGTGGCATATTCTGTTCAATTCTCATGTTTTGTGAAAGTAAAAATACCTGGCAATGATCCCAAAGTTCTGATCTGTTAATTGATGCCCTTACAATGTCTTCTCTTCCCTTTTTAGGAACAACATGTAGTATTTGCCTGAAATCACCTCCAAGCACAAATGGTATTCCGCCAAACGGCTTGTATTATGCTCTCGGGTCCTTTTTCCAGATAATATCCCGTAAAGTTCTATCAACAGCTTCAAACAAATTACGATGGTTCATGCATGCTTCATCCCAAATAACTAAACTGGCCTTGCATAGAAGTTCTGCCAGCATTGTCCCCTGACGAATGTCACAAAAGATGTGGTTTCATTGATATCCAACGGTATTTTAAACGTTGAGTGTGCAGTTCTACCTCCAGGCATTATTAAAGCTGTAATTCCTGATGATGCAACGGCTAACACAACATGACCATTTGAGCGTAAACCTTTTGCAACACTTATATTGAATTCCACATCCACTTTACGTACATTGTTTGTCAGTGTAACGCACTGCTAATAACATTCTCTAGCCCATCCAAGAAGTGCTAATGATGCGCTAATCAACAAACTAAAAAGATATAACATTCAGCAGAGTTGAGTATTTGTGGTTGTAGGTATTAGCCCTGGCTCACTGCAGCCGAGACCTGCATAATTCTCACCACATATTACAATGGTACCTGTGAACTTCCATTCTTCAGCTAACATGAGCAATATGTAGTTTGCAGAAGATGCAACTTTGAGATACCTTTGAGTGGTACAGTTAGAAAGAAACGGTTGTCAACTAAGAAGAATGATAAAAAGAAACGGTTGTCAACTAAGAAGAATGATATTGACATCCTATCAGAAGACTACCGCTCAAAAGAAACATAATATAAACAAAATCCATCGTACATACAAACCCACGCACATAGGATTCAACTTTCATTCCTAGAGTACCCTTCTCACATAAAACTCTTTCACAGATTTTTGCAACTTCCATTCTTAGTCTCCTTCTCGGAGAAAACTCCTTCACTCTAGCAAAAACAGAGTACTCTGTACTTTATAAAACCCAGAAACACATAACTCTTCCCTGCTTGGAGTTCTGCTCTTCCTCAAATTGCCGTCCGGGGATGCCCAGATTCTCCCAGACTGGTCCTATTTAACAAAGAAGGCTTCCAGATTGTGGTTTGAATCAAGTTTTAATCAAAGAGAAAAGGCTCTAACAGGTAACCCCTCTCCTTTAATCAATTGCATGTGTTATTCTGTGTTTCCGTGTTTTATGAAACCCATAAACAGAGCTCTTGAGAAGGCTATCATATTTGTGGTTTGAATCAAGTTTTAATCAAAGAGAGAAGGCTCTTAACAGGTAACCCCTCACCTTTAATCAATCGCATGTGTTTTTCGCAAGAGTTCCGTGTTTTCCTGTGTTTTGTGAAACCCATAAACAGAGCTCTTGAGAAGGCTCTCAATCAAAATCTGGGAGGCTGTACCAGAATACCCATCTCCTTTAATAAAAAATACACTTCCATGCATGGATTTTGACTTGCAGAAGCGAACATGTTGTATCTGGAGACACCAATTGGAGTTGGGTTCTCTTACACCACTGAAACTTCCACTTATGTACCAGTAAATGACAAGATCACAGGCATGTTCTGTAGGCTTCATTGCAATTTAACTTCATTATGCGATTGTAGGCTTCTGTAGGCTTCATTGGATGATTTCACTTAAAAGGAAGCCTGAAAGAAGAGTATAAAGTTAAGGACCCTGCCCATATCTTCTTTCACAGCATTCACATGGAAATCTAGAGCTAGCAGTTAAGGTAGCCAACCAGTGTCCGAAGATAGTTCACACCAATAATGTATCAAACTCTACTACAGTATCTCTCTCCTTGCTAACGCACTCACTGCACACCCCTTCTCCGTCTTGAGCACTCGAGTTGTTACTGAGGTTGTAGTATGCATTTTGTTCCTTATGATTACTAACGGTTCATAATTTCAAAGTTGGGCTCCACGTTGGGTCAATGAGTTTTGATGTTTAAAATCATATTCTTTATTTGAATAATTGTAAGAATAATTTCTTGCCACTTTAGCTCTAATAATCACATGTTTTATTGCAACAGATTTCCGCCAGCTCAACGTCAACTCAAACACAATGGGAAAGGATTATCATTCAATTTCTGATCTAAAAACCGGGGCTGGAGATAACCGGACCATAAAGGTTAGAATTGCTCGAATGTGGGATGGAGAAAATCCAAACTCAAACAATGAAATCATAAATTCCAATATGATACTGATTGACGAGAAGGTATGCTTATTACTTAGTAATTAAAAAAATATATTTATATATCTGCAAATGAAATAATGTTGCTCATATTGTTTTACAGGCCGATTCAATTCATGCAATAATATGGAAGAACCAGAGAGCTTCTTTTTTGCCAAAAGTTAAAGAAGGCAACGTCTATACGATCTCTAAAGTGAAGATCAACGAATACGTAGACGGAGCAATGTATAGGCCCCTGCCAAACCAGAAACTGTTCATAACTATCTTCTTCGGGACAAAGGTCGAGTCTCTCCCACAAGATCTTGAAACCATCCCTAGGCACAAGTTTAACTTCCTGGAGTTTAGCAAGATTAATGACCGAGTTGAGGACAGAACATACCTAACCGGTAATAGCAACAACTGTATTTTTTGCATTTCTTATAATAACATACTTAGTTCCGTTTAAGAAATTGAACTATGATTGACATTGGTTCCATTACAGATGTCATTGGAGTACTAACTAAAGTTTGGGACACGGAAGAAATTGGTGCAAGCTCTAAAAAGAAGGACATTGTCATAACAAATGAAAGGTTTATCTTTTCATTCTCTATATGAATTTAAACAAACTTATCATTCACTACATATCACTGACTACTATAAATTGCAGAGGAGAAGAAATCACAATCAAAATATGGGGCAACAAAATTTCGGATCTCGACAAAGTCCTTGCCATGCAAACATCACCAACCGTGGTGCTTATTGTTTGTGGCGGAATAATAAAGACATATCGAGGTAAACCTAGATATCTATGCAAAATTTTAAAAGCATTGTTCCAACCATATTGTAATTTTTCTTGCTAGGCCAAGTGCACTTATCTTCCACCAGTGCAACAAAGATCTATGCAAATATCGACCTCGATGAAGTGCATGAGCTTAGGCATTTAATGGAAAATACACCAGACAAAGACTTTCAAATCGAGCAAGTAGCAGTGCCCAAAAAACCCACCCTTTCTGAAATTAAAATGGCAAACAGGTTAACAATCAACCGAGTGTTAAATACCCAATTCAAAGAAGAAGAAGAGGTAAATTTTACTTTTACAATCAGTATGATTTTCAATTCTCTTTTTCATATGCATTTTATATATGTGCACTGACCTGTACTCTTACTGGTAAAGGAAATAACATGTACCGTTGAGGCAAAAATTGTTGCGGTGCTACCAAACAATGGATGGTTCTATTCTGCATGCCCGAAGTGCTTCAAAGGCCTAAAACCAAACAAAAGCATTCTTCATTGTGACAGTTGTGGTCCAATTTCTGGCGTTCCAGTTCAACGGTAATGAATGTTCTCAATATAAAGTATACTATCAAATTGAAGGTCAACAGTTTAAATTCCAACCACACTAACATAAATGCTATAAATGCAGGTACAAAATCCAAATTCAAGTGAGCGACATAACTGGGACTACTACATTTGTATTGTTCAACAAACAAGCAGAAATGATGCTCCACATTCCCGTCCAGCAATTAATCACTTTGCAAAACGAGGTATGAATTAAACACAAAGAATAAATTCTTCTTCACATTTATATTTGTAACACAACTAAACCCCAATGATATTTTACTAGGTGGGCGCACTCTATGCAATCCCAAATCCTTTAAAGAATATTATTGGTAAGACTGGCGTATTTCAGATAAAAATTGTTCGTAAGCGAGTGGACAGAGGTTTCGAAGACTATGCCGTGAACAATTTCTTCGAAAATGAAAATGCAATAAACAATGTCAAATCAGCTGAAGATGGAGAGGTATGCAAATATTAGCAAAAGTAATTTATACCTTTTTTCCATTACATACTAAAATTTAGTGTTTTCAATCAGGAGAGTGATGAAAATGATGGCGACTCACAAATATCAGGCACCCAAAAAATACAGAAGAGACGTATCAAGAACAAGCAATCAAATATTGAAGATGACGTGATTGATCAATTGCATGATGGTGATGCAAACGTACTCAACACCAAAACTCCAGAGAAAAATGAAAAGAAGAAAAGAGCTCCGAAGGTAACCTATGACAACACCAAAAAGAGATGCCTAGCAAAAGTAATTTATATCTTTTTTTCATTACATACTAAAATTTAGTGTTTTCAATCAGGAGAGTGATGAAAATGATGGCGACTCACAAATATCAGGCACCCAAAAAGTACAGAAGAGACGTATCAAGAACAAGCAAGCAAATATTGAAGATGACGTGATTGATCAATTGCATGATGGTGCCAAAACTCCAGAAAAAAATGAAAGGAAGAAAAGAGCTCTGAACGTAACTTATGACAACACCAAAAAGAGATGCGTCCGAAAGAAGCCTGCATATGTTGATAGAATACTCGACGAATTACAAGATGAAGACATAGATGTTACACTGAACACACTCAGTGCCAAAAGTGAAAGGAAATTTAGAGCTAGAAAAGTAATTTATGATGATTAGCAGTTATCGATCCTGAATTAGTGTATAGCCAAAACTTGGTGTTAAAGGTCTTTTGATACGATTCTTATATATTAGGTACTAGACAAATTTATTCAAAACATTATTTTAAGTTTACCCCCTTTGCCTTTATAATTCACTATCTTTCTTTCTCTTGTGAAGTTTTGAACGGATATAATTGCCACTAAAATTAAATTGCATCACGTCCCGTGCATTTGCACGGGCACATTAGCTAGTATCAATAAAGTAAACGATACTGCGGTATACATCATGGATGCTTGGGTTGGAAACCCTTTGACAACACCAAGGAGGTTACTGGCTAGAGTTACTTAGGTAGTAAAAACAACATGGGTTTTTGTTAGTCTGGAACATTATTTTAGCGTTGATACGTAAATACACCACGTCTTGAGTTTTAACCAATACTTGGTGAAATATTTTCCTTTAAAATTGTTGAAACGATTTAATGCGCTTACCACATAACGTAATGGGTTCGGAAACATACCGTACGAAGTCTCCGAAAATTCCGACGTAGGATCCTTGTTGTTACGAACCTCCAACACGCTTGATCTTTTTCGCAGGTACGAAAACGGCTACTAGAGTCGAATTCTTCGTCCACGAACCAAATCCTAGAGCTTGGTGATTGCTCTAGAGAGAGTGCTATAGAGAGAGGGATTATTGCTATGACTTCTTAACTTATTGGGATATCTCTAGCCTTTATATAGAGATACAATTAGAGACTGACTTTACCTCAAACTCTTAGGAGATAAAGATGTATTTACCTCAAACACTTAGGAGATAAATATCCTCTAATTAACTGTAATTATCCAGACTAACAAATACACATTATCTGTTAGTGGGCGGATAATGGGTCCATTGACCCAATTTATTAACAGCTCCCACTCGCCCACACACAGGGCAAATAAATCGTACAGTCCCTCTTTATCTCTCGTCCACTCATCTCCTCATACAGGAAATGGAACGTGCGACCTACGAGAAAGGATGTCCAGTTGAGGAGTATTGTATTAAGTCATCACCAAACTAACACAATACATCACTCCAATAAATCTCGTATATACCCCAGATAGTTCAACTACACTAGATTAAACACTCTCAAATCCCTCGTAATGAGCAGTGTTAAACCTCTCATATGTTATGTATTCATGACTCATATCGAAACAAAAATCGACATGGTCGCCCGGGCTATGAATCACACAACATGGTGTAATATTGAACTTTCTTCCCAAAGCCCTCATGTCATTCCAATTAGACCCAACCGCTTTCCTAGACATGCCCCGCGAGACCGCATCATCCATGATCCAAGGGTACATGCTAAAGTAGCGACATTGAGTATCCTCTTCATGACATAGTCTAAGGTGAGAAGGGTACTACATAGGATCAAAAGATATTTCGATCCAAGTGGCTCACACAGTGACGAAGCAGGGATTTATTCATCACTCCCACTGTCGGTCTGCATTTAGCACATGCAGTATGATTTGCATGCTATGGCGTAACCCGCAAGGGCGTGTCACATAAATGTATAAAATACGCCATACGAATCTGAGTCTAGTCGCTGTACAAGCGCCTAACCTGAGTTTTTCAGCCCAGTCACTCTCATAGTGCCTGCCTGAAATCTCACATTCGGCTATAAACAGGCTACATAGAGTTGTGGAGATACTCTATGATCGACCTACATTTTTAGGTCTCATCTTAGCTCCAACTAAGGCGACATGTTTGCATTACAAACTGTATCATCTTATTCGCCCACTTGGCGCCTAAGACAATTATGTCTCATCTTGCTCGCTATCTTAGCGCCAAGGTGAATTACCCGTGTGAGTGGGTCAATTCGAGCCTGGTGACACTCTCAATAAGGATGTATATGTAATCACAAAGATTATCCATTCATTCCAAAATAAACTCAAATCAAGGAACGAAAAATTAATATAATAAATGTCAAGTACATAAGATGCCATAAACATATCAAAACCTACGGAGTCCCATACTCCTAATGTGAGAAAGAAAAACATCTCTAGCAATGGGCTTGGTCAAAGGATCAGCCACCATTCTGCCAGTAGGTATATGCTTCATGGACACCTCTCCTTGCGCAACTAAAGTTCTAATGAAGTGATAACGAAGGCTTATGTGTTTGGCCTTTCCATGATATTTGGGGTCCTTTACAAAATCTAGGGCAACTGTATTTTCACAGTGAACAGCGACAGCCTCATCTCTATGAGCTGTAACCCCTAGAGCTTGTATGAATGACCTCAATCAAACAGCTTCCTGGACTGCTGCTTAACAAGCAACATACTCCGACTCCATCGTGGATAGGGCGATGCAAGACTTTTTCTTGCTGCACTAAGAGATAGCTCCACCTGAAATGGATATGTGCTTATCTCTATCAGCGCCCCAATCCTCTCAGTCTCAAGTCTCCACCATGATAACACAGGACGAGATCAGCGGTTCCACGCAAGTATCGAAGGATCCTCTTCACCGCATTCCAATGAGCGGGTCCAGGATTACTCTGATAACGACTCACCATTCCAACGGCATAGCAGATGTCTGGACGCGTACACAGCATAGCGTACATCAGACTTCCTATTGCAGCCGCGTAAGGCACCTTGGACATCCGATTCTTTTCCTCATCATTCTTTGGGCATTGGTCTGTGGTCAAAGTACACGCCTTGTCCATTGGAGTGTCTATGGGTTTTGAGTTATGCATACGAAATCGTTCAATGACTTTCTTGATGTATGTCTCTTGAGACAAACTGAGAAGTCTCTTTGAACGATCACGTACGATTTTAACCCCGAGCACATAATTAGCTTCTCCCATGTCCTTCATCTCAAAAGTTGAGGACAGCCACTTCTTAGTGGCGACAATGGAACTCATGTCATTCCCAGCTAAAAGAATGTCATCCACATACAAAGAAAGGATTAGAATATTTTTCTTGGATCGTTTTACGTAAACGCAATGGTCTTGTTCAATCATTTCAAAACCTATAGAGGTAATGGCATGATGAAACCTAAAGTACCACTGCCTAGACGATTGTTTGAGACCATATATAGAACGTTTGAGACGGCAAACTTTGCGCTCATGTCCTTTGACTTCAAAACCCTCGGGTTGAGCCATATAAATCTCTTCGTCTAGTTCTCCATTGAGAAACGCAGTCTTAACATCCATATGAAAAAGTTCTAAATCCTGCTGGGCGACAATAGCTAGGATCAGGCGAATTGAAGCAAATCTCACCACTGGGGAGAAAGTGTCTTCATAGTCCACACCCCACAGTTGGGTATAGCCTTTCGCCACAAGACGTGCCTTATACTTGTTAATTGACCCATCTGCCTTGCGCTTGACTTTTAAAACCCACTTGTTTCCAATAGTCTTGCACCCTGGCGGAAGGTCAATCAACTCCCAGACCTGATTCTTTTCCATTGAGCTCAACTCATCCTACATTGCAGTCATCCACTCATTTCTAGCAGATGAAGATAAGGCTTCCTCCACAGAAGTAGGCTCGTCTTCATCATTTAGAGTGTACATAAGAATTTCTCCGTCAATCTCAAAACGACGACGTGGAACTCTTCCTCGTGCACCTTTACGCAGTTGAGAATCTTGTTGACCTAATGGTCCTTGTGGTGTGCTCCCACTGTCTGGGATACTCCCACTGTCTGGGATACTCCCACTAGGTTGAAGGTCACTTACCCTATCTTCAGCGACAACCGGATGAGGAACTAATTCCCCACCTTCGCTTGGAGATGGTAAAGTGGGTTCAACCTCCTCTAACTCATAGAGGTCAAGATTCTTACTCGCGTCTCCAATGCTAGGAAAATCACTCTCTATGAAATCGACATCACGAGACTCTATTTCAGTCCTTCCACCATTTGGATGTTCACCATACATTACATAGCCTTTAGAGTTTTCAGAATACCTTAGAAAGATACTCTTCTTTGCTCTAGGCCCTAGTTTCCCATACTTATGAGAAGTACTGTGAACATAACCTGCTGAGCCCCATGGGCGCAAGTTATCCAAATTTGGCTTTTGGCCATTCCAAAGCTCATAAGGGGTGGATTTGACTGACTGTGAAGGCACACGATTAAGTATATAGGCTGCAGTCAAAAGGGCATCCCCCAAAAAGATATTGGAAGGTTTGCTTGCGCCATCATAGACCTAACCATGTCTAACAATGTTCTATTCCTTCTTTCCGCAACACCATTTTGTTGTGGAGTATTAGGAATAGTAAGTTGCCTGCGTATCCCCTTTTCCTCACAAAACTTTTTGAAGTGATCTGACAAATATTCGCGTCCCCGGTCAGTGCGAAGAGTTTTTAAATTCTTCTCTTTCTGATTCTCAACCTCTGCTACAAAGCGTTTGAAACAGTCCAAAGCTTCATAGCGGTGAGATATCAGATACACATAACCATATCGCGTATAATCGTCTATCAGTGTAAGGAAATAAGAGGCGCCATGGCGTGCCTTTACACTCATAGGTCCACATATGTCAGAGTGAACTAGCTCAAGTGGTTGAGTTTCTCTCACAGCCTTTCCAAAAGGCTTCCTACATGCTTTACCGGCCAAACAAGCCTCACAAGTTTGTAGATTGACTTTTGCGAGTGGGCCTAAAAGGCCTTCTCTAGCCAAACGAGTCATTCTATCTTGGCCTATGTGGCCCAGCCTCGCATGCCAGGTGGTAGAATCATTCATAATATTATCATAAGAATAAGAGGACTGAGAATCAATTAAATCTAATTGAAAAAGACCATCCATGAGAAAACCATGTCTGAACAAAACATCATCCAAAAAGATGTCCAACTTATTACCCCTAAAATTAAAGGAAAAACCATTGTCTGATAAAACAGTAACTGAAAGTAGATTAAGCAAAGCAGTGCGTGCATATCGCACATCCTCAAGAATCAACGTGCGCCCAGTGCGCAACTTGAGTTGGTAAGAACCAACCCCTAGCACCTCTTCGGAGCTATTGTTTCCCATGAAGATATGTTTGCTTCCCACTGGAATCAGGTGGTAATCTACAAACCCCTCTCAATCACGTGCTACATGTTTTGTTGCACCTGTATCCACAAACCACACAGGTTGGGAATGAGCAACCATCACATGTGATGAAACATATAACTGAGAGAAAGATTCAGAAAGTACCTTCTTCGGCTCAGTGCAATCACGAGCGAAGTGTCCTTTCTGTTGACAGTTGAAGCATTTAACTTTAGACAGATCCTTTTTTCCACCACGTTTTCCTCTCTTGCGTTTCTTCATTTTCCCTTCCTTTGGCGCAGAAGTGCTAGCCTCGCCTCTCTTGCCTTTCTTACTTTGTCTTCCGCGCTTGCCATTTGCATTGCGCGATCCCTCTTGGGCGACATAAGTTAGGGTCTTGTCAGCGTCTCGAGTTTCGGCCTCAAGGATGACATGTTGTGAAACATCAGAAAAGTTCTTGATGTTTTCACTATGGGTCAATATCTGTTTCATATTGGCCCATGAGGCAGGAAGGGACCTTATGACAGCTCTGACTTGCTGCTCATCTGTGAGCGCATGTCCAGCATCCCTCAACTTACCAATCATATTGGACATCACCCTTAGATGCTCACTCATGGTATGCTTAGGATCTTTTGTGTACTCCTCAAACTTGATCACAAGGCTACGAAGCCGCGTAGTTGAGGTTCCACCAAAAGAGAACTTGAGCTGCTCCCATAAAGCTTTGCAAGTTGGAAGTTCATCATACTGCCCAATTAGATCATTTTGCAAGCTGCTCAACAAGGTGTAGCGCGCACTACGATCTTTTTATTCCACTTCTGGTAGGCAGTGTGGTCTCTTAAGGGTTGCGCCTCAGTTGGCGCGACCATCTCCTTGGTCAAGTGCTCCTCGAGCTCTTGTTCGTTCAGCATGAATTTTATCTTTTTGTGCCAAACGTCATAATTATCTCCGTTAAGTTTCTCACCCTTAACGAGATCAGCTATGACATTCTTGGTGGCCATTATATTCACTACATTAGATTGCGCAAGGAAAAGACATTAATTATACATCCTTCTATTTATTTCAAAAAATTCAAATGAAAAACATAATCCTTCCTCACATCATGAAATCGAAAATCTGCTAAGCTCGTAATCATCTCCCATGTATGTGAGTTGGGAAAAATATTTTTCAAGTAATTTTTCGCAATAAATTTCATCGTCATATAAGCCACAATATAATAAATCATCCACATGATAATTTAAAACAATATATAATTGCACCATGCAATTAAGTGTGCAAGGACTCCATTGAGCCCTATTGGCATTCTAATAACTTATGCTAAGAAAATTCTGGTTTGAATAATGTGCGTGCGAAATTACATCCCTGTACAAGGCTTTCTGGAAAAAATACAGGGAAATGATAGATTACATCATCTTTGAGAATCCTACTACAAACTACTCCAATAAAACAAATGGAGATGCCGCACAACACATTATTCTCAAAAGAATTTTCTTAAAACAAGAGTAAACACATTAAACATAAGTTTCTTTAGAATGCCAATCTAATATCCATCCATTTAACCTAAAACTAGCATGCTCAAATAACAAGTTAAAGGGTAATAAAATGGATGAATATGCCACATTCTCCTTCCAAGGAAAACGGGCGACAAGGCCTTGAAAAATAAATGGTTTAATAAGTGTGGGCTTACCAAAACCCAACAAATATACCTTAAAAGTATATTTAAACCATAACACAAATCAAGGCAAGCATGTAACAAATTAGACATAATTTATCTATGTCATATAACTCTCCAAAAATATTTATTGCTACTCACGAAGTGCAAAAAATAATATTTACGCATTATTCGTATTTTTGGGAACCACAAAAGTATCACAAAAATACTCACAAATGACCAAAAACCGAGTAGATAAATTCCTAAAAGATGACAAACAATAAATTTGACCATAATATACCCTCTGAAGAAAAATTCCGTGTGTATAAAACTAATTTTTAAAGCTAATTTTTCATAGAAAAAATCGTTTAAAAAACTATACCGAATACACACAGAGGGTATAAAAGTAAATTTAATGCCATAGAAAAATTTTAGAAGCCAAGAAAACGCTCCACTCGCCGGCGGTGATGTCAGAACCTACCGGAAAACACCTGCACGCGCCTCCACGCGCCGCCATGCGTGTGGGGCAGCTTCTGATCTTCTAGTCAGGCGCGTGGCATACACGCGCGCGTGGTGGAGCGTGGGAGAAGCCGGCGCGTTGTGGAGCGTGGGAGCGTTGCAGCAGCCTTGGCTGCGCGCGTGAGGCGCGTGTCGGCGCGTGACAGCGCGGCTTGACGCATGGACAGCTGTCTTGGCGCGCGGCGCGCTTCTGCGGCTTGGCTTGAGCGCGTGTGGCGCGTCGGCGGCTCGGCTTGAGCGCGTGGCGCGCGTGTAACACTGTTCATCTTCTTCCGAAAAACCCTAATTTTTCAGCCGCCGTCATGAAGCGATGCCAACTTCCGAAAGCCATATCTCTCTCGTTTTTAAGCCAAATAATGCGTATGATATATCGTTGGAAAGCTTATGCGACATAGATTAATTATGTACCAACCGATCATGATAAAAACTGAATATCATGCTCCGAATTTGAGTCCCAAAACTCGAAAAAATCACAGTTTTCTTGAAAAATAAAATCATGATTTCTCACAAACCATGCATCCAAAAATCACGAAATTTTATGGAGTTCATCCTCAACCATAGGAGAATAAAAACATATAATTATTTTTCAGAAAAACATGCTCAATAAATTTCGAATTTTTAATAATGGGTCTCATACATGTATCCGGAAAAAATCGCAACATGCATATAATTTATTCTAGCATGTTAAAGGCGAATCAACAAGTAATCATGCTCTGATACCAATGTTGAAACGATTTAATGCGCTTACCACATAACGTAATGGGTTCGGAAACATACCGTACGAAGTCTCCGAAAATTCCGACGTAGGATCCTTGTTGTTACGAGCCTCCAACACGCTTGATCTTTTTCGCAGGTACGAAAACGGCTACTAGAGTCGAATTCTTCGTCCACGAACCAAATCCTAGAGCTTGGTGATTGCTCTAGAGAGAGTGCTATAGAGAGAGGGATTATTACTATGACTTCTTGACTTATTGGGATATCTCTAGCCTTTATATAGAGATACAATTAGAGACTGACTTTACCTCAAACTCTTAGGAGATAAAGATGTATTTACCTCAAACACTTAGGAGATAAATATCCTCTAATTAACTGTAATTATCCAGACTAACAAATACACATTATCTGTTAGTGGGCGGATAATGGGTCCATTGACCCAATTTATTAACAGAAATCAATTTCAAACGTCGGCATTCCTACACGTGTACACCCACCATGATGCCTCGTTGGCTCGGGATGGCATACACGGGGATGGAAAGGTTATCTCATAGGTTATAGCATGGGAAGGTGCTCGTTGTAAATTGACAATTATATTTGATCAGTAGCGTCTTCGATGTTGGAGTTGCTGGCTTGTTCTTCAACGAGAAGCACCTGTTCTTGTTGACCAATGTTAGTTTTTTAATTAGTACCTCACATATCATTCATGCTAGGCAAGACCTGTTCTATACACTTGATTCTAAAGCCAGATAGAAAAACAGAAGATGAAAACTTTTTCGATTGTTAGGATTTTGGTCTTGGTGACCATAATCCTAACCTCCTCGCCAATTTACTTCATGTTCCTGATAACAGTATTTGTTGGGTAGGCTTACTTTGGCACATTTTTCAATCTTCTTCCCTGATCTGCTCGCAGAATTTATTGATACTATCCCATAAACATCTGTTTGATTGGCACACTTCAAATCTCTTACTCAATCTCCTCTTCTTATGCCATACTTTAATTTCTTCTAAGGCAATGCAATAGCCTGAAATAGTTATTCTTGTAGATAGAATATTGTGTAAAAACGTTCTCCATCATACAAAATGTTTTGCACTACTCTATATCTTCCTCTTTCCCTAGAATACGCGAGATAAAGGCTTTTTGAAACTCGTTAACGAGACAGAAAAATCTACTAAGTTGGTGGGCGACTACTACACAATAATGCAGTAGGCCATTTATACATAGCTTCGTGAAATTGAGAACTTAACTGAATTACATTCGTGTGTCCAAAACGAAATGACGCAAACCAATAAGTTTTCTAATGTTGTTCGATATTAGGGCGGTTGAAAACGAGTTTTCTTTTTTCATTTTTGGGTTTGAGGGAATGAGGGATGGGTGGCGATTAAATGGATGATGGAGACATTGAGAAATCATAACGATGCAGATCATAAAGTAATCTGAACAACGTTTCAGATATTGCTAATAGTAAACAAATTGAAATTATTAACAGGTTTTGGATATGTGAACAAATATTCTAGCTAGATTCTGAGCTAATTTTAGCAATTCTCATATTTATATTGATAATTTTAGATATTATTGTTAGCAAATAAGTTGGACTTACTAATAGGTTTTGATCGAACAGATAAATGATAGGGAAAATGAATTTTATTAACATTGTGAATGGTTATGTAAGCAACACTTTTTAGGAGATCTAAGCTTGTAAAAGAGATGTTTCTAGTGTTCGCTTGTTAAAAAGATATATATGTGTGCTAATGTGTTCCCCTTAAGTTTCTGTATTGATAAAGAGGTTGTATTTGCAAATTTAATACTATTATTATTATTATTTTGTCAATTGTTGAACTACATTAAGAAAATTATTGCTACTAAAAAGCAGCCAAAACTTATTTTCAATCTCAAGCTCAGAGTGTATTGGTTTTTACACAAGTTGTTTATGTGTAAAAATCTGATAACTTAGTTCGCTGAGCAAATAAAAACCTCTTTAAGATAAAAGAAAAAAAATGAAGGATAGAAAGTTGTGACAAAATTATTCAATCTAGTTAAGGGGTAAAGAAATATCATAATTACGTACCTCATAAAAGCAAGTTTTCGCCTAGTTTCTTATCAAATTTGATGGAGAGAATGGAGTATCTAAAGCTATTAGACCTAATATTTTCTATAGAAAATATAAAAGTAAAAAATGGGCACCTGCAATCAACTGTAAAAAGGTGACTTGCATAAATTTCTTCTTGGAAATTGTTTTGCTTCTACCCGACTTGTAAGAAGATAGGTACAACTTATTGTATAACGACAACTAGCGGTGATTAAGTGTCTTTAGTGACTTAACATAATTATTCAATCTAGTTAAAATATCATAATTACATACCTCATAAAAGTTAGTTTTCGCCTACTTTCTTATCAAATTTGATGGAGAGAACGGGGTATCTAAAGTTAGTAGACCTAATAGTGTAAAAAAAATGGGCGCCTGCAATCAACCGTTAAAAGGTGGCTGACATAAATTTCTCCTTGAAACTTTTTTTTGCTGCTACTAGGATTTTAGGAGAATAGGTACAACTTCTTGTATAGCGACAACTAACGGTGATTAAATGTCTTTAGTGACTTTTATGTAGTGAGGTTAAAAAAATATTACTAAAAATTGATACTGAAAGTATTAACAAAAAAATTCGCTATGTTTAGCGACTATTAGTTATTACTATACGAGGAATTGTTACTATCCTCCTGTAATCCGGGTCTTCTTCGCACAGTATAACGCAAGCCAAAGGTTTGCCGCAACTTGTGATTCTCGAGTTCAGATGCCAAAGGACCCAATTAGAATATAGGACCCAATTAGAGAGATAAGACGACTACATAACCAAACACATACTTTTTCTTGCATTGCACAGAGTGAAGCTACTGTAAACACAGCTTCATTGAACGACTTTGAACAGAACAACACTGGACGTCTTTAGGTGAAGATACATGCGATAAACATAACAGGGAGCATCTTCAGAATACAGAGCAGAAAGAAAGTAAAACACACCGACAGACACATGAACCCAAAGCCAGAAACATGACGATAAGTTTTCCTTCCTAATTTCTGATTTGAGGAACTAGATGCAGCAGGCCCTGTTCATGGGGTTGCAGTAGCAGGGGGGGTCAGGGACAAAGTTAGGTTTTGCCATGTCAATAGGAACCTGACTTGGTTTTTCTCCTGCGAGCGAAGTACTGTTGTCTCCATGTTTATCGGCAGGAGCTTCACGTGCCACCACTGTCGATGTAAAAAGGAAAAACACCATAAAACTAACCATAGCCATTTTCTTAGCCATGGAAACCATCTTCTCACTCTCTTAACTCTTTGTTCATCTTGATAGGACGCAAGGAGACCATTTATATAGACTCTGGATACTGGTGGGTGGGGGTTGAGGGGTGGGGTGGGTGTTGCATGCATGCACCTTAACGAGGCTAACAGTATCTAAGGAGTGGTCGGTCAGCCCTTGAGGTGGTCAACTTAGATAGTGTTTGAATTCATTTTCAGTTTTGATTTTCTGTTTTCAAAAAAATAAAAATAAAAATAAAAATCTGTTTAGTTTTTTTTTTACAAAAATAAATGAGTGTTTGATTATCCAGTTTTTATTTTTGGTGGTTGTTTGCGGTGGCAGTGGCTATCGGCGGTGGGAGGAGGGGGGGTGGGGGGGTTTCAAATAAAAACCAAAACCCAAAACTCATAAATGCGAGTTTTAAAAAATAGTCCTGTTTTAAAAATTAGTTTTCAAAACTGAAAGAAAAAAAATAAATAACGAAAACTGTGTGCCAAACGCGTTTTTTCTTCCAGTTTACAAAACTGGAGAAAAAATTGAAAACAGAGCCTTAGTTAAATTATTTTTTTTGCTATTATTAGAACTGCAATTTTATATAGTCTATCTGAATAAGGATTAGAACTAGCAATCTTGAATTTCTCCGTCAATGCCTCTGTCATTTTTCCCTCAACTTAGTTGTATACTTGTGTCTTGATTCTAAAGTTCTTGAAAAAATAATGTTAGTAAACTTATAGCAGTTTCATAATTATAATAATTTGATATATTTAAATGCTTGAATTATACCTTATCATCTCTCAAAGAAAAAAAAAAAAAAAAAAGGCAAACATTATTAATGGAGGGAGTAATTAATTAGCTTCTTTTTTGTCCATGGAAAGAAAATCAAACAGCTTTACGTTATGAGGCAACCGATGGTAACGAGGGCAGGATACAGGTGTGACAGCTTTCACGTTTGATTTGAAAAGCGCCCTTCCGTGCCGGTACGAGAGTCTTGGATTAAAGAATACCCCCCATATGGGTGCACCCAAATGTTGACGTTAAGTTCATCATTAGTCATATAGGTTCTGCTGAAACCAGATAGTTACTTCCTAAGGACAAAAATGGTTGACTCGGGAGCCGATTCCAAATTTCTTTAGCTATAGTTTAAGAATGGTGACAAGGTTGATAGCAGGGAGTTCTCTCCGACTGCCGCTGTTTGAGAGGTGACAAGGTTGATGCTGGGTTTTTTGGTTTCCATTGGGTTTTCCGATGGGTTAAAGGGGCAAGGTTGCTGCTGGTGTTTTCTGGCTTCGGTTGGGTTTTCACGGCGATCGGCCTGTGGTGGTTAGTGTAAAGCCGTGAAGTTTGGTCGGCCGGTGGTGGTTTGCGTTTTGTTTAGTCTCCTCCTCTACGATTCGGCAGCGGCGTGTTGGCCGGAAAGGTGGTTTTCCGGTGCCGGAGTGGTGCGCGGGGATGAGGACAGGTTGCAATGATGAGGACGCGTGTCCGGAGATGGGCTCGAGGCTGACTGTGAGCTGGTGATGTGTGGTTTTCCTTGTCATTATCTTGATTTTATGCTGTAGTTATGTTGTTATTTAGTTAGTTTTATCTAGTTCTTAGTTTAGTTCTTGTTTTAGGCATTAGTATTTATCTTGTTTTTTAGGCTTACTCAGTATTATCTTGTATCCGTCTGTTTTTTTTAGCTGGTTGGTTTGTGTTTATTTTAATTTTCTTTTAGTTGCTCACTTGGATGAGAATGTCATCCATTTAGTTTGTCTTTTACTTTTCAGTTACTTTTTGTATATTCGGTCTCAAAACAAATCCTGGAATATATTTCTATCTCCTACAAAAAAAAAAAAAAAAAAAAAGGAAAGGTCGTAACAGAACCTACATGGCTAACCTGTTACGATATTTCATATGCAGTTATTAATAATATGCGCTTCGATCCATATAGCCGTGCACAAGTAGTGCAATTAGTCAAAGTGGTGGTTCCAATTCGAATGTTCTCTTTCATTAGCTGTTGAAAGAAAAGTATATGTGACTTGAGTCTATGGCAGAAGAACGAATTAGCGCTTTTTGTTTGGCACGTTAGAAGTCACCAGGAACGGTGTCTTCTCTCACGAACCATTCGCGGGGGCTAATCTATAGTTGAATATTTGCGTGCTAAGTAGTGAAGTAAAAATGCAAGCTTTGCCAGGCAGTACCACTTTGGTTTAACATTTTTTTTTTGTGTGGTGTAGTTCTGTTTATTATGATAACTGCATGCACTAATGTGCAGCTGAGCTTGTGTTTGTCAACACATCTCCTTGATACAAAGTTTAACGCAAAAGATGCAAGGACCTATATCTTTGAGAAAGTCCAACCATGCAAGGATTAGAATCTGCTGATGGCTCGGCTATCTACAAGCAGGTAATCCCCCTTGTTTGCCATTTTCTGAGTTCTTTTTGCTAATATTAAGTATGTGGAGAGACTGATCAACATAAATATTTATTTTGATTTTTTGGTTTGCATGGGTTAAGTGGTATATTTGAGCCCCTTTACCTTTGAACTACGAATAAGTCCTCTCTCCGGATGATTTTAAGGGTATACCATCCACATCAGCCAAAGGCATTCAAGAAAGCAAATTCTCTCTCTCTCTCTCTCTCCCCCCCCCCCACCCCCCACCCCACAAGTTTTGGCGTTAAAAGTTTGACCTAATAGGACAATAAAAGTTCGCGAAGGGAACAAACTTCTTTAACCTAACCATCGGGCCAACTCCTTGTAATGCAACTTATTCAGCAATCACAAATGATACCCCAATATTCATTCTCCAATAACCTTGGGACTAACCCTGGTTTTGCTATACACAACATATCACATTTTATGCAATTACATATTGACAATGCATAAGTCTTATATTCCGAACGTTTTGCAAGAACAATCTTCATAAGCATTACGCTTAACTGTCTACAATTGTGGCGTTCTCTAATGGCCTAAGTCCATTTTCGCATTCTCCATCAGTTCTCTTTTTACATTTTGCGTTAGGTTGAACTTGGGAGGAGCTGATACAATTGAGAGCAACATAGTTACTCATCCTCATAGATTGCACGCCAACCTCTGGGATAGAAGGGGCAGAAGTACATTGGTGACAAGACCGTACCTAGTGACGGTAAACAGAGCTAGCTTACGACTCTTTGCTTGCCTAGTCCCTTACAGGTCTAACCATCACATTGTACTTTGAGGTGGTGTGTTTGTATGGGATTAGGATTGCCTGCTGTAACCCAAGGTTACAGCAGGCTGCTGTGATCCCAAATGAGAGAGGGGGAAGAGAGAGAGAGGGAAGAGAGAGAGGGGGATGTAAACCATGGTTACTCTCTCTCTCTTCCCCCTCTCTCATTTGGGATCACAGCACCCCTGCTGTAACCATGAGTTACAACAGGAGATCCTGATCTGTTTTTATGACCGTGACATTAGGGCATCCTACAAAGAGGTTACAAAATCATTTAGAGCCTCAGAGGAGCCAAGGACAATGATGACTTCAAAATGGGCGCATCCAATCAACCGTTAAAAGGCGACTGACATAAATTTCTCCTTGAAACTTGTTTTGCTGCTACTTGAATTTTTGGAGAATAGGTACAACTTCTTGTATAGCGACAACTAATGGTAATTAAGTGTTTTTAGTGACTTTTATGTAGTGAGGTTAAAAAAATACTACTAAGAATTGACACTGAAAGTATTAACAAAAAAGTCACTATATTTAGCGACTATTAATTATCACTATACGAGGAATTTTTATCTTCCTGCGTTCCGGGTCTTCTTCATATAGTATAACGCAAGCCTACCACAACTTGTAATTCTCGAGTTAAGATGCCTAAGGACCCAATTAGAATATAGGATCCAATTAGAGAGATAAGACGACAACATGACCAAACACATACTTTTTTTCTTGCATTGCATAGAGTGAAGCAACTGTAAACACAGCTTCTTTGAACAGATCAACACTGAATGTCTTTAGGTGAAGATACATGCGATAAACATAACAGGGAACATCTTCAAAATACAGAGCAGACAGAAAGTAAAACACACCGACAGACACATGAACCCAAAGCCAGAAACATCACGTACGATAATTAAGCGTTTTCCTTCCTAATTTCAGATTTGAGGAACTAGTGGCAGCAGACCCTGTTTATGGGGTTGCAGGGGCAGGGGGGATCATGGCCAAAGTTAGGGTTTGCCATGTCAATAGGAACCTGGCTTGGTTTTTCTCCTGCGAGCGAAGTACTGCTGTCTCCATGTTTAGCACTAGGAGCTTCACGTGCCACCACGGTCGATGTAAAAAGGAAAAACACCATAAAACTAACAATAGCCATTTTCTTAGCCATGGAAACCAGCTTCTCACTCTCTTAACACTTTGTTCATCTTGACAGGACGCAAGGAGACCATTTATATAGACTCTGGATACTGGGGGGTGGGGGTTGAGGGGTGTGGGGTAGGTGTTGCATGCTTGAACCTTAATGACGCTAAGAATCGAACAGTATCTAAGGAGTGGTCAATCAGCCTGTGAAGTGGTCAACTTAGTTTTTTTTTTTTGTTTTTTTGTTATTGTTTCTATTATTAGAATTGCAATTTTATATGGTCCGTGTGAATAAGGATTAGAACTAGCAATCTTGAATTTCTCCGTCAATGCCTCTGTCATTTTTCCCTCAACTTAGTTGTATACTTGTGTCCTGATTCTAAAGTCGTAGAGAAAATAATGTTAGTAAACTAATAGCAGTTTCATAATTATAATAATTCGATATATTTAAATACTTGAATTATACCTTATCATCTCTCAAAGAAAAGAAAAGAAATAATAATAATGGCAAACATTGTTAATGGAGGGAGTAATTAGCTTCTTCTTTGTCCATGGAAAGAAAATCAAACAGCTTTACGTTATGAGGCAACTGATGGTAACAGGGGCAGGATACAGGTGTGACAGCTTCCTAAGGACAAAAATGGTTGACTCGGGAGCCGTTGCCACATTTCTTGAGCTATAGTTTAAGAATGGTCCTATTGACACCTACTTGGCTAACCTGTTACGATACTCCATATGCAGTTACTAAATATATACGTTTCAATCCATATAGCCGTGCACAAGTAGTTCAATTTGACAAAATGGTTTTTTTTTTTTTTGGTGTATTTTTTTTGGTTGTAGTTTTGTTTATTATGGAACCAGAAAGTTACTTGCTAGGACAAAAATGGTTGACGCGGGTGTCGGATACCATCTTTCTTCAGCTATATTTTAAGAGTGGTATTATTGCTACTCACTTGGCTAAACTGTTAGGATGTCGCGTGTGCTGTTACTTTATGCATGCGTTACAATCCATGTAGCCGTGCACAAGAATAGTGCAATTTGTCAAACTGGTTGTTCCAATACGAATATCCTCATTCATCAGCTGTTGGAAGAGAAGTATTTGTGAACGAAATAACGCTTTATTTTCCTTATTTTCGTTGGCACGTCAGTCTCACCAATGGCAGTAGGAACGGTGTCTTCGCTCATAAAGCAGTCGCCGGGTTAGTTTACAGTTGATTATTAGCGTGGTAAGCAGTGGAAGTAAAAAGGCAAGCTCTGAAGAGCCTTTTTTGCTAGGCAGTACCACTGTGGTGTAATTTTGTTCATTATGATAACTGCATGTAAAAATGTCCAGCTGAGCTTTACTTTTATCAACACATTTGTATTTCACCCAAAAGATGCAAGGATTGAATCTTTACGAAAGTTTTCTCCTAGACATGCAAGGATTGGAATCTACGGGTGGTTCGACGATCTACAAGCAGGTAATCCCTCTTATTTGCCGCCATTCTCTTCTTGCCCTTTTTGCTAATATTATGTACGTGGAGGGACTGATCAACGTATTTATCTACTAATTGCTTTCGTGCCAGCTTGTCCTTGAACTGAGAATAATTAGTCTTCTTTCCGGGTAATTTTAAGGGTGCACCATCCACATCAGCATGGTGCATCAAGAAACCAAAATTTTTTTTTTCCAAAGAAAAGGACAAATTACACTTATATCCCTGAGGTTAGGGTATAATTACAGTCAAGGATAACGAGTTTCAAAATGTAACATTCCGTGACCAAACACTTTTAAAATGTATCAGCCGTGTCCATCCGTTAGGGTTCCATCCAAAAATTGTACTTTTTGTATGATGTCATCAATATGTATTTTTAAAATGACGATACTACCCCTTGTACTGTATATATTGAAAAATATCTGTTTATTATTATATATGATTTATTTATCAGTTTTAGTTTTAGGATATTCTTGAAACCCTAATTTACAAATTAGGATATTCTTGAAACCCTAATTTGCAAATTAGGATTTTCTTGAAACCCTAATTTGCAAATTAGGATTTTCTTGAAACCCTAATTTGCAAATTAGGGTTTTATGTTCTCTCTCCCATTGCCGGTGAATCTGAAGTCCCCGCCGACCGTCGCCTCCCTCCCTCGCCCTCGTCGTCGGCAGTCCCTCCTTCCCCGGCCCCTCGCCGCCGGCAGCCCCTGTCCACACCACCCCACCACTTCAGCGATAGGTTTCGACGCCGACATGAGATTACACGTGGTGGCTTGGGGTGGGCGGTGACGAGGAAGGGGAGGTAGACGGGGTGGGCGGTGACGAGGAAGGAGGAGGCATGCGGGGTGCGGCGCCGGGGAAGGGAAGCAGGCGGGGTGGGTGGGTGACGGGGAAGGGCGAGGGGGATGCAGATGGGGTGGGGAGGGGTGGGGGGGGGGGGAAGACAATGAAAATTAGGGTTTCATGTGGTCCCAGGGGCAAATCAGGGTTTCAACTTTTATTTAGGGGCAACTTGGTCTTTTTGTCAGAACCGTTAAGTATTTTTGTATTCCGTTTGTCAATGGACACAAGTGTTACATTTTGAAACTTTGTGTCCTCGCGTGTAATTACCCCCAAACCTCAGGGACATAGGTGTAATTAGCCCTTAAGAAAAAGTCAAGGAAGAGAGCAAACTTTCTCAACTTAACCATCAGCCCAACTCCTTGTAATAACATATTAGGCGATAAAAGAAATTCTCTTATGAATGGAATCAACTCCAGTTCTCTTCAAGTTTTGACCTCCAAAAGTTGTTAATCTTCACGTTGGAAGCCCAATGTATTCATTGGCACCAATGCAAATGATACCCCCAATTTTCATGTGATCTTCCAACTTACATGCCAAACGTTTACAAGAAGGAACTTCTTAAGCATTTAGCTTAAACTGTCTACAATTTATGGCGTTCTATAATGGCCTTAGTCCATTCTCGCATTCTCTTTTTACATTTTGCATGTATGATTTGAGATGTTGTGCGGCGTTGTTACAAGCATTAGGGCATCCTAGAGTTTGCAAAATCAACCAGAGCCTCGGTGGAACCAATGATAATGATGGCTCGTCCCGGCTTGGAAGCCTCTCGCAGAGAACCACCGTCCATAGCGTGTTACCTGTTTGCAAGCCATGCTAGCCCTGGCCTGCAAACATGTAGTTTGCTTCAATCAACAAACAAGGAAGATCATGCTTGTTGGATAGTAGTTTGTTTTCTTATATGTTGTAATATGGATCCATCAGAGTAACTAATTCTGATGTTAATTATGTATTCGTAGTGTAATTTAGCACTGGCGACGTGAAGCTGTTAGGTTGGTTGTACAGAGTTTGGGAAAGTAGGAAAGCTCTCTAGGTTTAGTTGACTGGTAGCTTCCTACTTTTATAACTGATTCCTTGCTTTTGAAATGGAATATTACGGATGAAACCGACAAAAGCTTGCTAAATGGAGAGTGAGGTGAATGAAGCCCTATATGATTTGATACAACAATCACCGCCATACATCCTTGCAGATTGAAGAGTTATAAGTTCACTTTCGAGTGCATAAAAAATACATCCCTCTTTGGACCAATAGACGAAATGAGTATATGTAAGACTTTCTCCATTTCCATTCTTCTCAATCAGCCCCTCTTAGAGATGGCGAACGAGGACGCGCTAGAGGAGACTACAGAGCTCAAAAACCCGATTAGAAGGAACCCTGCTGAGATATACACTATCTGGTAATAGTCATTGAATTTCTCTCTCCTTTCATTTTTCTTAAGATCCGCTGTGACCCCAAATGCCGCTCCAACCGCCGTGGCCAATAGGTATGATAGAACCTGCTCAAATGCACATTGAACATTGAAGTAAATTGTATGAAAATGCCTAAGGGATAAAGACATCTTATATTGGGCAATGTATTTATGCCTTGCGCGAGACCTACGTATAATCAACTATACATCACACAAAGCTCTTGCTAAAAAAATGTAGAAGAGCACCGTCGGTTAAATGCATTGTTCACATTCGGTTATCTTACGATACAATCACCTGCTGTATGTTATACAACCATCCTTTGCAAAAATGGTGCATAAACCCTTTGCGATTATTTACTTATGGTACAACGTAAACAGTGGCGGCACAACTGTCACGAAGGGGCTTTGTTCTTATTTTTAGTTTTCAGTGGAGGTATATGCTTATTTTTCTTTTACACACCGAATAAAATATGCCGTGATGCAACTAACGGATAAGATAACGCAAAAGGCGTTTGCGCTACCCTTGGCTGTTTAATTATGCAAGACATGATCTTATCTCTCTCTTCCCCTAGATACCCTTGGCTGTTTAATTATGGATAACATATGAGCATAGAGACAGGCTTAAAGAAACAATTAACTAATTGGACACTAAGGTGACAAATTACCTTGTCCCCATAGAAATCATACTGGAGAAGTTTATAGTGGTTTATGAGGCGTTTGCCCGTCATCAAGTAGTACACTGCAAACGGAATCTGTGATAAGGTGTATGCAAATCCAATCACCATAGCAAACATTATGTACCTGCGTGCCATTATACAAACGAAAAATGAGATCACTATGCGTCGGCACACACGTTTGCTAGCTAGAGAGACAGACACAGCACAGAGAAGGAGAATACTTGTAGCTGTAAATATCCTTGTACGTGAATGTGCGGTATCCATCGGACTTGATATTGTTGGTCTTGAGGATGACAACTGACACAACCAGAGCTGCCAAGGTTACAACCCTTGAAACCAGTGTGGTTAATGGCAACTTTGATGCCTTTGGCTCTTCATACTGCGGAAGCTGAGACATTTAAGTGATCTAGTTTTCAATGTGTGAAGCAGTTACCAGTTTTGTATGCATAGTTGGATTTTCTTTTATACAACAGAGTTTTGTCAGTATTCTCCGCTTGGATTTGAAACGTTCAAATCAGAAGATGCCATGCGTATAGTAAAACTGAACTAACGATATAAGCTTTGTCTTCCCGGCTACGTATACTAAAAATGAACTAATGATATAAGCCTTGGCTTCCCGGCTACGTAGTTTAATTAAGTTGTGCTAATCTAAGTTCGCCGGCTATACACTTACAACCAAGCCCCTCCAAATGAAAGTTGTCTTATGGGTTGAAAGAGTTGGGAACCAAATGCCCAATTTACAGCTTCTAGGAAAATTGATAAATGGATATGACAATGACCAGACCTAGTTATGGCTACCGACGCAGAGGTCACATTCTTGGCCGGCCATGATCTTTAGGTACGTTTGCTCTTCCCCAGAGTTAGTATCAACTCTTACTTTTGTCGCTTTAATAGATTTACAAATTGTTAACAGAATTTCAAACTTTTTGAAGCAGACGGCGGACTCTGCAAGTGCTGGCTTCAGCATTACAATATACGTGAGCATTTTGTTTCGTGGATTATGAAGTCTACACAATTTCGTGCCCGTGTTACATTCTTTTTGAACATTCCTTTAATTTTTTAAATAGAGAACTATGAGTGATCTTCTAATATTGATCACTTACAGCGGAAAATAAGACTAAGGCTTTAGTAACGTGCACATGACATAGTTTACATAAGCAAAGATGGAACCCGTTAAGGCATTTTTAGGTACGTTAATTATCTATGCCGCATATCTATAAGCAAAGATGTGATTAAATAACTAAAGTTTTTTCTTCGAACGTATCCGTTTTCTAGTTAAGAGATTGAAACAGTGAGGGTACGGTGTTTTTGACTTTGAGTGCAATATTAAGCCCATCTCCTTACAATACCCGTTTTAAGTTTTATAGATTTATAAAACTAAAGAGTGTTTTTGACTTTTATTACAGTATCAAGTCTCTTTCCTCAATATACCCTTCTTGAATAGTAAATTATGTTGCATTAAGGGTGTTTTTCCTGTAGTTACAATCTCTTGTAAAATAACTGTGAAAACTCACTTTTTCTAAGGTACATATCTATATATATATGATATCCCCTAAGCTGGTCAAAAGTTTCAATCCTTTTTTCTTTCTTTCGCATCAAGTTTTTTTAACAGATAAACGAATTGTAAAGACTCGAGTCATCAAACTTTTACAAACAACTTCTTGCATGCCAAAACCAAGTTACCTTAATTTTGGGATTGAATGAGTTCTCGTTGCTTCATAACAAAAAGCTTCCCAAGAATTTCTCATAATGTAGTTCAGTCCTTTGTAAGCTATAATCAACACAATATTTCAAAATTTGCTAGCGGAAGAACTTAATTAACTACAAAAACTAAAGGACTCACAATAGCACACTTTACATTCGTAATATTTGAACACCAGAAACATGTCCATCACAAACTTAGACCATGAAAAACATTTGCTTATATAATAATCAACCATGTTATCAAAATTCCTTCTCATACATGTTCATATATTAAATTTATCAGCACGTTTGGCTAATTTGCTAATAGCAATACCTTCAAACCCATCAAAACATATATAAAAAATAGCTAGAGAATAGCTCAAAATAGGAAGTGTTTTCTCATATACCAAAAACCTTGGAACTAACCTTCTTATTGTTTTAGACTATATATCACGTTTTACAAAATTACATCCTTGACATTTCATACATCTTGAATACCCAACATTTTGCAAAAAGGATCTTCATAAGCATTAAGCTTAATAGTCTACAATTGTGCCTTTCTAAAATGGCCCAAGTCTATTGTCGCATTCTTTGTCAATTCACCTCTTACGTTTTGTGTGAGGAAGAACTTTAGAGGAGCTCTCTATAACAATCCGATCCACAGTCCCACCACAAGGCTATGCCTCCCTCAAAAGAGCTAGTCAAGTAGGCACTTATAAGTTCGTGGGCAGGGTCTTATAAGGTCAATCACAAATCGTCTCGCATCAGGTGTGGGATATCGCAATCTCCCAACCGTATGCCTTAGCGAGAACGCTAAGGCTCGATCACACATAGCCCAGAATCTTCTTTTCTAGCCAATGTGGGATATACTCGACTGCTCTTCGTTACCCCAACCATCCTCTTGAGGTGTTATACCAAGGCTTGCCTTTGTTTCTCGTAACCATCGGTAACCTGACTAGATAGCGGAGCCCGAGAATTCAAAAGTCGGCTTTGATACCATCTGTAACGACCCGATCCACAGCCCCACCACAAGACAATGCATGCCTACCTCAAAAGAGCTAGCCAAGTAGGTACTTATGAGTTCATGGCTAGGTATTATATAAGGCCAATCACAAATCATCCCACATCCGATGTGAGGTGATCTAATATGGTTGAGAGAAACATAAGCGTCGTATGCTTACAATTTTTGTTTTCCATTTGTGCAGTGATGGCAAAAGAGATTCTTTTTGTGTGTACTTTATCATTTGCTTTCATTTTTGATACAATTATTCAAAAATTGACAAAAAGCTTTTCTTTGGAGACTCTCATCCTATGTCAGAGAAAAGCCGATCCCTTCCATTGTTCACCCTTTTTCCGCCCACTCTGCTCACTGTCACATCCCCAACTCTTCCTCTCCCTCTTTCTCTTCCTTTTCTTATACAACTCTTTCTCCCCCTTCCATCGCACTCCTGCTCACTGTCATATCCTCCCCTGTTATTTCTGACAAGTGGAGGTGGCGACACCATGGGGGTATTGTGATGGTGCTGACGAGTATGAGGATGGTGCTCACTGGTAATATATGTGCCCTCTTTGATCCCTATCTACCTTGCTGCAACTGATCTCGATCTACCACGTCGCCTCAATCACCAAGCTCATCTATTTTATTTTAGTTGTTGATTACAGTGGTGTTGGTGAGTAGGTGGTTGATTGAGGTCATGTTGATTATTTTCCCATATAAAATGTTGTTTATAGTCAGAAAATGCTCGGGCCTTGAAGTACCTTGCGGTCGTGCAAATATCGAACCAATCCAAGTTTAAAACACAATTCTTGATAAGATGGTCATACACACACGCGCGGGGGCGCGCACGCACACATATTAGCGTGTGTGTGTGTGAAGGCTAGTAATGAAACTGCGTCGTTTTGATCAATTTTAATGACTTCTTTTTCCATTTTTTTTCTCTCTCCCCCCTCCTCTCTCTCTCTCTCTCTTACACACACACACACACACCATATATGTCAAATCTGCTCACACCACAAAGTCCCCATCGCCGACCACTGTCACCGGCCAGCCTCACACCGATGACTACCCACCACTTACCAATCTATCCTCCTACAATATCATAAATTCAGCCAAACTGTTGTGCCTGCATTTCGAACAATTGAATTAAATAAGAGCATAATCGAGTTTTACAATTTCCTGATGATGGAACCCATTGACGTAGTAGACTTATGGTGTTAAATCATATTGTTGTTAATTAGATGGTTATCGCCATTCATGGCCATCGGCAGTAGGTTGGGTGATTGGTGGCTACTTACACCACAAGAAAAAAAAACTTTTAGCAACAGATTTTTAACGACGGAACAATATCCGTCGCTAAAATCACCTTTAGCGAATAATATGTCCGTCAGTAAAAGTCCGTCTCGAAATATATTTGCTGACGGAATATTCTGTTGGTAAAGATCTTTGGAGACGGAGTTTTATGACGGACTTTTATCGACGGTAAATTCAATTCGTTGCTAATTTGATTTTTAATTTTTTTTTCTTTTTTTTAAAGATTAAATTTTAAATTATTTTTAGAGACGAATGTTTACCGATAGATTTTGTTCTGTCGGTAAAAGTAAATTTATTTCAAAATTTAATATTTTTAATAACTTTTAGCGATAAATTTTTAACGAAGGCACAACTCCGTTGCTAAAAGTTTAATTGGACAAAAAAACCCTCGTTATATTCTTGCCTCTCTGCCGATGTCTTCTCTCCCTATTTTCTCTATGTCTCTCGGCCTTCTCTCCCCCGCCCACAATCCTCCCCAGTGGCGCAGCCCTCCCCCAACCCCACTGTTGCACCCCCTTGCCACCCCCGTTGCCATAGCCCTGTTGGCACCATAACAAGTCACGCATCCGCCGGCGCAACAGCCACATATCCCCGCTATTACAAAGCTTCACAACTTCTGCCCTGCCGATCTCCATTGCCGCCAGCAACTGCATCTCCACCCTCAGCACCCCCATGCCACCCACGCCGCCATGGCCATGCGCGCCTCCGTCCTGCCGATTTCAGGTAATTTAGTAAGCATTCTTTGACCATAAAATTAGAGATGAAATTGTTTATAGCCTTATATATGTAATTATCAATACATATGATTAAGTTGATTAAGAAGAAATTGAAATAGAGATAAAGTTTTGTGATATATGATTAAGGCTCTGTTTGACAGCACTTTCAGTTTCCAAAAAAAAAGTGGGTATTTGATTACCCAGTTTTTATTTTGAATTTTGTTTTGGGTGTTTGATTACCCAGTTTTTATTTTGAGTTTGTTTTATGGTGGTTTGCGGTGGCGGTGGCTAGTGGCTGTAGGCAGTCGCTGGAGGTGGCTGCCGGCGGTGGAAGGGTTGTGGTGGTGGTGGTCTCAAAAAAAAAATCGAAACTCATTTTTGGAGCTTTCACAAACAGTCTTACTTTAAGAACTGATTTTTTAAACTGAAGAAAAAAAAAACAAAAAATAATTACCAACCGCATTTATTTTTTTCAGTTTCCAAAACTGAAAAAAAGCCCTGTCGAACGAGGCCTAAGTTAAATGTAATTTCCGAATATCATGTTTCTATTTTACTATTAGTAGCAGAAATGACAAATTTGGTTTGTTTCCTTTAAATTGAATCGGGTGAAGACACTGAATTAAGAAACGATAAAAGACGGAGAAAGAGTGGTATATATGTTTCTTCTGACTTTTATTTGGGATAGTGAGTTTAGTGTGTATGTTGGATATGTTGGTTTCTTTTGTTTCAATTATCACCTTCAGTTTGTTTTTTGCGTTTCGTTGTATTTGACCTTTGTGTTCCTATTCTTGGCTAATGTAACAAGAAATGTGCAGTCTTTATGGTTTCTTCCTCCATTTAATTGGTTTGGACTTTAGCCCTCACAGACATTTGGCTTTTTCGAGTGATTGTAC